>JARHVA010000440.1:1262500-1505000 GCA_037957365.1 Torreya grandis | reverse complement strand
CTTGAATGTGATTGCAATTTATAATGCTTGAAAACTAGACTTAGGGCTAATATAGATGGTATTACATAGAAATTAGGGCATAATAGGGATAAAGTACATTGATTTTGCACAACTTTGTCTTTAATTTGAATAACTTTTGCATCTTTTTTACATCTAGTGAATATATGTGGATTAGACTTGTATTTATAGGGTTGTGTTTCTTGTTTGGATAATAAAATAATATTAGGATAACCTTAGGAGGGGGACACATCCAAAAAAATATTTTTTAGGAAAATTTGGGGCTAAGCATAGTAGCACCCAGTTGGGGATACTAACACCATGTGGTTGTAGTGAACTAAATGTGGCACTAATGCCCTTTGTACAAACTATTAAGCAATTTGGATGGGGGTTAGAATGATAATTCTTGGACTATGTCTTGACTAGATGTAGGTAACTTTAGTCTATTAAATGATTATAAATGTAAGTCTAAGGTTCTAAAATAGGTATATGGATAGCCTATGGATAAGGTAACTCAAGCAACACTCTTAGCATCCAATTACCACTTTAAGGTGATTACACATTCACACATTCAAATAAATTATTGGAATCAAAATTTTAATGCCTTATTGCCTCTCCAAATTTATTTTTGGGTTTGTTTTCTAGAACCCTTATTATTCTTCTCCATTTTTTATTTCTTATTGCTTATTTCTTCTCCTTGCCATTTGTTTGATTGATGATTTGATCACCTTCCTGAATATGAATCCATACTTTTCCTAATTTTGAATTGATTCTTCCAAACATTTAATTAACAATATCAAGGTTTGATTCATCTCATCTCCATTTTTGTAAATCCTTTTCTTTTCTCTTCCCTCTTATTTTTCTCATCTAGTTATTCTATCTTTGTAGTCATTACATTTCTTTTTCCACTTATTTTCCCTCTAACAAGTATTTTTCACATTGTTCTCTTATGTCTCACCCTATGTTATTCTTTGCACCTGATTTATAGACAACTTATTCCAAGTCTTTTACACCTTATAAATAATTATTAAGCCTCAATGTGCTCTTTCTCCTCACATTCTTAGCCACATTAGGCTATAGGAATGCTAACCTTCACTTTTTCAGAGTTTACAGAACCTCTTTCAACTCCTCTAAAACTTTCATTTATGTAAAACTATTCTCAATAGCTTCAACTGAGCTTTAATACCATTCCAATGCAAGTAGATCACTTTTGGGTCTACTCAACTAGGTTTATCTTATTTACACATACTTGACTTGTTGGCTCAATGAGTAGTTGGAAGTTAACATCTTGAAAAAAATATTTAGACAAAATATATCTCTTTATTATTTTGGGTTCTAACACATTTTTTATATAATTAATTCCTTTTAAAAGGCATTCAGGTAAGTTACCAAGAGTAATTACCCAACAGGTTGAACCACTTGTACACTAACTAACAAGAAAATAAACTAATCACTAACAAATCCAACTACCAATTAAATTCAAAGGGGATGTCCCACAAGGAGAGGCATGCCTTGTAAATCATAACAAAAACTTGGATCAAATATCCGACAAAACCCCCTTGATCCAAAGGGGTATTAGAAGAAGATCTAGAGTAATGACTTTGAAGTCATCAATGTGTATCTCTACTACATCTGTAAGCTAGTACACTCTACATCATGGTACTAATCAAACTATGGATAATGACTATGATCATGTCATACTCATTCCCTATGATAATTATATCATACTTTAGTAGAACCCGATCAAAACCTGTCCAACTATATTGACCCATAGAAGGTCCTACACAGGAACTTGTCCAAGTGATCCTCTAGTACTGTATATGGCACATCTCTTAGATGCTTAACAATTTCCAACATCACACACGTGCCTTTACTCAAAACTCAAAATTCTATCAAATCTAATGTTTACTCATACAACCACTGATGATTGATTGAAGGCCACTATGAAATATCTTCCCCCTATAAGGCAAGAGGTGAGAAGTTGTACAACATAAAAACAAATTCAAACTACTCTATCTACTTATTAGCAATGATATCAACACACTAAAAGAAAATCAAAACTAAAAGTAAAGTTCAAAAACCAAAAATTTATATCCCAGTGAAGCCATACTCTAAGATAATATCAAACTGGAGAAGGGAAATTATCCTCTAACCTTTGTATATCCTAAAACCTCTAGTTGGATCTATTTAGCCAGTTAGATATTCAAGGACATGTAAATACTAAAATGTAACACCATTTTCACTGATAAAATAAGTGGAAGGACACATTGTTATAACATTAATTTGATGTATAAAATGCATTTAGAGAAATTTTGCAAAGATAGGGTATCAGATTCCACTGATAATGCACCTATACAATGTTATGTTCAATATATTTGGCATAAAAATCACATAACAAAGCTCTAAAATAGAAATTTAACCATTACAATGTGTCTAAAATGTCAAAAACCATAAACATGACCTAGTCACATGACCACCTTTTGTAAAAGATCGACTAGTTAAAACATTATCTCAACTTACACCTCTATATTGCCTATTAAAAAATGATATAAAAAAATATGAGACTTTGATCAAAATAATAATAATTTTGACCCAAATTTTATCAATGGGTTTTGAACCATGATCTTTTTTTTATAAGTGACTACCAAAAATGTTTTATCCACCTCACCTTTAATGAATCTAAGCATATAATGTCAATAAATGATATATAACCATTATTTTTAAATGAAAGATAATTTTAAAAAAAGCATAGATGGTAAAAAAACAATTACGAAATGTTTTGGTAAACACTTTTGGATAGTGGATCCCACTATATTTTTAAGGCTTTGAAACGTGTCTTCACATATATAATTTATAACCACATATACATTTTGTTATAAGTTTCCATCGGATGGAGAGATTCTTGATTTTCCTATACCAATACACAACTAATATTTTTCCTTGAATGACTAATTGACACTTTCTAATACATAACCCATAGTTGTCTTCCATTCAAGTGGATTTTAATGCAATTCATTGTCATTTCAAATCTATTTATGAAGGCTTTGATCAATGAAAATCCTATAGACAGTGAAATTTTTGCTAAATCACAAGTTTCACCATGTGAATATTATTCAGATTCAACCACTTCATACCAATTGTGTCATCTTCATTTCTAGGCACCATTTCAATTCAACTATGTGAAAATACCATCATAACAAATGACTATTGGTAAAATGAAACATAGTGTAAGGTAATAGTAAGGATTGAATGAAAAATCTAATTTTAAACAACTGTCTAAACTTAAATCAAATGTTTTTATTTTTCAATGATATAATGTCTTTTACATTATTTTTTTCATTCCATATAATAACAATACAACATCTGTAGATCATCTTAAATTTTCAATGACATAGAACCTACTAAGTTATTACTCACTAATTATTGATCAGTTTCTAAAATCACAATCCTCTCATTGCATATTACTCCATTTATATCAAATGGAATAAGGAATGAAAATACAAGCAAAGGAATGAACCAAAATAACCAATGTTCTTGATTTCCTTGATGAAGTAGCTAGATATTTTTTTATTTCATAATCTACCAATTTTTGGAACAAAATTATACTTATTATCATTTAAACATCTTTGAGCATGGTTCATTAGAAGTATTGTAGCTTTAATCTCCTCTTTGAAGTGCCATAAAAATTAGGCTTAAAACCTCCATTACAAACTGGTGCTTTGATACCACTTTTGGCTCGATGAGCAGTTATAAATTTACATCTCAAACAAAATATTTAGACAAAATATAACTCTTTATTATTTTAGGTTCTAACACATTTATTTTTATCCAATGAATGCCTTTTAAAAGGCATTCGAGTAAGTTACCAAGATTAACTACCCAATGGGTTGAACCACCCATACACTAACTAACAAGAAAATAAACTAATCACTAACAAATCCAACTACCAATTAAATTCAAAGGGGGTGTCCCACAAGGGGAGGCATGCCCCATACATCATAACAAAACCTTGGATAAAATATCTAGCATGACTACTCTAGGAAAAACACATTATAGAATTTGTAACTTATTTTTTAAGTTCTTAAAATAATATTATGGATTTCAAAGGCTTCTACTTTCCATGAGATGTTATCAAGACCCATAAACATTACATTTTCCTTCACAATGATAGTTACTTGTAAACAAACACAATAATCTCAAACTAAACACCATTTTTTCTAGATTTTTTAGGCTTATTCACTTAGGTATATCTTTTTAATATGATATGTATCTCAAAATTCAGATTATTTATGCTTATTTTAGGTTCCTTTCATCCCTATTGACAATATTTAATCTTTCATGCAATGTCTAACCCTCAATACACAATTATTACTTGAAAAGAAAGATAAACAAGGGTTATTATGCCTATTTATAAACCTAATGATTGAGTTTCCTAAATATATTCCTTTATTGGCTCTTTTATATCATGAAATAACTTAATTCCCTTCATTAAAAACCTATTTCAAAGATCCACAAAGTTTTTGTCACTTTGATTTAGTCCTCTTAAATTTATGTTCTTCTTTCTCAAATAGGGTTTTGACTACAATTTCTACACATAAAAAATGTGTTCTTATTATATATCCTATTGATGGTTTTTCCAAACCATATAATCAAATATAAAACTTCACAATAGTTTTTTCAAACCTTTCTACAACTTCATGTTCTTCAATGAGTCAAATTTGAATGAGGAAACAAGAAACAAGATTAATTAGACTACACACATTGACCTATAGACTAAGATTTCATAGTTTAGCTCTCTTCAAACACATCAAATAATTGAAATCACTATAAAAACATTTAAATCATTCTTACCTATATTTTCTCAAAGTTTCATATCATTTTAGAGGTTACTTCTCAAGTTAGGATAATTTGAGTATCTTAAACCCTAGCTTAGGGTTTAACAAACCTATCTAGGCTAAGAGCTCTTAAAATTAGAGAATTTAAATTATAACCAATGTTTATATATCATCCCAATTTAATTTAAACTCTCATAAATTATTTAATATCTATGAATACATTTATATGCTTGATCAATCTTAAAAAGTAAGAAAATAATCTTAACTATTAACGATGATTGTGTCTATAGACCTGAGAGCTTAAATATGGGGAATTATCAAGATATAGTTACTTTAAAATAATATTTTCACGTGTTTCATGGTCTCTAAGTTTTTTTATTACTCTAGTAATCATCTTCCTAGCCTAAAAAAACAAAATGTACATGTAGAAGTCCATTTTATTAGACTTTCATAATAAAGAATTACAGTCTTATAACATAGAGCATTATTTTTGTTAAAAATTCAAACTTAATTGACTATGAATAATTCCCTTTGATAAAATTAAGTTATATATGTGTGTGTGTGTGTGTGTGTGTGTGTGTGTGTGTGTGTGTGTGTGTGTGTGTGTGTGTGTGTGTGTGTGTGTGTGTGTGTGTGTGTGTGTGTGTTCCTTATATTCTATAAAGTATATTTCAAGTCTCATAATTAGAAAAATACATGAAAACATTCTCTTTTCTCAGACTATGTTAGATAAAACCCTATTTATCAGACCCTTCAACTCACAAACCATCACAAGAGTATGAAAACAAATAAAGAATAATCAAGAAATAGTACTTACACATTCACAGAGTTTTAAATGCCATCAAGAATATAAAAAAGTACTATTTTTATTCATATGACTTCATAGACAATTATTGTATACCTATAGATAGACCTCTATATACATCCCAGATTCTCTACTCTAATTGATTTAACATTTTAGAGTTTATGGAGTGCAAGACCTAGGTTTTTAAAGGGTTTGAGTATAATAAATCAAGGTATAAAATATGCAATAAATATATGCATTGATTTATTAAATAACTGAGCTAAACTAATATTTATAATAATAGTAATGAAGGAGATAAATGAATACTTAGCTAGAATTGACTGAGATGAATGATATGGAGGTTTAAAACTAGTATAATAGCTGGTATAAGTGTTATAAATAGGATTTAGGTGTTAAAACCCCTCTTAGATAATAATTCCTTACCCTATATAGTATCATTATGGTGTTAATATCCACTTATGGTACTAGTGTCTTGTATGCAAGAACTATCATGAGCTTTTGGGAGCACCTATCTAATTCTACCAAGCCTATTCCTATACAAAAAAACCCTAATTTGATGTTTTTGACCTATTATGAATGATTTTGTATGAAAATCCTAGACTTCCATGTGATTATGTAATTTGACTTGTCACAAGTAATAAACATGTGGTTTTAGTTAGGTTGGATAGACATCCTCAACACCCCACTATGATGAGATTTTATTACATATTAATACTCCAAGGAGGGATCAAACCCGGTGTAGTTCTCTAAACCTATGTGTTGGTGCAAGTGTAAGTGAATATATTATGAATTTTGGTTTGAGTGATACGATTTATTCTTGAGATTTTAAATCTGAATATTCTAAGTTTAAGAAGGTTGTAGATGATTGTATGAAGAAGTAAGGTAGAATAGGGATTGATAACCGTGATTATGCATAGTTTTTTCTAAGCTTGTTTGTGTGTATTTAAATCTAATTTCTATCTAGTTGATAAAGGTTTAAAATTCATGTGTGTGTGTGTGTGTGTATATATATATATATATATATATATATATATATATATATATATATATATATATATATATATATATATATATATATATATATATATATATATATATATATATATATATATATATATATATATATATATATATATAGATATATAGATATATATGTATATCATGTTCTTGTGTATGGTTTTAAATAGGTCTAGGCTAATCTTAGGTGCTTTAAGAATTGAAAATATATCAATTAGAGATCAAAAGAGGTAAAATGGAAATAGAATTGTGGATTTTTCCCTCTTTTTATCTCTAATTGATATCTTTTCAATTCCTAAAGCACCTAAGATTAGCCTAGACCTATTTAAAACCATACACAGGAACATGATATATATATATATCATAGCCTAGACCTATTTAAAACCATACACAGGAACATGATATATATATATATCATGTTCCTGTGTATGGTTTTAAATAGGTCTAGGCTAATCTTAGGTTCTTTAGAGATTGAAAAGATATCAATTAGAGATCAAGAGAGGGAAAATGACAATAGCATTGTGGCACTATTGTCCACTTATAGCACTAGTGTCCAGTTTCAAAATTTAATGAATCAAGGGCTTATATGCCTAAATAAATATTTGAGATTGATTTTGATATGTCTATGGATGTGTGTGTCCTACACGAAAGCTGGATAAGTATATAAATAGGCCCTAAGATAGGTCTAGGACTAAGCTAATAATGGGTGGTCTTAGGTAATAATCTTAGCACTCAAGTGTCATTTTTAGATGATTACATCCCCCCCTTTATTATTTAAATGCATCAAAGTGAAATGACTAGGATAAAGGTAAAAGAATAATACCTAAACTTACTTGTGAGGCCAAGTCTATGAATTTAGATCTAATTATGTGAAGTGTGATCCATTACATTTCCTACAAACAAAATGTGCATATATCAATCCTTAAGAGCTATCAAAATCAAAGCTAAATTTAAATAAAGAGATAAGTGAGAGGAAAGGAATGAATACACCTCACTAAGTACATTAACCAATGTATAAACTTGGTAATATCCTATGTGTGTGCATGTAGATAGTGATTAATTGATGAATAACTTAGACTGAGCTAATGAGTTTCTCAATCTCTATGTGTGGGTGGATCAAGAACTCAAGGTGGCCTTGAATCCATCATTGTATACCCATGTGTAGTAGGTACATCTATGACTAAATTACAAAATTTAACTTAAGCTAAATGATTATAAATAAAATTATATATAATGGCTCTAGGCCACTCAATAACTTTGGAACGAAAATCAGCCTAAGAGCCTCCTCAAACACTTGGGTATGTAGCTTAGGGAATATGAGGTAATGACAACCACTATAGATAGATTAAGGCATCAAATCTAGTATAAACTAGTACAAATGGTGTCTAAATTAATAGTGTAGAGAATGACATGGAGTTTACCATTCCATTTGATCAATTGGTTCATAAGTGAGCAAATGAAAATAATGTGCCATGAAAATTCCCCCAAATCTGATATTTGAGCATATAAATTCTAGACTAAGTTGTAATATTGTGTTTTTGAGTATCTAAAATTTAAATGGGAGTGCTCATGTCATACATGATGCCCCCAATCTAAGTAAACTGGTATGATTTTGTGTAAAACTAAGAAAATTTAAGTAAACACTAGTAATTTGTAACTACATCTATGCAAACCTAGACTATAACTACTATGACTTTATATAAAATCTAGATTTGTATGATTCTAGGTATATTGGAAAATAGTGATATATCTTGGATAGTAGCATTGTGGTGTTAGTGGCCACTTTTGGATCTAGTGTCCTACTATGTTATTTTAGGTCTGATCTTTATTTGATTATTCTACACTATGTTTTTCAAAAAATAAGTTTTATATTTAATACCTCTATGGTATAAAATATATTATGAGTGCATTTAGATGACTTGATCTCTATGACAAACCTCTATGAATACCCCCTCTTTTGAGAGGTGTTGTTGAACTTGTGCAATTACTATCCTCACAATAAAAAGCTCTACATGATATGCCTTAGCATGAACTTATATGATATCTAAATAATTTTTATTATGTGTATACATGACATCTAAATGTAAGATAATTTGAGAAAAAGTTTGTAATGTATGATGTATGTTAGATCTAGCATTCACAAGGCTAATAAGATATATATAATAATGTAAGGATGTGTATGAACAATAAATTTGAGTAATAAACTAAGTAGTTACTCTGGGGTATGGGGCATGATGTCCATCATGAAACCCAAGGAAAGAAGTGGATATGCATGAGGTCCCTCATGGAATCTAAAACTAGAGTGTGTAAAAATAAAAAGATAAGTGTCATGGCCATAATGTATACATAAAATCATACATACAACACACATGAGACACGTAAAGTAGGAAAGCGTCCAAAATACAAGGGACATGGGAACATTTCACTAAATCTAAGAAATCCATACATACAAGGACATGTTTAAATGTTGACATACACAAAGAGAAATCAAGCAAGATTAGAGCCACATAGAAGGACATATTTAAATGTTTGCATACACAATCAATAAAGCACACATAAGAACATAGGCACATGTCCAAAGCATGCATAGAATGAAAGGAAGTGGTGTAGAGACATAGAATAATGGCATATTCAAACTACCTAGAATATATGTAGAAGCATAGAGATACAATAAATTCTAAACTAGTAAATTTGGAAGTGAAAGTATGCATGAATATGTAGTACAAATCTATATAAGATCAAGGATGTACATAAACTGAGTCTAGATTAGTAGTAGTTGGTAAAAATTTTGAGTGGTGTAGGATTATCAATATCAAGATATAAAAATTCTAAATCTTTGATATTGATTATAGAAAGATGTAAGATAATAATCAGAACTATGTATAAGATGCCCATAAATGGGTGAATGTATCAAATAAGTAATTTATGTATCTATGTATATGCCCTTAGTGGATAGATAGTAGAAAATATGGATCCATGTAGTAGACCTTGGTCTTGTAAGTATCTATAAACACTTGAAAGTAATAAGTGAAGCATGTATGTGTGATAAAGTTGAATACACTAAGATAGATAACATATGTAATAAATGGAAAGTATAATAAGTGTAAACATGGAAATTCCTATAATCTCTAATTTGTATTTTATAAGTAAATATTAGAATGTTTTTGTGTTTCTTGAGTATTTTCTAAGTAAGCATGTATGTGTGATAAAATTGACTACACTAAGATAGCTAGCATATGTAATAACTAGAAAGTATAATAAGTGTAAACATGGAAATGCCTACAATCTCTAATTTGTATTTTCTAAGTAAATATTAGAATGTTTTTATGTTTTTTGAGTATAAGCTATGTATAAGCAACATGAAAATGAAAATATATACAAGGATTAAAATGAATGAAACTATGTACAATTAGGGAGGAAGATATTAACCAATAAGTCTCAAAAGAGACTCATTATGAAGGTGTCATGTACCAAACAAAGGAAGAATGATTGTGCATGTTATGTGAAAATGTATTTATGGTCTAGGAACTAACTATGTAGAGTGATTTGTAACTAACACTATCTATAGAGTAGGGATAAGATTCTGAGTAGTTGACTAAAATGGCTTGTGAGTAGTGTTATGAACCTATGAGGTTGGTTGAACCAACTTGTGAACTATAGGGTTGTTAGCAACCCATCTGGTAGAAAATGTTGTAGCTGATGTGAATTATCTATGTTGAGAACCCTAGGAACTTAATAACATTAATGTTGGAATGAAAGGGGAAGAGAGAGGATCTCTATAATATATAACATGTCTCTAATGTAGGGGTCTCTCTAATAAAGGTCTCCATGGGATAGTATGCGTACTAGTAACTTTGTAAAAGTAGACCTCATATGTATTGGTAGTTTGACTAAAATATGTGGTTTACTAATAGAAACTATACTCAGAACTGTAATTGGTTGTTTTTATGTAACTACCTATGTGATAGGAAAAGGATACTCATATGGAAAGCCCTCAATTGTAACCACTTAATTAGCATGTATAAACTTGAGGCATATGTGTACAGTGGATGGAATGGATTAAATTTGTTTTGTTCATGGCCTACCTAATAACATGTCAAATGTTATTGCACTAAGTACAACTAAGAACCTAGTTTCCACATGTGATGTTAAATCCTATAATTGTAGTACAATATCCCAAATAGAGATATAAATATGGCCATTAAAACCATAAATAATTATATTGATGGCATAAATGTCATGATTTGAATAACCCAAATGCCTTAAAAGTATAATGGTACACATGTTGACACTTGATCCATTATCAACCATGACACTCTAAATAGGATGATGATTAATGTAGGCTTGTACAAAGAGTACATATAAATATAAATCATCATTGACAATATCCTACTCCTAGAAAGTGATGAGAGGTATATCTATAAATGTAGTATGATATACCCCAATGATATTATGTATGGGGTGATTATCCTCTATATTAGTATGATAGGATGCCAGTGGTAGATGATCTTGATATATGTAGTGAACCCCTGAAGTGACTCCTTCCTCATATGCTATGTGTTTTGGAAATAGATATAAAAATATTTAGCTACCTTAACTTCCATTGGTTGAAATTTAGGTGCCTTTATAGGTGTTCCCACATCAATGATATTAGCCTCTATCAAGTCATGTATCTTATGTCTCAAACTGATGCATCTATTAATAATATGTCTTGGTTCCCTATGATAGTCATAGAATGCATTAGAATCATATTTATTTGTAAGATTCCTATTCCTATCAACCTCCATGATGGGAGGGAGAGTTATGAAATTTTATTTTAAGGGATACTATAAAACATGTGTCAATTATTCTAGAACATTTGTGAAAAATATCCATCGAGGAGTTGATAAAACCAAGCAAGGAGGTGGATTTAAAGCTACATTAACTATGACCTTTTGATCATTATTATTTTCATTGGGTTTTTCCTTGTATGGAGGCTTATTAATAATCTTATTTGGTTAATAGGGTCCCATTATGTACTTTATTTTTACCATAAAGATAAGCTTTACTTCCCTTTCTTTTACTGTGTGGCATAAATATGTGAATATTAGAAACTTCTTGAATAATATAGCCTCATTTAATTATAGTAATAGACTTTATTTTAATATGTCTTGGAGTTCCATATCTATCATGGGGATAGTCATATTTGTCAATATAGTTTTATATCACAAAACATATTATACTATAGGCTCACTGGATTTTGGTTTAAGTTGTGCCACTTGAGCATATGAAACCTTATCACTAATGTTGATTGAAAAGTGTGCCAAAAACATATATGCTAATGGATTTAATGCAATGATGGGATCTAAAAATATTTAGGTGCTTTAGCTTCCATTGGTTGAACTTTAGGTGCCTTTATAGGTGTGCCCACATCAATGATATTAGCCTCTATCAAGTCTTGTATCTTATGTCTCAAATTGATGCATCTATTTGTAATATGTCTTGGTTCCCTATGATAGTCATAGAATGCATTAGAATCATATCTATTTGGAAGATTCCAAGTCCTATCAACCTCCATGATGGGAGGGAGATTTATGACATTGTATTCTAAGGGATACAATAAAACATGTGCCAATTATTCTAGAACATTTGTGAAAATATCCATGGAGGAGTTGATAAAACCAAGCAAGGAGGTGGATTTGAAGCTACATCAACTATGACCTTTTGATCATTATTGTTTTTTTTGGGTTTTTCCTTGTATTGAGGATTATTAAAACTCTTATTAGGTTAATAGGGTTCCATTATATACTTTAGTTTTACCATAGAGATAAGCTTTACTTCCCTTTCTTTTACTATGTGGCATAAATATGTGAATGTTATAAACTTCTTGAATAATATAGCCTCATGCAATTTGAGTAGTAGACTTTGTTTGAATATGTCTTGGAGTTACCTATCTATCATGGGGATATTCATATTTGTCAATATAGTTTTATATCGCAAGGCATATTATACTATAGGCTCACTGGATTTTGATTTAAGTTGTGCCACTTGAGCATATGAAACCTTATCACTAATGTTTATTGAAAAGTGTGCCAAAAACATATTCTAATGGATTAAATTCAATTATGGTTTGATTTGGAAGATCATAGAACCATTATAAGTCATAGTCTTTTAGATTGCATGGGAACAACTTAGTAAGGATCCACTAATTAGAAACATAGTCCAAACATGTTGCATGGAATTATCATATAGGGTGATCTAGGTCACTCTTACCATCATAAAAATTAATTTTAGGTGAGACAAATTTGGATGTCAAATGGGTTTCCACTATGTGTTTTGCCAAAGGTGCATGTAAAAGAACATGAGAATCTAAGGCATATGATGGCTTAGAATCACCCTATTGAAGATGTAACACCCTATCCTATAGATCATAGATATCATACACAAGGGATTGTACATCTGGAGAGGAAGAACTAACCATAGGAGGTGTTTCCATTATTAAAGGTTTTCTAGTTAAAACAAGTTGTTGTGTAAGTTGAGTTGCCCCCAAAGTAGGTGTAACAATGTTGTTATATGGGGGAGTGGAAGATTAACCATTTTTTGATTTTTTCTTTATTTCCATTATGGATTTTAGAATTTATGCATAATCATGGGGTTTTTATGAATTTTATCTCTAAAAATCTATAAAATATCATCCTTATTGACTATAATAGTCTTATTTTTTAGTGGGGGAGAGTGTCCTGATTCCCATCTTGTGTATCATTTTGATTTTGATTTTATTTCTCATCTTTAGATTCATTATCATTGAAGTCCACATAAGTAGAGTGTGAAGGATCAATGATATGAGTTGTAACTATTCCTTTGTCTATGGTATAAGCTTAAATTATTCCTTTGTCTATGGTATAAGCTTAAATGGAAGGAATTTAAGTATGCTCAATAAGATTGCCACTAAGCTTGGCACTTCTTCTTAAGGGAAGAGATATAAATTTTTGACATGGCATATAAAAATAAAATGAAATAGTGATGATAAAATAGAATATGTAAAATCTAAAAAATCTAACATAGCGAAGCAAAATATGAAAAAAGGGTAAAAATGCTAATAACATCTAGGACTAGGGTATGAGCAGTGTTCGAAGTAAGTCAGATTCACCAAATGATTTAGATTTTTAAGGTTTATGGATTGTAAGCCATAGGTTATTAAAGGGTATGATTATAATAAATTAGGGTATAAAATATGCAATAAATATATCCACTAATTTGTGAAAGAACTGATAAAAATTGAATAAAAATAGAAATGAAGGATGCAAATGAATACTTAGTTAAAAACTCACTGAGATGAATGATATGAATGCTAAAAATTAGTATAAGAGTTGGTTTGAGTGTCTTAAATAGGGTCAAAGTGTTAAAACCCATCTTAAACAATAGTGCCCTACCCTAGATAGTAGTGATGTGGTTATATATTCCACTTATGGCACTAGTGTCCTTTGTGTAAGAAATGATCTGAGCTACTAAGAGTACTTGTGTCTGAGTCTTCCAAGCATGTTCTTATGTAGACAAACCTTGATTTGCTATCTATGACCTATTTTTACTAATTTTGTATAAAAATCTTAGTCTTCCATGTAATTAGGGAATTTGAATTGGTACAAGTAGTAAACCTATGGTATTATTTGGGTTGGATAAACATCCTCAACACCCTGCTATGATGATATTTGCCTACATATGAATACTTTGAGGAGAGATCAAGCCCAATGTATTTCTCCCCACCTATGTTCTAGGGTAAGGGCAAGTGAAGCTATTATGAATGTTGGTTTTAGTGCTTTGAGTGATGCTTGAGATTTCAAATATGATTATTCTAAGCTTAGGAAGGTTGTAAATGAATATATGTAGAAGTAGGTCAAAATAAGGATTGATAACTTTGATTATGCATAAATTGTTCTAAGCTTATTTGTGTGTATTTACATCTAATTGTCATCCAATCTATAAATGGAAAAATGTCATGTATATATTAATATGGTGCTTATTCATGGTTTGAAATAGGTCTAGTATAACCTTAGGTGATTTAGGAATTGAAAATAAATCCATTAGATATTAAAAGAGTGAAAAGGACAATAGCACCGAAATAGGCCAATAGCATTGTGGCACTATTCTCAACTTATTGTGCTAATGTCCAAAGGTATAACTTAAGGCATTAGGGTCCTAGATGCCTAGGGAAGGGCCATTGATTTTGAGATGTTTGTGGATGTGTGTGGCCCACACAAAATCTAGATCAGTGTTTAAATAGGCCCTAATATATTTCTAGGGCTAAGATATGAATGAGTGGTTTTAAGTAACATTCTTAGCACTCAACTATAATTTTTAGATGATTACACTAACCTTCAAAAAATTTCCTCTCCTTCCTTATTATTAGTTTTCTTGACTCTTCCTTTATTTCTTTAAGAATTATCCCTTATAATTAAGTGTCTAAAATTATCTTCTTTTGAATGCTTACACTAAATTTCTCTCACCTAATCTTTATCTTAGAGCATGCTTATCTTAGCATTCTCCAATGTTGGGTGCTCCCAAATACATACACCTTAATTTGCTTATCATTAAAACTTATAAAACATGTATTTAGACCCCAAGTGACCCTTCATAATGATATCATGACTAATGACTTATTTTAAAACATGAAAGGACCCTCCAAATACATTTAAAATTTTGAATTTTTTATTTCCTAGTTTTGGAAGGAAAACCAAAAACATACAATAAAGATAAAAATTTTACACTTAATGACCTTACCAAAAATTACACACTCTCACATGATCTATTCATTATAAAATAAAACAAGATCAAAATTATTTTTGACCTATATATGACCTAGAAACCCAAATAAGCTAAAATTTGCTTAGTTCTTGATGATGCTCTTGCATCATACTTCCTAAGTGAGAAAATTTTGAGCTCAATATCAAAGAAAATTTATTTTTCTCTTTTTATAATTTATTGGTACCTTGTTTTGTTCAACTGCATACCTGATGTTATCTTCACTTCCTCTTATCTCTTACTTATCTTCACTAGCTTCCTTCTTCCATACACCTTTATGCTTTTCCTCATAACTACTCTTTAGATGATTTATCAAATCCTACTTACTATATAAGAGCCTTAGATAGGAATTTAAATCTTATGTATCTTATTATTTACCACTCTTATCATCATTCCATTCATCACTGTCTTGGTTTAAGATATCTAATAGCTCAATGTCTACCCTTTTGATGTATTCCTCATATCTTATGAGGTCTAAAGAATATTATACCTGCATTATTTACATTTTTATTATCTCTTCCTTTTCACTATATTCCTCCATTTATTTTTTATCAATTTTGATTTCTTCTTCATAAAGTATTATAACTTTTACGATAACCTATGTTCTTGGACTTTGTCTTCATCATGTGTCAAGTTAGACACATCTTCATGCTGCATCTCTATCTATTTTCTTATTCTAAATACCATTTAACGTGTTTATCTTAATATTTCTCCAAGTAATACACCTTGCACTTCATTAGGTGATTTTCCTTCAATTATTTCTTCATAATGACCCAAATGTTTCCTTATTCAAGACACTCTTTAATGCCTTCAACTCATAAAATTGTAAATATGAATGCATATAATCAAAAGCAACATTAGAAATAAAATGTTTGAGGCCATATAGACTCTTAAAATACTTTTTGCTTTAGCAATGTTCCTTCTTGAATTCTTCCTTCTCTCATTTATTTATTGAGACATTTTTCTTCTTGAGAATATTCTTCTTCTTATCCTAACATCACTCCTAGATTAAAAAAAATCTATCTTCTCATGCTCTAATGGCATGCTCATGTTCTTTTCAATACTAACATGTTGCTCATGCTTCTCATGGATTATAACTATCTTCATGTTGATCCATTCTTCAATTTTATTCTTAGATTATATCATAGTTTAAATTTTAGCTTTATTTTCACATGTTTGAGCTCATAACTTTGCAAAATTAGGTTTTTCTACACATGTTTTGTTTCTAGATTATTTTTCATGTTTCACTTATGAAACCAATTCTTTATGGTTCATCAATATTTTGTCCTCCTTGGTATTTTCAATATTTAAGACCTCAAATTGGCCCTCTTCTTCATTAATTTGCTTATATACATTCACACATTCAAATAAATTACTGAAATCCAAATATTGAGGCCTTATTATCTCTTAAGTTTCTTCTTGGGTTGATTATCTAGTACCCTTATTGGTCTTCTCCAATTTTTTATTTATTTTTGCTTCTTTATTTTCTTAGCCATTTGCTTTATTGGCCATTTTATGACCTTCTTGAATATGAATCCATGTTTTGCCTAATTTCAAATTGATTCTTCTAATCTTTGAATTAGCCCTATCAAGGTCTAATTCATCTCATCTATCTCTTTCTATAAATCTTCTTTTCTCTTCCCATTTTTTTTCTCATATGTTTCTTCTCTCTATGTAGTCCTTTCATTTATATTTCCACTTATTTTTCCCTATAACAAGTATTTTTCACCTTTTTTATTTTGTTTCTCATGTCTCACCCTAGGTTCTTCTTTGCACCTAGTTTATTGACAACTTAGTCTTTTTCACCTTGGAATGACTTATTTAACCTCAATGTACTCTTTATCCTTACCTTTTTAAGCCTTAATCAGATTTAAGAATACTAACCTTTTCTTTGTCAAAGTTAAAATAACCTCTTTCAATTCCTCTATAACTTGTATTTATGCAAAACTATTCCTAAGAGATTCAACTAAGCTCTAATGTTATTCTGATGTAAGTAGACCTTTTATAGGTCTACTCAACTATGTTTATCATATTCACACATGCTTGATTGCTGTAGAAAACACACATTTCTAGACTTTTAACTTATTTTTTAATTTTTTAAAAGACTTTTATGGATTTCAAAGGCTTCTACTTTCCTTGAGATTCTATCAAGACCCATAAATATTACATTTTCCTTCACAATGATAGTTACTTGCAAATAACCATAGTAATCTAAGACTAGTCATAGTATTTTCTAGATTTTTTAGGTTTATTCACTTAGGTATATCTCTTGAATATGGTATATCACTTAAAATTTAGATTAATTATCCTTATTTCAGGTTTATTTCATCCTTTTTTAAAACATTTAATATTTCATGTAGTAGCTGACCCTCAATACACACTTATTACTTGAAAAGAAAGATAAACATAGGTTAGTATGCCTAATTATAGAATTAATGACTAAGTTTCCTAGATATATTCCTATGTTGGCACTTTTATCTCTTGAATTCACTTTAAACACTTCATCAATAACCTATATCAAACATCCACAAATTTTTAGTTACTTTGATTTAGTCCTGTTAAAGTTACGTTCTTCTTTCTCAAATTGGGTTATGACTACATTTTTTATACACATAGATTATGTTCTTATTATATTTATTATTGATTTTTTTTCCAAACCATATAATCAAATACTAAACCTCATCATATTCATATCATACCTATATATAAATTCATGTTCTTCAATGCGTTGAATTTGGATAAGTCAATAAGAAACAAAGTACATTAGACAACACACAAAGACCTGTAGATTAAGATTTCATATTTTTTCTCTCTTCAGACACTTTCAATCATTGAAAACACTCTAAAAACATTGAAATAATTCTTACCTAAATTTTCTAAAAGTTTAATAGCATTTTAAAAGTTACTTCTCAAATTATGATAATTTGATTATCTTAAATCCTAGATTGGGGTCTAACATACCTATCTAGGCTGAGAACACTTAAAATTAGAGAATTAAAATATAACCATTATTTATAGATTATCCCAATTGAATCAAAATTATCATACAGTATTTAATATCTATCAATACATTTATATGTTTAATCAGTCTCAAAAAATAAGAAAATAATATTTTTGTCTCTTAATTGTTAGCCGTGACTATGTCTTCAAACTCAAGAGATTAAATATGGGAAATTATCAAGATATAATCACTTTCAAAGAATCTTATCACGTGTTTTATTTTCTCTAAGTGTTTTTTTTAATCTAATAATCATCTTCCTAATTTAATATCCCAAAAATTATGTGGAGAAGTCCATTTTATCAAACTATCATAACACAAAATTACAATCTTTTAACAGAGATCACTCTTTTTGTTAAAAATTAAAAATCTATAGACTATGAATAATTCCTTTTGATCATATTGATATCTATATATATTCCTTATATTCTATAGAGTACCATTCAATTCTCATAATTATAAAAGTACATGAAAAACTTCTCTTTTCTTAGGTTGTGATAGATAAAACCATTTTCTTGGACCCTTAAACTCACAAACCAATAAAAAAGTATGAAAAGGATAAATAAAAATTGAGAAATAGTATGTACATGTTCATATATTTTTAAATTCCATAAAGAATACAAAAAAATTCTATTTTTTATTCATATGTCTTCATAGATAATTATGTCATACCTGTAAATAGACCTCTACATATATCCTAGAATCTCTACTCTAACCTATAGACTTTCTCCTCTCTTTCATTGTTATTATGTTTATTGACTCCTATTTTTACTAGTTTGATCCTTATCCCTTTTAACTAAGTGTCTAAACTTATCTTCTTTTAGATGCTTACACCAAATATTTCTCATTTGGTCATTATCTTAGAACATGCTTATCTTGGTATTCTCTAATCTTGAATGCTCCTAAATACATGTGCCTTAAGTTTATTATCTCTAAAATTGTATTTATACACAAACTTAACCTTCATAATTATATCATGACTAATAATGTTTTTTTAGACATGAAAGGACCCCTCTAAATACATTAAGTTTTTTGAATTTTTGAATTTCCTAATTCTAGAGAGAAAACTAAAAACATACAATAAAGTCAAAATTTGTACACCTAATGAACTTATCAAAACTTCCACACTCTCACATGATCAAATAATTATATAAGTAAATAATATTAAGCTTATTATTGACCTATCTATGACCTAGCAACCCAAACAGCTAAAATTTACATAGTTCTTGGTGATGCTCCTGCATCAAAATTTTTGAGGAAATTTCTGCAATTTATCTTGATGTGCAAATCTTGAGTTTTCTCCAAAATTGTGGATTGTGTAATAATTTTTCATTTTATTTTATTACTCTTTTCATTATGCATACTTTATATATTTTAATATATAGTTATTCACATTGTGTTATTGTTTATTTGAATGTCTTTTGCATATCAATCATAACCCCCTTATAGATGTCCTAACATAATCTTAAAAATGTGAATTTTTTTTATTATATGTGTTTAATTTTTTTTTATAGTTCCATTTTAATCCTAACTATTTTTATTATTGTTGTGTTATCATATCCTATAATAGATATTGGTCCCTGATTCCTTGTCCAAACTCGAGTTCAAGTGTTGGTCTAGAAAAGTTTCCTCTTTTATGGCCCACAAGCCTCCTTTTACACCCTACCTTTCCCTCATTTTGAGTTTATTTTAAATTACTACCCACCCTATGTTATAACCATAATCAATCCACTTATATCAATTAGATTTATATTCATCAATAATTGACCCATCTATGGTAAATAAATAACTTCACTTATCACTATTTTATAAATAAGTTGTTTGTAAAACTAAATAACCCACAATTTTTGACTTTGAGTGAATTTTATTCATAGATACTAATATGTTAGAGGCCACATCATAAGTATTTTTGGGGTGCACATAAAATCCACGTAAATAATAAATTAAGTTAGTGTTAGGAGGGTCCCACACCTCTACTTTCATTTATTTGAAAAAATAATCACTTGAGTTCCACTAGAAGCACTCAAAATATTAAAAAGGTCTATCATAGACACTAAATTTTTATACCCACCATTATAAATCCATATAAAAGTTATGTATGATAAGGTAGTTGGGAAAGGACCCTATGATCAATCATTCTCTCTAAGTAGATAACCCCATCTTCCATTATTTCTAATGGCCCAAGCTATAACCTGGCTAGTCGATTATGTTATCAACATCATTGGAGTTGTGCATGATTTACCAAAAAATCTTGAGAATTATCTTCCTTAATTTTCTCCCTCAGGAGGTGGGACTATTAAATAACACATAAAGGACTTCAAGACTACCTTGGGAATATTGAATATAACCCACAAAGATGTGGTATGCAAATTTTTTTTATTTCACATTTCAAGATACTACCTATGAATGGTTTCTTAATATCCCATAAGGTTTACTTAAAACTTTGGATCACTATAAAAACACCTTCTTATCATAGTTTTTCCAAATCACTAGTGTAAGTATTGTTTACCAACACTTTACAAGCATGAGAAGGGAACCAAATGAGCCAATGTAAGCCTTCAATGCTAGGTTCCAAAACATGTATACCCATATTGAAACTTCCTAAAAACCTAATAATATTTGGCACTTAAAATGTACAAGAACACTTTAGACCCTATGACTATTGTTTTTCTATGTAGAGATGTCAGTGTTGATAAACTACCTTTGGATTATGTTGAAGTATCAATGTGGATAAGTAATTGAACCCCTAGATGTAATTATTGGTCCAAATTAGTCTTGGTCCTATTTTTATAACCTTTACCCCAATCCAAAATTCAAATAATAATATCATGTCCTAAAACTAGAACCAAATTTACTCCCATGTGCCTTTAACCCATGCTCCACCCAATCAACACCTTAACTTCCTAAGTAATTATACACCTAACCATAAAAACCATGGCCATTCCCTAATACTAGTCAATATTGATACTATATATGGTAGAAAAATTTATTCCATAAAAATTATAATTGGAATCAATTCATAAGATGGTGCAAAAATTAAGCAATGAATTTCTAAACATGTAGAAATATATGGGTAAATTGGAGGATAGAATACCAATCAAAGCTTTGGGTTCCAAAGTTAAAACATGCCTTACAATAGGCTTAGAATTAATTTGGAATAGAATACACCTAAAAATATGGTGGAGGTAAATATCATGTAAGTATCCCTTCCTAATTAGTGCCAAGTTCATAAAATACTGCAACATGGTGAGCTAGATTGCATAGTTTTTTGCACTACTTTTGAGATATTTGAGAAGGAGATGAATAGGTAAGAAGGTTTTTTCAATTAGATAGAACCAAATTCCTCTACTAATCTAAGACATTCTACTATAACAGTGGTCTCTAAGACTTGTGATCTCCCATTCCTAGTAGTGGATGAATATGAACCAAAAGATAATATAGATGAAGTTCATGCATTCTAACAATTCTAAAGGAATAATTACAACTTGAGTAGAAATCAAACCCTGTGTTGACTTTAGGAAGTTAAATCAAGCATCATAAAATTATAACTACCCATTACCTCCCTAGATGAGGTAATTTAGATGGATTGTGGTTCTAAGATGATGTCCTTCTTGGATGGATTCTTAGGTTGTAATTAAGTATTAGTAGAGACAAAATACATGATGAAGACTACATTCACCACCAAGTGGGGATTTTTTGCATATAAAATGTTGTATTTCACCCTAATAAATGTAGTATCTCCCTTTTAGATATCCATGGAATTTGATTTATAGGGACTTATGGGAAAATGATTTATCCTCTATATCGATGACTTGATAGTGTATTCCAAAGATAGTTGATCAAGTAAATCATCTACATAAAGTGTTTGATATATGTAGAAGGTATGGAGTGTAACTTATTTTAAAAAATATAATTTTTGGAGTTATTAAAGGGAAGATACTAAGCCATATCATCACCAAATATGGAATCTCCATTGATCCAAATTGAGTTTAGGCTATTTCCAAGTTGACACCTCCCAATAGCAAGAAAGAGCCAAAGTCTTTATTTGGAAATTTAAAATTTGTGAGAAAATTCATTTTTAGATTTGTATATATTGTCATACCATTGAATGTTATGATAAATCAATATGCTAAGATGGAGTGGACAATAGAGTCTAAGAGATCTTTTCAAGAGATCAAGATTGCTATTACTCAAGCTCTAGTTTTGACCAACTTAGATTTCAATACGTATTTATATATTTATTAATTCACTTTAAAATATACTATAGTTCTTGTACTTACATAGAATGTGGATTAAAATGAACATTCCATTGCCTTAATGAGTACCAATCTAAAGGATATTGAGTTGAAGTACTCTATGATAGACAAACAAATATATGTCTTGATCAAAGCTGTAAATAAATTTAGGCATTATATTATGAAAAATAAGATATTTTCCATTATTCTAGACCCATATATCAATATTAAACATGGAAAAAAAATAGGGTGAATTAAGATGTAAATGGATAGTCAGGATGGTGAGAGGCTATGTGATTATCTAGCTAATTATTAAGAATGATCCATGCATCAGTATTAAAAAATTAATGAGAATCGAGTAACTAGTGGTGAATCATACACTCAAAACATATATTATTGTATCACATGCACATGCTCCCAAAACTAAATAGAGATTGAAGGTGAGCCCTAATAATCAAATTATCTCATTTCATGATCAAGAAATTAGTCTTATATTGGAAGAAATATAAGGTATCTACTTGAGATGCATTTCAAAAGAAGTTTCAGACATCTTAGATAGCCTACATCATAATATAGGCACTGTGATCCCTCAGGTAACACAACAAATTATATTTGAGGATGGGATACTATTGGCCCATGATATTCAAGGATGCACATAAACACATCAGGACCTACCATGAGTGCCAAGTATTTGGTAAAATAGAAGTGAATGATGCCATGACTTTTTATCTAGTCACTAAAAGACATCCCTTTTCCTAATGGGGCCTTGATTTTATTGGGGTGATAAACCCAAACATTTTAATAGGGCACAAGTTTTACCTAACACCCACTAATTATTGCACTAGGTAGATAAAATGTGTATCTATAAATAATTTTAAAGCAATTTGTGTCATAAAATTTATAGAAGAGAATATATTAACTAGGTTTAGCACTCTCATTTACTTAGTCTACTAAATTTATAGAATGGGCTTATGAAAATCAAATCACCATCAAGTTTTTTGTGAAATACTATCCATAAAGGATTAGAGTAATTGAGTCTACCAACAAAAGTTTGATGAATGCCATTAATAAATCAGCACAAGAAAAACCAAGAGAATGGCATCTCTTATTGAAATATGCACTATGGGTAAATAGAAAAAGGCATAAGAAATCCCTCAAGGATTCACCTTTTCTACTAGTGTATGGAAAATAACTAGTCATCTCCATTACTCTTAAAATACCAATATACCAGTTCATGCAAGAGTACATGGGGGAAGACAAAAGAATATATCCTAGACTACTTGACATAATCTAGATGGAAGATGTAAAAATTAAATCATTGCATAGCTTCAGTAAACATCATGATATTATCAAAATATGGTTTGAAAAAATATTCAAGATCAAAGCCTTAAAAAATTTTGGACCTAGTGATTATATGGGATAAAGCACACTAGAAGAAATGATAACATGATAAGTTCACTCCTTTATAGACTATACCATTTAGATATCATAGAATATAGGTAATAATGTCTTCTAGTTGAAATACCTCAAAAGTTAATGACCTCACTTTTCTAGTCAATAGATAGTTTTTTAAACACTATTTCATATCTTTTCTAATTAGAGATGACTCAAAATGACTATAAGTGGAGAGGTAGATGTAGGTTTAGAGTAGGTTTCGTGTTTTATAGAATATATTTCCTACTTTATAGAATAGATTTCTTGATTTCTAAGTTACATTTAATAATTTTTAAGATTAGTCTTTCCTACTTTATGCATTTGATTTTAGTATATTAATTGTTATGCTTTCCAAATTAGTTTTCTAAAACTTCAAAATAGATCCAACTAATTTCCTACATTAAGATTACAAAAGACTTGCCAAAATAAGGGAATGATTCATAAGGATGCACAATTGGTTCTCATAAGGATTTATTATTATATTACTAGAGATTATGGGGTTAAGGTATGTGTTATGACTAAATTAGACTATGCTTTGATTGAATGACTTTACTTGAATTTTAAGTTTTAATTTTATAGAATCATGAAAATTTTAGAAAGATTTTTGATTTCCAATGTTTATCTTGCACTAATACATGATAAAACTTGGATGGGAGATAATAAACATATAAATGGATACACACTAACATGGACATATTGATTGAAATAAGTTTCATTATACATATACCCAACCAATGGTGATTCTCAACCTTTCTTCTTCTTCTTCTTCTCTCTCTCTCTATCTCTCTCTCTCTCTCTCTATATATATATATATATATAACCATAAAAAATGATAAAAAAAGGTGATTCAAGTAATCTTTACTAGGGATATGGATGTTTACCTAGGAGTAGAGAAAAGCTTTGAGTGGAATAAGAGGTATCTCTATTGGGGTTATGGATGTCTGATTGATAGCAAAACAATTTCTAGGATTTACTTACTATTTGGTTACAAAATATGAGATCAAAATGAAACCTCCAGTTTCTATCTAGGACTTGGTCAAAACTCTCATGATAAGGGGAAATTTAATTTCAATAAATCACACAATCAATGTTAGGTGTAGAGCTTGATTGTCTTTTAGGATCAGAGGTTAAAATTTTGAAGTTATTTTAGCCAGGTTTGGGTCCCAATATTTGAATCCCTCATGGCACAGGGGGTTGTAAGGGGGAGAAATATATTATTTAAATTACCTTGATAAATTGTAATTTCATAGTCAATCTGGGCCATAGATCAAGGGTTTGTAGATCTAATGGTAAAGGTTATGTTTAGATGTTTTTCACCCTAAAATGTATTGATATATGGCTGAGATGGATTATTATGAGGAACTAATGAAATATTGTACACAAAGAGGAGGCAAAATGGTAGAGATGTGTAATAGGGTCTGTTACATGATTTTGTTTCTCCTTTGTATTGCTATAAATAATATATTGGACAAGTTTGGTGGATGTAACCCATCTTGGGTGAACCACATTAAATTTGGTGTCTCTTGTTATGTGTATGTTTATATTTATTTTTTAAATATTTGATTAATTTATTTCATAGTTTCTCTTGTATGTCATTTGGGGATAGATCTAGGTTTTAATTTATCCTAACAAGTGGTATCAGAGCAAAGGTTATTTTTTACATAATTTTAAATTGTAGGAATAAAAGGATTTGACCTTGAGTGAGAGCTATGATGGATGAAAATAAATTTAAGGTGGAGAATTTCAATGGATAGAACTTTGGATTATGAAAGTTGTAGATGGATGATTGGCTTTACTAGAAGGACCTCTATTTGCTATTAGGAGGGCTAGCCAAGAAGTCATGGATAATGTCAAATGAAGATTGGGAACTATTATATCAAAAAACCCTTGAAACCATACGGTTGCGCCTTGCATCTTTTTTAGCATTCAACATATCACAAGAAAAGACAATAGAAGGTATTAGTGTGCATTAGGTAAGTTATATGAAAAACCCTCTACCTCAAATAAAATATTTTTGATGAAAAAATTGTTTAATATGAAAATGTATATAAATAGTTTAGTACCAAATCATTTAAATGAGTTTAACATAGTTACTAGTCAATTACATTTCATAAATATTAAATTTGATGATGAAGTTAGGGCTCTTCTTATTCTTTGTTCCTTGCCTGAAAGCTATAATAGCTTGGTAATGTAAATACACAACTATGTGTCTAACAATGCCAAACTAAAGTTTGAAGATGTGGTGGGTGTTATCCTAAGTCAATAAATGTGAAGGAAAAGCATAGGTGAAACATCCATATTTGGAAATGTATTTATAGTGGATAATAGAGGAAGGAAGAAGAATAGAGGAAGAGGAAACTATGGAAAATCAAAAGGGGGTGCAATCTAAATCAAGAGGCAAGATGGAATGTTAGATCTATGGTAAGCCAGAACACACAAAGAAAGAGTGTTGGTTTCAAAAGGAAAATTAGGTAAGGACCAAAAAGAAGGTAATATAGAAGAAAATGTAGCAGGTGATGTATTACAAGATGCTCTTATACTTTCTTTGGATAATATTTCTAAATTTGGCATTTTAGATTTAGGTGCTTCTTTTCATGCTACCCCTCATAAACATTATTTTATAGATTATGTTCAAGGTAATTTTTGGAATGTTTACCTTGGTGATGATTAACCCTATAGAGTTTTTGTAAAAGGATGTGTTCAAGTTAAATTATAGAAAGAAAACACTTGGGTACTAAAGGATGTCAGGCATGTTCCAATATTGAGGAGAAATATGATCTCTACAGGGTAGTTGGATAGTGAGGGTTGTATGGTCACATTTACAACTAAATCATGGAAGGTTACAAAGGGTTCTTTGGTGGTTTTAAAAGTTAATAAAGTAGGCACTTTATATTTGTCTATAGATAATACTAATTCATCTTGTGATGTAATGTCTACAAGTAAAGATGCAACTTTGTGGCATTACAGAATTGGCCACATGAGTGAAAAGGGAATGAAAAACCTACATGCAAAGGATAAAATAATAGGTCTAAAATAATTAGATCTAGACTTTTGTGAGCACTGTATATATGAGAAATAAAAATATGTGAGGTTTCTCAGGGTTGGACCAGCTAGGAAGGAGTAGAATTTAGAGCTTGTGCATATGGATGTACGGGGACCAGCTCAAGTATCTTCACTTGGTGGTTTATATTATTATTTTACTTTTATTGATGATGCAACTAGGAAGGTTTGGGTATAATTTATAAAAATGAAGTATAATGTTTTTGATACATTCAAAAAATAGAAATTTTTAGTTAAAAAAGAAATAGGTTTACAACTAAAATGTCTCAGATCAGCTAATAAAGGTGAGTATTGTAGTAATGATTTTAATAATTAATGTTTAATAAGTGGAATTCATAGATAGAAAATAGTTCTAGTAAAACCACAATAGAATGGTGTGTTAGAAAGAATGAACATGACTATTATGGAGTGTGCTAGATGCATGAGATTGCATGTAGGTTTATCTTTACACTTTTAGGTAGATGATATAACTATAGTAGTTTAACTCATAAATAGAGGACCTTCGAGTACTTTGGATGGTGGAATAATAGAGGAGGCATGGACTGGAAAGATGTTAGATTATTATTTTCTAAAAAAAATTGGTTGTGAGGCATTTTATTATATTAATAAAGATCATACGAATAAGTTAGAAGCTAAGTCTCAAAAATGCACATTTATTGGTTATAAAACTGATGACTTTGGATTCCTATTGTGGAATCTAGAAGAAAAGAAAATAATTAGGAGTAGAGATGTTATGTTTCATGAAAAAATCATGTACACAGACCAATTGTAGGAAAATAAGTAAGAAGAATTTAAAAATTAATATACATTATTAGAAGACATTAAAAAAACATGTCCCAAATGTTCCTGATCAAAATGTGCAAAATAAACAGGTACCTCAAACCCCTATTAGAAGATCTACAAGAGTAAGTAGATCACCTCATCATTTTTCTCCATCTTTATATTATTTATTACTTATTGATGGTGGTGAGATAGAAAGCTATGAAGAAGTAGTGCAGATTGATTCCAAGGATAAATGGAAGCAAGCTATCGATGAGGAATATGATTCTCTAATGGAAAACTAGACATGGGATTTTTTGGAGCTTCCCAAAGGAAAGAAGCATTACAAAATAAGTGGGTATATGATATAAAGGAGGATAATGTAGGTAAAAATAAATTTAAGGCTAGAATCATGGTTAAAGGTTTTTCAAAAAATAAATGTATAGATTTTGATGAAATATTTTCTCTAGTTGTTAAAATGACTTCAATTAGAACTATTTTGAGCTTAGTAGCTACTGAAGATTTACACTTAGAATAGTTAGATGTAAATATTTCTTTCCTTCATTAGAATTTGAGGGAGGAAATATACATGGAGCATCCATAAGGTTATGAAGTTAATGATAAGGATAATTTAGTGTGCAAATTAAGGAAGAGCTTGTATGGCCTGAAACAAGCTCCAAGACAATGGTATATTAAGTTTGATAGTTTTATGATGGAATAGGGTTATTCTAGATGTCATTCAGACCATTGTGTATATTTTAAAAGATTTGAAAATGGTAGCTATATTATTTTACTTTTATATTTAGATGATATGCTTGTAACTAGTTCCAACATGCATAATATTAACATACTTAAGAAAAATTTAAGTAATTGATTTTCTATGAAGGATCTAGTTGCAGCTAAACATATCCTTGGTATGAGAATAAATAGAGATAAAAAGAATAGGAAGCTAGAAGTATCATAGGGAGAGTACATCAAAAACATGTTGGAAATATTTAATACGCAGGATGAAAAATTAGTTGGGGCACCTTTGGCTACACACTTTAAATTAATAAAGGAGCAATGTCCTAAAACATAAGGAGAAAATAACCTAATGTCCAAAATTCCATACTCATCAATAGTTGGTAGTTTATTGTATGTAATGGTGTGTACGAGGCCAAAAATTTCACCTGTAGTGAGAGTGGTGATTAGATTCATGAGTGATCTAGGAAAGGAACATTAGAAGGTAGTAAAATGGATCCTTTGTTACTTAAGAGGGACCATAGATACACTATTAATTTATGGTGTATTAGATGTGACATTACAAGGATATGTTGACTTAGATATTGTAGGTGACTTAGATGGTAGAATAAGTACTACATGGTATGTGTTTATAATAGGTGGTACAACAGTTAGTTGGGTATCACAGCTATAGAAGGTTGTGGCACTTTTAAAAATAGAGGTTGAGTATGTTGTTGCTACAAAATCAAGCAAGGAAATAATCTGGTTCTAGAAGTTGATGGAAGAATTAGGATATAGTCAATAAATATGTACACTATATAGTGATAGAGTCTAATCCATCTAGAGAAAAACTCAACTTTTTACTCTAGGACAAAACACATTTAGTTTTGGTATCATTTCATTCATTTAGTGATAGAAGAAGTGCAATTAAAATTGGATAAGATACATACCAGTGAAAATCCTATGGGTATGATGACCAAGGTAGTTACAAGAGAGAATTTGAATATTTTTTCAAATTTAGTTGGTCTTCATAGATGATAATTAAATCAATGAATTTGTCCAGGTTCAGATGGTATAGTGGATGTAGTAGCAGTGGAATTATTGCAATCAATCTCTAAGTGGGATATTAATAGGCATAGAGCATGGTTGTCTTCCAAAATTAGAGGTTAAAAATATAATGTTATTTTATTCGAGTTTGGATCCTATTATTTTAATCCCTCATGGAATAGGGGGTTGTAAGGGGGAGAAAATTTTTATTTAAATTTCCTTGTTAAATTGTAATTTCATAGTCAATCTAGGCCATTGATTAAAGGTTTCTAGATATGATGGTAGAGATTACGTTTAGGTGTTTTTCACCGTAAAATTTATTGATATATGACTAAGATGGATTATTGTGATGGATTAATGAAATATTATACATAGAGTGGAGGTAGAAAAGGTAGAAAGGTGTAATAAAGTTTGTTATAGGATTTTATTTCTCCTTTGTATAGATGGAAATAATATACTAGACAAGTTTGGTGGATGTGGCCCATTTTGGGTGAACCACATTAAATCTAGTATCTCCTATTATGTGCATGTTTATGTTTATTTTCTAAATTTTTGATTAATTCATTTCATATTTTCTCTTGTATGTGATTTGGGGATAGATATGGGTTTTAATTTATCCTAACAATCAAGTCAAAGGAATGGAAAGGGTCAGTATGTTGTATGAGGAAGGATTATTTTTTTCAAGTTCTAATTTGTTTATTATTTTCTAAGAAGGGTTGAAGTTTTTTTTATGTTTTATTATTGATATTTTGGGTTCTAAAATACTCAAGATTAGTTTCCCCACTAAGTCACCATTTTTTGTGCCCTAACACACAAATCTATTTAAAAATTTGAATAAGGACCCACTATTGATTGAATATTATTTTTTAGGGTCTATTCAAATAGAATTATATGACATGGAGTTTCAAAAGTGAAAACTTAAGGAAATTATCTAATGTTAAAAGGAATTTTTTTCCTCTCTTGATCTATTTTGTTTTATTGACTTGAATGGTGGGATTTATTTCAAAGTTTGTAGTGTGGTTTAAATTTATGGAGGAATTGAAGCTTTGTATAAGCCATAATATATGATTTAATTTTCCCCTTTGATTTTATTTTAACTCATGCTTATATATATGCTTAATATATGATTTAATATACAATTGGTATAACATGTTATGATTTTAGATGGTTCTTTATCTACGTGTATCTTAAATAGGCTATTTCATAATTAGGTGTTTCTTAGGTCTTTTAAGAGTACATTTTCTCTTTCCAAATGACATCAATTAATTAAATTAGTGCCTAAGTAAAAAATTCAAGTCACCTAATGGTGACATTAGCATATCACTTTGTATGGAAAGTCTCAGACAAGAAGAGTAGAGAGATCCATCTATGTGGCATCATCCTATAGCTTGGAGGTCATATTAGCATAACACTTTGTATAAAAAGTCTCAAACAAGCAAAGCAGTGAGAGACATCCATGTGTCATCATCTCAGTAGCCCAGATGTGACATCATCATAAACCTTTATATGTAATTACCAATAAAGTGGAATAATGATAGTTTTTCATGTGGAATCATCTCACTAGCCTAGAGGTGATGTCAGCATATCCCTTTGTATAGAAAATCCTGGAGGTGACATCAACATATCTCTTTATATGTAAATTATTAAGCAAGTGAATCAATGAGATTTATCTACATGTCATCATCCCACTAACATGTGACCAAAGAGATAAAGCCCAAAAAACCATAACTTGGCTACAAGTAGATTAGTGATACACAAAAATGTGTCTTTCACAACCATAAGTGATTAACAAAAACACTAATTCTAAGCCTAAAGGAGTGAAAAAGAGACATCTATCACACATAAATGACTAATCATCTAGGGTAATGCATAAGAAGTGACATGGTAGTAAAATCCATGAAAGTCAATATTATGAAATTAAAATGCAAAAAATAAATAAGAAAATTGGCAAAGTTTGTTACTATGATTAATTCACATGACTAGATGAATTAATATATGCAATTCTCAAATCTAATGCAACTAAAGTAATATATTTCAAATTACCATTTCCAATCTAATCACATTGCTTTAAAATAATTGATTTTAAATTGGAGATTTTGAGCTCTCTTGTGAACAAGTAATTAAAGATTTTCCACAAATCAAATCATTTTTAGATAATAAATTCAATGGCTTCCTCATCTCACATCCTAATTCCCTCTACATACTTAATTGTAGGATCAATTGAACAAATACATGTTGTAGATCTAGATTTCACCCTAACTGGGCAAGGGATTATTAAGGTCCTTTACCCAAATCTAGCTCAACATGGGAATGACCCTAGGATATGGGTATCTTATAATAAGGTCAGACCTCTAGCATTTTTAATGAGTCTAACTCCTCTAATTTTACAATTTGGACCTCTATTTCTAAAACCTAAAACTAGTTGGGATGAAAAGAGTCAAGAAATTTCATAAAGTAAACCTATCTAGCTTGTGGTGATGCACCATGAATTTGTCATATCCACTCTTAGGAATGGAATATTTAAGAAACTAATGGAATATGAAATGAGATAAGTTAGTGTCTAATATAATTTATAAGAAATAACATTTCATATAGAGGTTAATTTGATTTACTAAGACTAGAGAGCAATGAAAGTAAGGTCTAGTTGAAGAAACTTACATTCATTAGTCCATTATATCCTAGATACATCAATGCTAAGACACATTAAATGACCTAAAAATAAAGTTTAGAATTTGAAAAGGGAGGATTAGACCACTTCAAATATCAAGCAAACACAATAACTGTAGCACATATTGATAAAAACACCATAAAAGTGCCTTTCTCATTACTCTAAGAGGTGTAGGATAATTTTTTTGGTAGAGTCTTATCATACCAACCTGAGGGATCCTCATAAATAGCTCAAAGACTATATTTACATAAGAAAGGAAGAAAGAGAGAGGGAGTTTTGGTTCTCAAAGGGGAATCAAATGAGTTCAAATCCATTTGAAATGCAGTTAATTCAAGTGGTTGCAAAGTTACACTAATGTTTCTTCTTATTTTAATGGTGGGGTCAAGTTATTATGATCTAGGTTATATCATCCATGTAGTTACAATAACTAGGCTAGTCTGTTAGAATCTTGTCTTGTTGTTAATTGATCCTACTAGTTTCTCACAGTGTTCACAGTGGAGATAAGGGGTCCTTTTCATATAATTGGTCCAAGAGATGGAACTATTGGGGTCTACATGTATGCCTTTATGAAACCTTTTAAAATGATATATCCTTCTTCTAAAAATGGTGAACACATTCACAAAAATATCCCTCTATGACATAAACCCTCAATCCACAAGTCCATATTTAGCCATAATGGTGGTCCCTTCATATCCTTTAACCTAACTTCAATACTATGTTCACTCCATAGCTTTTGAATGAGCTCTAATCGTGATGGGATGACCCTATAATACCTTATTTTATTTGGTCAAAAATTTCTCCTTGGCTTGACTTTTGTCATTAAAAATTGCTCTAGCCAATGAAATTGCTCTAACTTGTCTTCGTTACCATTAGCCTCATAGATCCCTATTGTCAGATCTTAACCATTTTGACCTCTTATGCACTATAGGATCTCATTATACAAATGGATGTGCACCCTTGATTTCCTATCATAAATAATATGCTCATGCCACTTTTTAATCACACATTGATCTCAAGATCTTGTTGTTAGTCTATCATCTTCCATGCTTATGTCACATGGTGGGCTCTTGAGGTCCTTAACCTTTTGACTGATCTTACACAATTTGATTAAGATGTACAGTGTAGTGTGGACCATAAAATTTTGCTTGCATCCACCTCTTTATCATTTGATCTTATACTATTGGATCTTTACTTGGTTGATCCACACTATTAGATCTTATCCAACTTGTAGCTCTTTAAAAGTCCTTAACCCAAGGACATTTTAACATTTTTGACCCCAGTGTAAATCATTAGATCTCAAGTGTCAGTTTGTAATCTTATACAAACCATTAGATCTTGATGAACTTTAAATCTTTTAAGAACATTTTGAACCCAAATGGTTACTTTATAGATCTTAAAATTGATGTTAACATGAATGTATTATATTGTAGGGCAAAATTTAAAGCTCCATAACTTGATCTAGAGACCTCGCATAGGCATGAAACTTTTAGAAGATGATTTTGATATGTAAAACTCCATGTTGCTACAATATTTTGGCTCACATGGATTTTTGAGGTGCATTTATTAAATGCTCAAATAAGTTGGTATATTTGTTTTGGGAATATGTCTTAGTGATGGTATGGTCTCTAAAACCTGCATAATTCACCCTTTGCTTGATCTTTTAAAGTTCTAATGATCTCTCAAGACTTTGTCAATCTGATCTATGCCCCTGCATTCTCATGAGCACCATGAGATCTTGCTTGGATTCCTCTATTTACATTATTGGACCCATTTTTAAGCCAATATATTTTTTACTTTATTAGGACCCTACTAGGATTCTACTTCCAACTATATGCAAAGCTTGATATGTTGGCCAAAATGGCCAACACTTCTAGTTACTCAGTTGGCTTGACCAGCCCGCTAGTCATGGGACCTAGACTTTGATCAAACTTGTTCAAGATGACTAGACAAATATAATGATACTTAAAAAAATACTCTACTTGAATTTTGGAAACACTTTTTATAGTAATGGGGGGAAATAAATAAAATATACCAAGAAAAAATAGATAAATCAATGTACAAGAGCACCTGGAGGAAAAATATACCTATCTACCTATGTACAAGGGGAAAGATATAAAACTAGTAGTAGAACTTGAGATACCTCATATTTTCAAGGATGGTAAGGATATCTCCATTCAACTTAGAAAGCTCAAAGGCATTTATTTCTTTGTAATTTGTAATGACATAGGGTCCAATCCAAAGGTTGTCAAACTTGGAGTGTTTTCCTAGTTTTGCATAGTCCTCATCCCATTGAGGACTATGTCACCTTGTTAAAATGTCATTGAGGAAGCTCTTTTGTCAAATGACTTCTTCCCTTGGTCCTATTTTGACCATATTTTATTCATGGAATCATTTATTATTTCCTTTAATTCTCTCAAATCATTCATCCTGACCTCCATTACATCACTTTTTAGAATATTAAAAAGTGATGAAATGGAGGTCAGGATGAAGGATTTGAGAGAATTGGAGGAAATAAGAAATGATTCCATGCATACCATGTGGTCCAACTAGAACCAAGTGAATAATTCATTTGACAAAAGAGCTTCCTAAATGACATTTTAACAAGGTGACATAGTCCTCATCCCGTTTGAGGAGTATGTCACCTTGTTAAAATGTCATTGAGGAAGCTCTTTTGTCAAATGACTTATTCACTTGGTTCTAGTTGTACCACATGGTATGCATGGCATAATCTCTTATTTCCTCTAATTCTTCTAAATCATTCATCCTGACTTCCATTACATCACTTTTTAGAATCTCCAGTTGGTGTGCAAGGTCCAAAGCTAGAAGCTCTAATGAAATTGTTAGCCTTACTTATCTTCCATAGAATAATAGATAGGGTGAATGACTAGTGGATTTATTGGGTTGATCCTATCATCCCATAAGGAAATCTTCAATTTTGTATTCTAAGAGCTCTAGTTATCTTTCATTGTTCTCTTGATGATCTGAATCAAGTTCTTATTAGTGGACTTAGCAAGTCCATTACCCTATGGATAGTGATTTGATGAAGATGTCAGATAGATACCTTGTTAAATATCCAAATCACCTACCTTTATACTACTAAATTCAAAATCATTGTCAAATATTATAGTGGAAAGTGATCCAAAATGGGTGACTTGACTCTCATATAACTTAAACACAAAGTTCTCATTTTCTTCCTTTAAGGGAACTGCTTCTACCCACCTAGTGAAGTAAGCTATAGTTGTTAATACCCAATTATGACTAGTAATAGATAAATGATGAATCATTCCAATGAATTTTAAACCCCATTGGATGAAAGGATGTTTAACCTAAATAGGTTTTAGTGGCATAACATCTAGTCTATATTTCCCTACAAACATTGCACACTTTACACATTTACTAACCCATGCATGTGAAGATTTAAAAAAATTAGGCCAAAAGTAACTAGATATAATGATTTTTTTAGTTTTGGTCTTGGTTATAAAATGGCCTCCAGAATGACTATCATGAAATTTCTTGAGAAGCTTATCAAATCGGCTAGTTTCAACACATCTTAAAAGCATACCTCTAATGTCCTATTTGAATAAAAATCCATTAACTAGAATGTATGGCACTAATTTCATCTTAAAGTGTCTTCTTTCTAGTTTATTCAAACCCATCGGACACTCTCCTATTTGAAGAAATCTATAAATATCTTGTGTCTAGCTTGTAGGAGGAGTATTTTCAGCTCCATGTTGAGTGTCTTGAATTACTAAAATTATCTCTTTTTCTTCTCTCAAATATTTTATAATATATTCAAACAATCCTTTAACTCTGAATAACTTTGTAACCTTGACTTAAATGTCATACTCCATGCACTTGGTGAACCGTCCATATCTATTTTCATTTAAGTCTCTGTTGAAAATAATATCCTTCACACATGGATGAGTTATATCTTCATTATTCCTCATAACCTTCCAAAGCTATATCTTTCCTCATAACCTTCCAAAGCTTGATTGAAGAAATAAATAGGCTAATCCAAACCTTCATTATTCCACTACATAAGCATGGCAAAAATTTCATCTAATGTAGAGAAGGGATAAAAATATAATTCCTTATTTAAATCTATATTTATAAGTGTGGGGGCATGAGATATGGCCTCTTTGCTAGCTCCAAAGCTTATCTTACCTTTTCTTGTCCATGTAAACTCTTTTCCTTTTCTCAACATATGAGTGAGGGTCTTGACTAACTCTACAAATCCTGGAATGAACATCCTTATGAAATTGATCTTGCCCAAGAAGCTCTATAATCCTTTTTTCTATTTAGTCAATGATATAGCAAGGATTGCTTCTATCCTCTCTAGATCAATGGAAATACCAGATTTGGACACCACATGCACAAGAAGCCTTCCTTCATACACTAAAAAAAATGCAATTATTTGGATTAAATGAAACTCCAAATTTTCTACATCTATCAAAAATAACTCTCAAGTGTGCTAGATGATCATTAATATTATTTGAAAATATTGTAATATCATTAAGATAAACTAAAACCATATCATTCAAAAGATCATGAAAATAAAAATCCATTGCTCTTTAGAATGTGGCTCTAGAATTGGAAATTACAAAGGGTATTTTAACATATGCATAGGTGCCCCATTTTTTAGTGAAGGTAGTCTTATGCCTATCTTCTTCTTTGACTATGATCTGATTATAGCCAGAATAGCCATCAAGCAATGAGAACATTTGAGAACCTGCCACCTTTTATAGATTTTGATCCATGGAGGGAAGTGGTAATGATCCTTTAGGGATACTTATTTATGTCCCTAAAGTTAACATATAAAATAATCTCTCCATTATTTTTCCTCACTGGTACAAGGTTTGCCACCCATAAGGAATGCTTAATTAGAAATATTATATTTGATTCAATCAATTTATAGAGTTCTCTTCTCATGAGGTCCTCCACTTTTAGATTGACAAGCCTTTAATTTTGCATGATTAGATTGTAATTTCTTTGTAATTTAATGGTGTGTTATGCAATTTTGGGGTCAAAACCCTTCAATTCTTTGTACTCCCAAGAAAATATATCAAAAAATTCTTGGCATAGAGTAACAAATGTAGCTCTTTCCTCTAATACATTGACCTTTCCTAGCTTTAGCAATTTGTCCTTAAAGATATCTATCTTTTCATAGTGTTATTCCTTAGCTAAGATGTATGCTTTACTTTTTCTTACTTGGTCATCTTCATTGAAGATGATTTATAATGTCACAATCCCTTTAGGTATCTTATTCAAAATCAGTTATATTATCTGATCATCATATTGATTTTGGAACTTGTCTTGATTCTTATGGCAAAATTCTACCTCTTATATTAGAAAACATATGATTTTATTATCATTGTCAAAGACTTGCCAACTCACCTCATTATCAAGTAAAGTTGGTATGCATATAACCTTGATATTATCTTGGCTTTGGTTTCCTTTGACTCCTACAATCTCATATTGGGTACCAATGGTTGCAAGGTTATATGCATGTTAGTTTGCTTCTCTTTGTATGGACTAGATATTAAATGCCAATAAATCCTACATGAGGTCCCATACCCAGTGATTATAAGCTTTAAAATGGTGATTCTTGACTACACTTAGGCCTTTCACCTATTTCACTACAATTTCACTAGCACCCTTGACTTGGAGGAGCTTGACACCTCTCTTTCTTGCTTCTTTCAAACCATGTAAAAGAGCTTCATATTCAATTATATTTAAGTTAAAAATAAATTTGATTCTTGTAGCTAAATGGTACTTTTGACCTAAGGGTGAGATCAACATGGCTCCCACTCCACTTCCACTATTTGACTTTGATCCATCAAAGAACAAATCCATACATCATCCTCTTCTTGAGAAGTGTTAGTTAAGCAAGGTATAGCAACACCTTCCTTATGCATGCATTACACTCCTAAGTCTATCTCTTTAATATTTCTATAAGATCAAATACATGATTATCATCTACCCATTCATCCAAGTATAGATATAAGATCCTTTTAATATGATCATGGGGTTCTTGTTCATTAACCTCCTTAACCTCTTCAAATATGGTATAGTTGGTATTTACAAGAATAGGATATAGGGTTCTAGGTGGAACTTGGAGATAGGCTCAGATATTATAGTGACTTTGGTTCTATATCTAGCTTTAAAAACCATGTATGACCAATCATATGACAAATATACTCTAATCTATATAGTAAATTCCCTAGATAAGCATAGGGAAAAATATGGAGGTAGGTCTACCACCATTACATCTTAAATAATGACATAATTTGGATAGGCTGCCAATGTGATCTAAAGATCTTTCAAGATGCCCACTATCTTATTATGGGATCCATCTAATTGAATAACACATTTTTCATTAGGCACATATTTGAGCTCAAGCTTATCTATTATGGCTTTAGACATCATTGAGGTTGAAACACCTAAATTTATCATGCAATTATGTACTAAATAGTCACCTATGATGACTAATATATAAAATGGGGAGGGGATTAACAACTTTAGTGGGATGAACAACATTTTTAAATTGATTTTTGCTTGTAATTTTATTAGGAACTTAGCTAGGGGCTTGGTTAGGCTAGATATTATTGATGAAAATAATGTTCACCTTATCAACTATCTTTTCCACATGAGAAATTTTGATGAGATCTTGTTGGATAATCTCCTTTTACCCAAGAATAGATAGAACGTCATACATGAACATAATTATGTTATATTTTTTCAAATTAACCATAATATTAAAGGGAAGATTAGTATCTTTGGATTGCACCTTATAAGTAGAAGCATCACTTGGAATTATAGTAACATGAGGAGAAAAGTGGGACTTCTGCTACTATCCATGAGGTTGGGGCACTTGTTTATTTGCAAGAGATTTAGTAGCTACATTTTCAGAAGTAGGTTGTTAAATAGCCTATTGAGATGATGAAGAAATCCTAGGCGACCCCAAGTTATCCTCCAACATCCTCTTTTTATCCCTTGTCTAAGATGCAATTGGTTCATTTGTCCTTTTTGAAGCTCAAACACATGTTCCCCTTCTTGAAAATTCATGCATGTGGTATCTTCTGGTGCTTTACTTATGTTTCTATGTTTTTGGATTTAATATTTTTATAATGACATGGTAGGCATGATTTATTAACTCATTTAGGGGCCTTTTGGTGGAGGAGGCATCATAACATGACCTTGGAATGAAGGAGCATGTTGCCAACTAGTGCATTAATATATGTCTCTAGTAGTGTCCATCACCATCTCATTAAATTGTCTTGTGACTATCATTGACCTTATTGAATAAATTTATTACGTGTGGGGGATAAGTCTCTTGAGATACTTGAAGCTACAAGATTATAGCCTTTATTAGATCTACCTTGGGTAATTTGGATTTGGGATTATTGATTTGATGGATGAGGAGGTCTATTGTAAGATTAAGTAGGGTATTGGGTTTGGAAGGGGTCTTGGTATGGTATATATAAAGACTATTATTGACTTTTTATAGACACTATCTTGTTGTTTTGTGCCTTTAGAAATCTTTCAATCTTGACAAATTTATCCACTTAACTGTCATCAGTTTGATCTTGGTGATTTATAGTAGGAAGTGGAGAAATGGTATGTGGGGTAGGTTGAATCTTAGGGAAAAGTGGCATGAGAGGTTTTGGCATGAGCTTCCCTTCTTGTATCAAGTAATTTTATGCCCTTATGGATATCTCATAGGCTTTAAGTAGAGTTTTCACAAATAGTAAAGAAAAGCATAGTTAGGGGTGGGCTTGATGATAACATGGATCCTATCCTAGGTCTTTTGAAACCTATAGTTGAAATCAACCATGGACACTTGGGATGCTCTCTTGATGGAGGTAATTTTCTCAACAAGGAACACATGGTCACTTATATCCTCAAAATACTTGTATAGAGATTCACCAAACTCATCCTAGGTGTTGATTGAAGTAAGAATTAGACCCCTATACCATTTTAAGGATTTGCCTTTCAAGGAGGTGGCCAATATCCTCATGGCTACATTCTCTTGTGTGATATTATGCAGTAAGCAAAGTTTTACATTTTCATATATATGTTCTATAGGAGTAGTAGCATTCTCTCCTATAAATTATGGAAAACTCTTTAATGAAGTATCATGATTATCATCATGATGTTGAAGGTTAAGAGGGCTACCACCATTGAAGGGTACAAAATCTTGCAATCTAGGTCTTGCCATTTGTAATTGCTTTCATGGACTCTTAGTAAGTTGAGTAAGATAAAGATTTACACATCTTGGGGAGGTGGGAGAATTAGGGAGTGATTGGTTAGGATTTGAAATAGGTACCTTCCTCCTTTTACTATCTAAATATAATTATACAAACTAGACTTCCTCACCTTTTGTAGAAGGCTTAGTGAAGATTTGGCACATAGATTGGTCTTCAATATTTTGATGACTACTCTGAGACTTCTCAAATTTTCTTACACACCATCAATATGTTCCAAGATGATGTATAGATGTCCTTCCTTCTTGGGTCCCACCGAGCATGCCAAAACTATTATAGATCTAGATTACACTCTAATTGGGCAAGGGATTGTTTAGGTCCTTTACTCAAATATATCTCAACATGGGAATGACCATATGTTATGGGTATCATATAATAGGGTTAAACCTCTAGTTTTTTTAATGAGGCTATCTCCTTAGATGTCATAATTTGGACCTCTATTTCTAAAACCTAAAATTGGGTGGGATGAAAAGAGTCAAAAAATTGCATAAAGTAAACTTATCCAGATTTTGGTGATGCAACATGAATTTTTCATATCCACTCTTAGTATTGGACTCTTTAACACACTAATGGAATATGAAAGGAGCTAATGTAATGTCTAATATAATTTCTAAACAACAATATTTCATATAGAGGTTAGTTTGATGCACTAAGACTCGAGAGAAATGAAACTAAGGTTTGGTTAAAGACACTTGCATTCATTAGTCCACTATATCCTTGATAGATCAATGCTAAGACACATTATATGACCTAAAAAGAAAGTTACTATAATTTAGTCTAATCTTGGAATTTGGAAAGGGAAAATTAGACCACTTAAAATATCAATCAAACACAAGAATGATAACACATATTGACAAAACACTACAAAAGTGTCTTTCTCATCACTCCAAGAGGTGTAGAATACAATTTTTATTAGAGTCTCATCATAATGACCTGAGGGATCCTCATCAATAGATTCAAGACTATATTTATATAAGAAATGAAGAAATAAATTGGGAGTTTTGGAACTCAAAGGGGAATCAAATGAGCTCAAATCCATTTGAAATATAATTACAACTGCCTCCATAAATTATGCTCATTCAAATCCTTTTGATTGATCTAGGTTACTTCAAGTGGTTGCATAGTTACATTGATGTTTATTATTATTGTAATAGTAGGGTCAAGTTGTTCTAAGTTAGGTTCTACCATCCATGTAGTTACAATAACTAGGCTAGTCTGTTAGAATATTGTCTTGTTGTTAATTGCTCTTACTGATTTGTCATGGTGTGCACAATGGAGAGAAGGGGTATTTTTCATATAGTCTATCTTGGATATGGAATCATTGAAGTCTACATGTATGCCTTCATATAACCCTTTGAAATTTTATATCCTTCTTTCAATAATGGTGAACATCGTCATGGAAATATCCTTTTATGACACAAACCCTCAAGATAGAGGTCCATATTTAGCCTTAATGGTGCTCCCTTCATGTCCTTTAACCTAACTACAATACTATGTTCACTACATAGCTTTTGAATGAGCTATAATGGTGATGGAATGACCCTATTAGACCTTATTTTATTTGGTTAAAAACTTCTCCTTGACTCAACTTTGGTCATCAAAAATTACTTTGACTAATCAAATTACTCTAACTTATCTTCACTCCTATTGGCCTTGTAGATCCCTGCTATCAAATCTTGACCCTTTTGACCTATTTTACACCATATGATCTTGATGTATGAATGAAAATGGGACCTTAAATTCCTACCATGAATAATGTGATCATGCCACTTATCAATCATGCATTGATCTCAAGATCTTATTGTCAGTCTATTAGCTTCCACACTTGTGCCACATGATGGCTTCTCAAGTTCCTTCACCTTTTAACTCATCTCATACCATCATATTAAGATGTATGATGAAATGTATATTATCACATTTTTATTAGACCCACCTCTTTGTTATTTTCACTCACACCATTGGATCTTTTTTGAGTTGATTTGCACTGTCAAATCTTGTCCAACTTATAGCTCTTTAAAGGACCTTAACCCAGGCACCTTTTGACTTGTTTGACCCCAATATGAACCATTAGATATCAAGTGTTAGTTTTAAATCTCATGTAAACTATTAGATCTTGATTAAATTTAAACCTTTTAAGGAAATATTGAACCCAAATAGTTACTTTATGGAGCTCAAACTTGATGTTAACACAAACATTTTATGCTATAGATCCAAATTTGAAGCTCCATAACTTGAGATAGATAATTTGTGTGGGTATGAAACATTTAGAGGATTATCCTAGTATTTATAAATATATGGTGTTATAATATTTTGGCTCACATATATTTTTGAGGTGCATTTATTAAATTCTCAAATAGGTTGGTCCATTTATTTTTGGAAGACATCCTAGTGATGGTCTAGTCTCCAAAGCTTGCATAATTCACATTTTGCTCAATCCTTTAGAGTAATGACAATCTCTTAAGACTTTGTAAATCTGGTCCATGCTCATGAGCATCATGAGATCCTGATTGGATCCCTCTATTTGCATTGTTGGACCTATTTTTAAGGCATTGGGTTTTCTAATTCATTAGTACCCTTCTAGGCTTCTCTTTCTAACTATAGGCAAAGCCTGATATGTGGGCTAAAATGGCCAGCAATACATATAACATTTGATTTCAAATCTCTAAACCATGAGTTAAAACATTATTCCACCATTTGGGTTATGGTTGATGTAGTAGAACCATATAAGGCCAAAGATCATTTTTATATTTTCACACATAGATATAAGGTTGACCTACTAACCATCAAAGCAGTTGGCCTTCACAATGCAATAAACAAACCAAAGGTAATGCCTTGTATTAACCTATTGTTTGATTTATTCATGAATGTCAAGGTTATTGGTAATATATTACACCTTAGTCTTGGAAAAGTACTAATTGTATATATCAGTGGGAATTCTTTTGAGAGGTATTATCAATTCCCTATGCTAGAAATGACATACAGGTAGGACATTGTTAATTCATGGTTCCTTGATAGAATTAGTTTCAAGTTCTATGAATGGGTTAGCAACCCAAATATCTTTATATTTCAAATCCCTACCTCTATTATTCCCATTATTTCCTTCAAACATGAGGTGAGAATTTTTATGGCTGTGCTAAATAGAATATAAGTTTTTTCAACCATTACTTATGTTAATGAGATATGGGTCCCTTTGATGGAAATAATTTTTATTTCCAATAATATCATAGCCTTGTGAGAGATTGTCATTTCTAACTTTATTTTTTAGATTCACAAATCTAGGAAGTTTACCATATGGTAAATTCTACATGATGTCCTATGTGGTAGATGTTCTGACATTAACTATGCATTCATCCTATGATCAGCCCACTATCCTAAGAACATGATATGTTATGAGTTTAATATTCTCCATGTGCACAAATTTAGAAAGAACTTGAAAAGGTTCATTGAGAAATTCTACCACATGGTATATCAAGAAATGTATGGGAAAAGAATGCCCAGGCTCTCTGACCCTATAAATAAAACCATTTAAAATATGGGAAATTACTATTTATACCTTGAGCACATTATAATCAAGATTGAATGCACAAGGGTACATGTTTTATAAATACCAAGGATTGTACTTGATAAATTATTTGAGTAGGAAATTACTATTTAATTCGCTGACAATATTGACATTGAATTGATCAGGGTCAAATAATAATTTATCCATCCAACCCCTATTAGTATTGATAGAATGTAATACACAAGGTGGGAACACATCTAATATATTTTATGGATTATAACACACTATGGGTTTAAATGTACACCCTTTATACAATAGGACCCTAGCAAAAATGTTAAAGAACATATCAAAAGATATGAAAGAAAAGTGAGAATCAACTATAGACATTAGTCTTATAATCATGACAATGTGTTCATAAATATAGAATATGATACTAAAGTATCTATAAGTATGTGTAAGGTTAGCATGATCATGATTGTGGTAGATAGGATCTATTATGATTTTATTATCACTGAAGAGGATTCTAGAAGAATTTATAAGAATGGGTTTATATACTTGTTCATGGCCCCTTCCTTAGGTAGAAGTAGAAGCATAAAAGTAATCTAGCCCATCCAAGGTAGGGAAACTTTTAGTGGGTTATAATAAAAAAATGGGTAAGGCAAGGTGAACCAACTTTGTAGTAGTGGGAAATCAAGTAGGAATGTGAATAATCATGAAGGCATAACTAATGCAATAACCAGTGTATGTTTTTCATAACATGTTTATGCCTATATTTTTTTGTTCAAACTTCAGATAACCAACCATAGGAAAATAGGTGATTGAGTGAATGTTTCATATGAGAATCTAAAAGCTCAAGATGACCATCTAAATCCTTCTAATGACAATATATACATTACTTCAAATGATTGTATGGATGTCTCCGTAGATGATCATCTAGCATCTTTAGATGAACATATGGGTATCACCATAGATGATCATTCAGTGTCTTCAAATGATAATCTATCTACCCCAAATGATCATCTAACCATTCCAAACAATCATCTAGTGTTATTAGGCAATCATTTGGCCATTCTAGATGGTCATCTAGTGTTTTTAGATGATCATTTGCCATCTTTAGGCAATCATCTAACTATCCTAGATGACTATTTGATCATTATAAACATTCTTTTAGTGTTTTTAGGAGATCATTTTTCCATTCCAAATGATAATCTAGTGTTTTCAAATGATCATTTAGATATTTTCTTAGATAATCATCTGGCTTCTTAGACTATCCTATGCAATCTAATTTGGGAAATCAACTATCATCTTTGGGTGATCATTTGGTTATTCTTGATGATAATCTATTTGTTCTCATTAATCATTTAGAATTCATTTCATATGGTCACATATCCACTTCATATGGTCATCTAGAGCACACGGGAATAAATCTATTCTCCAAATATTTATCTAGATGTTTTGGGTGATCATCTCAATTTTTGAGGCAATCATCTAAGCCTTTGCTCAAATGCTCATAGTTAATGCCTATGCCCACAAACATTAATTTACACCATAGTTGGGTTTTCCTATAAATAAGATACCTAGCCCTCATTTTTCATTTTTAAGTCTTTTCTCTCCAACCTCTGCCTCTCTAAGACTCTGTGACAACCAACCCTTAAAATTTCCACTTCTAATTTCACCATGAATCCTGTGTGTGCCTCTGAAACAATGTCTACTAGCCCCAGCCCCTCTAGAAAAGGAAAAACCTATTTCATTAATATAATGTTCACCCTCATCCTTAAGATTCTCTATCAGGAAGACACGTACTTGGAATGGATCAAGAAATATTGTTTCTAGGGGATTGTTTACATGCCACAATATGATACAAATAGTCTACTGCTCATTTATTGTCATCTTTCAACACCATGTCATTAATATTTTATATCACTATTGACATCCATTCTCTTTCCTTAGTAATTTCACTTGAGGACATCCATAGATTGATAGGGATTCCTCAAATTAATTTCAACCTTGATAATATGAAGATTCAACTGATGGATATGGAAAAAAATGTAGAATCCCACTATGCCTTGCAGATGGATGGTAAGTGTTGTGAATAATTATTTATAGTTTTAAAATTTATTAATGGTTTTCAAGATTGTTTATTATTGATAATAATAATATGTGTTTCTATTTACAACCATCCACATTAAAAACAAAAGGGTGATAAAAATAGAATGTGCTACAAATCCTTTTGTATTCTCCACGATTGATCTTTTATAACTAAGATTAGTTCTATAGGGAAGACCATCAGACATTACTTTTTGGGATATTATCTATATCCTACATACACTTGGTGGAGAACAATTTGATTGGTGTACCCATGTTTCTAATATAATTAATGATGATTTGATTATGGATTGTAAAAATGAAAATGCTTTATTTTCTTGTACCAACTACATTTCTACATTGTATAATGAGGAATTTTACCAATTGTAGGTCATAGAGATTCTTACCACTCTTCATCAATAAATGGGTGTCCAAGTAGTCTCCCTTGCTAACCAAGAGGTAATTTTTTAATGAATTATTATACTATAGTTCTTTAAAATTATTATATGACATCTCAAATTTAAAAATTATATATTTTATTTAAAAACAAATATCTCAATCATTTTCTCAAAAGAAAACAAAAATAAATGGTAATCAACCAACTAAGGTATTTTCTAAAACATATGAGAAAGAATCATCACCTAGTCCCCTATTGAAAAGAAAACACATGCATAGTTCAATTATTCCTACTCGATAATCCCATGATCAAGCTTAATCTCATTATCAAAAAAAATAAATTTTATAATAATTTGATTTTAATATTTTATAATGACTGTTAGGATTTTAAAATTTACCCCAAACTTCATGTCCCCCACTTCTACCAATTTATCAGTTCTAACAACCTACAAGCTATATTCAATAATAAGGTAAATATTAATTTTACTTGGTATATAATGATTTATATTCTTATTCATATCATGATGTCTTATAGTATTGATTGATTTACAGTGTCACCTCCCACTCAGATTAACTTTTTTCCACACTATCACCAATCAGTGTATCCTACACCACACCATATGTGTGAGGGAAACATTTAATATATCTTGCATCGAGCAGTGCAAGATTCAAACTATTCAATTCACATAATCATGTTTTTTTACATTTTATTTGAGTGGTATCAAGGTTATAATGGGAACTACATGTCTTCAACATATAAAGCTTGATGATGAGTTCCTAGTAATTGATAGTGGCATGAAAGTGCAATTTTTTAATCCACACTCAATGATACAGGGTAGTCAGTCAAACTTCACTGATGATTTTCTTCCAAGTTCAACTATGACCTCTTAAAATATGAGAGCTTAATCTGAAGAAATTGATGTTCCCAAATCTGATGATCATATTACATTTTTTCCTCCCAATAATTTGTTGCCTAAAGATACTAAAGCATTAATTAATTATGTTATTTTGAAGCAACTTTTATATTTTAAATAGTTGGAGTATCAAGCCAAAGTTTTGTTTTAGGAAATAAATTCCCATTTCCATAATCACTATCAGTGTAGTCAATTAATTTCATTGGTTAAACATGAGCTAGCTAAAAATGATGTTTTTATGAACCAGGCAGATTTTGAAACTATTACTATGAGTAATAATTTTAATGATAGAATTATGGATATAATGTTAAATAGACTAAAAAGTTTAAATGTGGAGGAACAAGCCTATTTCAATAAATTGAAAATAAATCAAGGTTGTCTATCAATTTTTTAGGCAAAAAAATAAAAAGGCATGGTAAGTGTTGATCTTTATTTTAAATTTTAAATTTATTTTTGTAATTTTTAAATAATATTTATTATTTTCCATTTTTAGTAAAAGTATAAAAATTTGAATAATGAAGTTGTTTTCCTGGAGATGCATCTTGTGAATGTGCACAAAATTTTATCTTAAGCTATTACACTAAAGGAATAGCTTGAAACAATGAACAAACAAAATAATAATTTAAAGAGAATCATTAAGGAACACAACATGGACCCAAAAAATTTGTTTAAAAAGAAATTTGATGTGGATCATGGCTTATCATCAACTGGAGATGTGGCTCAAGATAAACATGTGACACTTTAAAATATAAATATCGTAGATAAGGATCTTATCGATTTAGGGATCCTTAAATAAAGAGAAAGCCAAGCAATAGTAAGCCTGAGTCAAGGGATGAAATAAAATCCAAAACAATGAGATAACCATTATTGGATTTGGAAAAAGTATTTAGTTTTTAAAATATGGGACAAGTTTCTATAATATTTTTAAAAATTGAGATAGCCATTGTTGGAAAAAGGATTTGGCAAAAGTATTTATTTTTTAAAATATGGGACAAGTAACTATTAGTTTTTTTAAATATTAGATAACCATTATTGGCAAAATTAATTAGTATTTATTATTTACTTTTTAAAATATGGGACAAGTATTTTTAATATGGAGTAGTAATTTTTATGTATTGCATTTTTGTTATATTTATAAGATATATTTGTAATTGTGTATTTTTGGCTTGGATAATAATTATTACTTCTATTTACTATTGTAATTTTAGAATGTTAGTTGAAATGGTTGGGATGTACATGTGTATGCTCACTTTGTTTGGTTTAAGGTATATAGATTGATCATCTTGTAAATTTAGATGGTCACCTTGTTTTGAAGGTTATGACAACATTTAGTAATATGAAGATGCATAAATTATTTATTTTAAATATGTAGCAATATTAGTAAGTTTTATTTGTATTTTTGTTATATCAATAAGATATATTTTCAATTGTGTATTTTTGGCTTGGATAATAATTATTACTTCCATTTAATATTGTGAATTTTAGTTGAAATGGATGGGATGTATTTGTGTATACTGACTTTGTCTGGTTTAATGTATGTAGTGTGATCATCTTAGAAATTTAAAATTTCACCTTGCTTTTAAGGTTATGATAACATTTAAGAATATGAGGATGCATAGATTCTTTATTTACACCATGTTTTTTTGGTGGAAAAAACTTATACTATATGTGTGTGGTTAATATGATGAGAAGTGTGTGTAATGTTTATATATATATATATATATATATATATATATATATATATATATATATATATATATATATATATATATATATATATATAACTCCTTTATAAGTTCAAATTTATAAAATTACTTGATGCTTATTTACTTACTGTACTTATCCATTTCAAAATTTATTTTAAGCTATAAGAATTGAACAAGTGAGTTCAATATTATCATGAAACCTCCACTATTGCACATAATTTTATAAGAGAAAATTCCATCTTATCTTTTTCACAATATAAAATAGATTCAACAAAAATGTAATAAGCTTCAAAAAACACAATATAATTACTATTATATTTATAATGTGTTGTTGATTATATCAATTAATAAAAAAGATGCTTTACCAATTTAATTCCTCATAGTTCATACTAATTAACCAATGAACTCCAAAAAATCATAATTATGAAAGAGGTAATAAGAGATAAATCAATTTAATGAGTTAAATTTTTGAAATTTAAATATATTTATAAATATAACATTTAAAATAATGCTTTTGATTTTACAAAATATTCATTATAACTGCCATCTGTATGCCTTACCCCCATATCTATTGTATTTTTAGTATCTTTTTTATGGTTGTATTAGTGAGTCCCATTATTTTAGTGAGATAAATCCAAATTTAGAATGGTTTTTCATATGGAAATTCATCTAATGAATAACATGCCACATACAATCTCAAACATGCCTCCAAATTTTTATCCATTTTATTTAAAAAATTTAATTTAATGAAAGATAATGAAATAAACACTCTTTCATCTTCTACAAACCCCAAAATAATTATTTGGACGAAATCATATAATTTAATGTACTCACTAATAGTTGCTTGCAAAACATTGCTAGGATACAATTTTTTTCCATAGCTTTATAACTACACCTCTCTTTGTTGGTTCACTCAAGGAAAGATATTGACCCATCATTATATATACAAAATGCATTGACTAATTTTTCAAAAAGTCCTTTTTAAAAATACCACTAACTTAAACTCTATTTATTTACATAGACATACTAAAATGACTAATCATAATATCAATGTATTTGTGATTTTTTTTGCTTGTTACTTCTTCACATTCTAAAATGTTCCAAAATGCAAGATTCGTCACTACCGTGGCTTCAAGAAATTCATCCATTTTAAAATGGTCCCAAATTTTAGTTGCTAAACATTGAGAAATATTTCGTAATTTCATCCTTTTATCATATATATAATTATCAAATAAAATTTGTGTTATAGGTAGTTCTTCAAGTTCTCCCACAACCAATTTAAGGTGTTGTCAGAAATAGTGGAGTGGAATATCCTTTCTATCTACAAAAAAACATATATGATCATGAATATTAAATCTCAAATAGTTATTGGGGTGATTAATATTTGTTAAAATTTCCCAATTGGTGAGTATTGATCCATAAAACTTTCTTGCAAGCTTTATAGCATATCTAGAGACTGACAAATGATTTTCCTCAAACGTATGAAGTCAACAATATAAATGGATCTTTCTTGCACATGTTTTTTCAAATAATGCATTTATTTCAACATTAATAAAATACCACATAATGTTAACATATTTTCAAAAACTATTAAATGGCACAAAAATCTTTGGCGTTGTCTACTTTAATATTGTATTTAAACATGAACCATGCTAATGATGGATATTCTTCAAATATTCTATGGGTAGGTTCATACATTTAAATCCATCATGTGTCAACATATTTCAATATAAATTCCCATTAGTTACTCCAATTTCAAAATTTTGAAATTCTAAAAAAAAAAATTGGACTATTTCCATATATGCATGCAAGTCACAGATAAGCTCCTCCACTTTTGCAACATTTTGAAATTTGCTCACAATTTTGTATTCCAAATTCATTCTATGTGACATGAAATGTATTTCAATCATGTATGGGGAAATATGTGTTTATATATTAATGCATAGACCATCTATATTTCCTTACATTACTTGCATACCATCTATACTAACACACACTAATTTTTTACCAATATCATGATCATCCATGCTAACGATATCCTTCAAAATATAAATAACCAATCTGTATAAGTTTTTTAATTTTTTGTCATTTTATTTATATAAATCAAGTGTGGTTTCCTATAATGGTTTTCATATGTATATACATGCATACAAACCCATGCTATGTTGTAAACCACTATAACCTTGTCAATTGATTGTGATATAAACTGCAAGTTTTTAACTTTTGCTTTCAAGTCCTCATTTTCAACCATTGAAAGACATTATACAATTTCCCATGCACTAATTTTAGACCAATGTGACTACATAATGTTATTTAATCCATTATGTTGATATAAAAACTTATAATCTGAAAATTTAGAGATTGGTCTACATCTTTTTAAAATGTGATATATAATGGGGAGCTATATATTTTTGGCCTATAGATTTGTCTGAACAACTTTTCCAAACAATGCTGAAAATTTTCCTCCTATTTAAATGAGGTGTCATTGATGTTTTTGGTGACTTTCATAATTTACTACATAGAATTGATACAGACATTCTTCCATTATTTTCTATCTCATTTTTCTTCTAGTTTATCCTTTTTCAACCGTAACATAAATTTTACCATAATGTTTCTCAATTGTGTCCAACTTTAGTTACATTTTTGTGTCCTTTCGTAGTTTCTAATTGTATATTGTACATTTATATTATGTTGGTGTGTCATTACTATTTTCTATGATTACAATCTCAATGAATGGATACTCAGATGCCCAATCAAATTTAAATGACCTTTTAATTTCTCATGTAGTTTTATTCTTTTGCATAGATTTTTTTGTGTTATTTTCAAGTGGAGTTTGTGGTTGCTAAGTATAATATAAACCTATTTCCTTTTCCTTGAATTATATTATTCAATTACCTTTTCTATGGACATTATTTCTTGATGAGAACCAGATAATGGTTGTAAGATTTTAACTTAAACTGAATTGTAATTGTCCTCTATTAAGGGCATTTCATACCCAGACACATCTTTGAGTGGAGGCATATCTTCCAAACTATTATCAATGGTTTTTGTTTGAAAAATTATCATCTGATAGACATTATAGTTATTATTTAATATCTATATAAAATTATAAATAATTAAAATATAATAAAATAATTTTTAAGAAATTGTAAATAAAAAATACAATAAATCATATCTATGTGGCCACCACGTTGTTTCCACTGCCTATAGGTGCTAGAAGATTGTTTTTAAACCATATAGAAAATGTATATGGTCATCTTAAAATTATAGGTGATCATTTGCATATTTTAGATGGCCATTTGGTTTCTCTAGATGATCATCTATATGATTCATATGGTCATCTAGGTTTTTTATATGGTCATCTACATGTTTTAGATGGTTATTTGGGTTCTTTATATCATTGTTTGTATTATTCATATGGTTTTCTAGGTTATCCAAATGATCAACCGCATGTTTCAAATAATTATTTGGATAACCTACACAACAATCTGAATCATATAGATAGTCGTCTAGAGAACCCAATTGTAAATAACTAAGGTGAAATGAATTATTAAATATTGTTTACCTGTATTTGTTTTCTAGATAAAATAAAAATATACTTTAATTTATTTATTTTATTTTATCACCCTATTATTATTTCTAGTAGAAGACATCAAAACATGGCTACATAATAGCAATGGTTGATAGGAGATAATAAATACTATCAAATTTCTTGGAATAAAATGGCACGTATTTTATTTGTACAAGAGAAATTCCTATATATGTGTAAATTTACTTTCAACATAGGGAGATTCTACCTTATAAATTACTTTTAATTTAAAATAAAGTCAATACACCTCTAAGTTCCCCTACATACACATTTATTGTTGCTTTTACCCAACACATGCCTCATATGGATTAACCTACAAGTATAAATGGAGTAGTTGGTATATTTTTTATGTTACCTATACCTCCATTGACCATAGCACAATAAGTAATTCTTCCTACCTTATTGTCTCAAGTTCATGTTGAATCTCCTCCTTTGTCTCCACTATTATTGATTCCCAATGCCTTTAGGTAACCATATCCATCACCACATTCCCTCAACATGGTTCTTTCACCTATCATTCCACCTTATACTGGGCCAACCTCTATTGTTACAAAACCAACACTTACATATAAAAGGAAACCCAAGACTCCTCTTATTTCACCTCATAAGGATGAGGTAGAATGAAAATAAGCATATGTTCTCAAGAAAATTGAAGAAGGAAGAAAAGGTAGAAGAGAGTTAGACCTAGTTGAGGTATATGATAGTGATGGACAAGAAATAAGAATAAAAAATGAAGAATAATGGATCTATAAGATTAACATAGAATAAACAAAATAATTTTATGATAGTACACAAACATATGAAAGATATGAATAGATGATTGAGGAAAGCACCATGTTAGAAGAAACAAAACTACTAAAATAACTTGAAGAAGTAAACTGGGGAGATGGTAGATTAGTGGCTACTGAATTATTATCAAATTTAGAAGGAGATACATAATCAAAACTACACATTAAAACATAGGGTCCATCCCTAACTAAACCTTCAAACTCTCCACCTTAGGTCAATATAATGATAGCTACAACAAATAGTGCCCTAGTTACCTCTCCTTAGGTTATAAGTCCTCTAAGTACTCATTATTTAAAAAATCCTTTAGTTACTACAACTATAATTTATGTACTATATTCTTTTCATTCTTTGAGTTAAATGAGCCAACCTCAGGTAGTTATAATGCTAATTTTACCTATCATAGCCCATCTTTATAATGTGGTCCCTACCACTACTAATATGCCTATTGGGGATGTATACACATTTTTCTATGATTACTTGTAGAATTTATTGAGCACCCTAGTGACATAATCATTCTCTATTAGAAAAAGTCCTTAGTCCCATGAGCTAAACAAAAGGGTACATTTTAAAAACCTAGTGTCCACCTCAATTTATATAAAATAGCCACCCCTCCTAAGTTGACTACATACTTAAATATCCCTATTATATAAGCACTTTAAGAATACTCACCTATGGTTTTAGTTCAAAAATAAATAGGGGAGACCAAGTATATAATTGATACACCAATCCAAAAGTAGATAATTATATGGATTAAAGTTATACATCATTTTCCTATAGTAGGGACATCTTTCCCCCTGACCATACTTCCTCTAGGGCAATATCCTTCAGCTAATCTTATAAAAAAAGCCTAGAAAACAAGGAAATCAAAATAAACATAGTAATAATTTGAATTGAACAATCCTTCATGGATTCAATAATTATTACATGAAGAAGTAGGAAGATAGGATTTATTGATTACTAAGCAACCTAGAATTAATTTTTATTTTTATAGATAGACTAACACCTTGAGAAAGGTTAAGAGAAAGAATTTTGTTGCTAAAGGTCAATAGGTTGAGTTGGAATAAAGAGAAGACATATTCTCTTTGACAAAGTGGAGAAAATTAAATCCCTTAGACTTAGATAAATATAGAGAGGATCACTACACTTTTGTAAATAATTCTGGAGGGGTTATAAAATAAATGTTCAAATTTTTTTATCAACCTATTCAAAGGCCACTATAAAGGAGCACCATCTAATTCCTAAATAAATTATGGATAATTTATAGGGGAAAAAATGAGTCTTTTTGATGTTATTTGTTTAAAAATATCTCCAAAGACCACATCCCAATCCAAGTGGGGAGATATTTTTCAATTGTTTAATAAAATAAATGACATTGATGGAAAGCTATGATTTGTAAGATAAGGAATCAGGTATAAGGCTTATGCCCATTTAAATTTAATAACAAAATCTGAGGCTACATGGGCACACAACTACATTACTACCAAAAGGTATAACTTACTTTAGTAGAATCAAGAGATGTGAGCTCTAGTTTAGCAATTTTCAAATCAAGAAAGGGAAGTAGTTTCTATCATGATAGATCAAAGAGTCACTAAGGTAGGTACTCCATAGGGGAAATTATTGCATAAACCCATTTTTAAAATCTCCTATGAGTAATACTTGATAGATTTAGAGTTGATATTGAGGTCACTATTTATAGAAATAATGATAAAATAATGTAACTAGTGAATTTTTCAAGAGATAAAATAATATGAACTAAGGCACTATAGGCTAAGGTTAGAGCTACATTTGGCATACATAAGAATTTTATGGACAAGATCCCAAAATTATTCAATAGAGATTTATTTGAATTTTTAAACCATAAATATTGACTTATAGGTAATCCATGCACTATATTTATAGATGAAATCTTCCAAGAAAACAATTTTAGTAGTATGGGTCACACCTAATCCACCTCATGATATTCAATTTAGTAGATACACACTAGTATTGACATAGAATGGGCTCACCTAAATGCCACTTCCATCAATTACTACCACAACTAAATTTGTAGCCACTTCTAGCGTAGCTATAATTCTAATGCATGGTCTAGTTGTAACTAAAGTTACAACTTCAATCCCATCCACATTAGATTCTATAAGTGTTATTGTATATTTTTTTTCTTTTAATGATTCCACATCTACACCTTTATAAATATACCTATGTATTTTTATGTTATAATCAATATGGAACTATTAGTTCCTAATTTATTTAGCATGTATATATTGTATTTTAGATGAAAAAATCTATTTTTAGTAATCATCATTCTACATGGATGTTTTGCAGGTGAATTGGCATACAATACTATTTTTTGACATGTATTTTTATACTTCACTTGAGATATGAGGCCTTTATCATCCTAATCTTATATATACTTATATCTTCTCAATCCCAAATGGAAGAAAATTTTGGCTATTGAAATTAATAGGAATTTTTTAGGAAAGTTTTGAAATTGATCTCAATGTGCAAATCTTGATTCTTCTCTAAAATTGTGGATTGCGTAATAAGTTATGTCATTTTATTTTCTTACTCTTATAGTTTTGCATTATTTTTCTCTTTTAATATATAGTTATTCATATTGATTATTTTTTATTTGAATGTATTTTACATATTAGTGTCTTTTACATATTAGTCATAATCCCCCCTTGTAGATGTGCTAATGCAATCTTACAAATGTAAAAACATTTGATTATATGAGATTTATTTTCTTTTATTATGGTTCAATTTAACTCTTAAATGTGTTTTATTATTGGTGTGCTGTAATATCCTATAGTAGAAATTGGTCCCTAATTCCTTGTCCAGCCTCTAGTTCAAGTTTGGTCTTGAAAAGTTTCATCTTGTGTGGTCCACAAGCCTCCTTTTCTACCCTACCTTTCACTCTTTTTGAGTTTATTTTGAATTCCTAACCACATTATTTTATAAACATCATCCATCCACCCATCTCAAGTAGTTTAGATTCATCCATATCTGACCCATTCCTGGTAAACAAATTGCTTTGCTCGTTGTTATTTCACCAACATGTTGTTTAAAAAACTAAATACCCCAAAACTCATGCCTTGGAATTAATTCCATTCATAGATATTTAAATTTTATAGGTTACTTCGTAAGTGTTCTATGGTGTGAATAAAACCCACATCAACACATATTTATCACATTAATAACTTTATCATCCATACAATATGATACTTGTCAGGTAAATGTTTCCTTGACAACATTAATGAGATTTATACTATACTGACAATGTTTTGCTTCCAATTTTAATGTATTATACACCCCCTATGGTATTAAACACCCTAATATATTTAAATTTAAAAATATATTGGCCACCATATATTATAATAACTATTTCAATCATTTATTTCAAATAATTGCATCATCCATAACATATGGTATCAACCTGGGTTGTGATTTTCTATTGCCCACCTACATCATCTTGGCCAATATAGCTTCCCAACAATGTAAATTTATTACCTAAGGAATAATAAATTCCATTGGAATTAAAATTTACATTCCATCACCTACCTATTACCTATCATAATTTCCCCTACATTTTCATAGTTGTTGGGGAAATTATGCTACACGGATTTGCCTTGATGCCTATATGTTATAAATATATCTTATCTACTCTAAATGTGAAAAATTAAATGTTAATAACACAAAATATTTACATGGATCCAATTATTACACTTATTTGGCCTCCTACACATCCACCCCTTCATCCTCAAGCCAATGTATCTTGTCATTCTAATCTTGGACGTATATAGTTTTGGTTTTGAAAAAATAGCAAATGGTCAAATGAAATTATTTTTAACTATATATTAAAATTTTCAAATTTGAAAAATTTTAGTTATTTATCTTTATATTCTATGTTTTTACAATATATTTATTTCCATATGTCCTTTTCATGAATCAAAATAAGATTTAGGAAATTATAAAAGTAGAGAAGTTTTAGATACTAACTAATGTTTTTTAGGGAAAAAATGGTTTTTTCTCTTATTTTTTAGGTCCCTCCTTTAATATTATCAATTGGAAAATTATTTAAAATAAAACATATGAAAATTCACATAAATATATTAAAAAAGGTAAGTTAAGGTACATATTTTCATTTATTTACTTTTAGTTATTTCAGTAGTTATTTCTAGTTATGCTCTTTTGTGTTATTGTGTATCTAACCTGAAGCACCATCCTACATTACAAAATCATGATGTGTGATGATATTTATGTGGGGAATATGTATACAATTGATATTTTAATTTTTATTCCACTATAAAAAAATCTCTTTTAGTGGCTCATTGATAAATAAATATTCTTGAATGCATGCTTTAAAGGATGCACCAAAAATGAGGTGAGATCGGATCATGGTAATTTTATGAGAGATTTTTGGATACTATTTTATCATACCTTCATTAAAATTAGTTTTACCTCCTCTAATTATCCTTCAATATTACCTCTCTATCTACTTTCCATCTATATTTTTTAGCTTCCTTATATCCTATCAGATGACATTTCTTAACTGTATTAGCTTGGTTAATACTATAAACTTATATTTCATGGTTATCTTTGAGTATTTTATCATTATATAAATGGGTCATGTTTCATTCCCAAATATATAACACATTCATCTACTCAAGTACACCCAAATTTATGCTCATAAGTAGTATTTGGAGGAGTTAGAGGTTTAGAGCCTTATCTTGGAGTTCCAGTCTTGTAGTGTCTTTGAAGCTCAATAGGAGAAGTCAATTTTAAAAGGTAAACCTAGTCTTTAGAGTCCCAAACTAAGGATACCTAAGTATTCATATTTGAATTTGAGTCCTCCAACCTATAATATCTCTTTAAAAGTGCCTCGTGAGCTAAAGGGGGAGATTGAAGCATTGATGGGTCAACCTAAAGGTAATTATATCTAATATTAATTTATTCAATTATTAAATTATAAATTACTTGTTCATTTATATTTTAAATGTAGGTTTTCATCCTTATGTTTTTCATTATTCTAAGTTGGTATAGATGAAAGGTTTCTTAGGCTATCTATCATCACATTTAGGTTGTGCAGACCACCAATTAGTTAATCATTAGAGTAATAACCTTGTTATTAGTTTAATTACCTTTAGATATATTGTATTATGTTTTGGTATCCTATATTACACTTGTAATTAGTCCTCACACACATACACACGTTTAAATTTACAACCTTCTACATTGGCACATCATGTGAGTTTGGGCTCCCACACTCAACTAAAGTGTATAGAGGGAAAACCACACTAGGTCAATGTTTGTTGGTAATGGTCCCATTCATATGGCCATACAAACACCTCACACACATAGGTTCACTTAGGGGTTATCTATATCTACTCTACCTATGTATTTAACACATATTCATAACAAGGTAATCACAACACTACTATACTATCTATATATTCATTCATTAAACAAGTATAGCACTACTAAGTACATGAATAACATTAACCACCATAAATAAGGTGATATAAAACTTAAAAATTACATATATTCATGACTCAATATTCCATAGTTTTAATGTTATTCTTAGGCACCTAACAACATAAATCATCTAGATCTATCTATATAAGCATTCTAACAGTAATCCAATAACACTTCATAGTCACTTATTTCCATACCCCTATTCCATTTTTGTCCACTTATTTTTATATTAATCTCTTAATGTTTCATTATACTTGGTAGCTTAGATACCTCTAATTATTATTTTATGTTTTGGAACCTAATTTTTAGTTAATAAAATGAGCTGATCGAAGTCAACCATGACACTATCCTCCACTTTTTAAGTGTCTAACAAGATCAAACCATTAGTCATAACTACACCATTTATCTTTAAAATATCTATTGTGATTGATGGATATTTGTGGCCTTTATTTGTCTCTATCATATCATTTTTGGTATATATATATGGATTGTGGTTTATCAGCTAGCACCTACCTTGATGGTAATCTATGTTGAGCCTTCATGTGCTTCAGATGGGCAGCTTTTCATACACAAATTTATACTTATTTTGAACATTGATGACTATTTATGACTTCATCTTACATGTGCATATGCTTGGTATTTACTAGACTTATCCATATCCTAGGGTTAACATCACCCCACACTAACTTGGATGTCTATCTTAAAATAACTTGCTCTTATTTTTGCATGTGGTGGTGCCTTCCACCCTTACCTAATTATAGCCTTATTGTGAATTACCCTTATATATTATCTCTCTCATTAAGATCCATTATATTTTTTGATTTATCATATCTCCCTTTGTTATGTTTTTAGTTTATATATTTATTGTATTCTATAAATTTTGTCTTATATGTACAAGCCTTGCATGCCTTCCTAGCTTCCTGTAGCCAAACGATCAAAGAATAAAAGAATGTGATAGCCCTCTTTATTAAAAATTTTGGGATTTATCTACTTCAATTTTATAAATAAAACTATTTTGGGTATACAGGTTTATCTCATCTTTTAAACTATCCCATCTAATGAGTGCACTATGAATGTTATATGTGATGCCTATTACCTATGTGCCTAACTTTTTCCAACTTATAGGTTGTTCATGAAGCCCTTAAGATTATTTTTGGACCTTATCTAATTTCATAGTGGATTTATTTATTTATTATTTTATGGATTATTCCTATTAAATTTTATTTATGTGAATCTCTAAGAAACACTTCTCAAACTCCTTTTTATTAATCTTTATGGCCTGGATCTTTTCCTCTACTTCTTATCATTATTTTGTGAACTCCTAGCTATATTTATTGGTATAAATTTAGAATCATGTCACTCTATTCAATTTTTATAAATCATGAATATGCACACTCATTATGGATATCTACTTGGATAAATTTAATAAAATGTTTTTTGTTATTTGCATCATTTTTTATAGATTATTTAGAGCGTATTCATATTTTTTTAATTACTTGGTGAACTCAAGGGCCTTCTTGTATTCCTCTCCCACACTATTTTTTCCCATTCCCCTCCTTAGGTTTGCATCAAAAACTATATTTAGATTATCCTTGGGCTCAGCCTTATCAATGTTGATTGCATCAAGTAAATGTAGTTACCTCTTTAATATCCACTCACATAGCTTTAGGACCTTGACTTCTATATTGGCTCACTAGTGATATGCTAGCTCTCACTTTTATTTCTCTTCTTTGAGAACACTATGTGACTTGACAAATTTATTTTATTAATCTTTTATCTATAATTATATTAAGGAGCACCTTTCTTCTTCTCTCTCAAGTGCTAGAGATAATTATTTCATCATGACTTTTTTATTTTATAGGTTATGATGTTTAATACATTTTATCTATAAACCTGTATAGATAACTTTAACAATGTGTTCCCTACCTACATGTTAGTCATATTCATTAAGTTCATGGGTAAAATGTCTCATCCCTTATAAAATTCTTTTGAAACATTTAAACTTTAAGTCATGGGGACTTCAAACTATGTTTCCTATAAAACTACATCCAAAGAAAAAGAAATTTATTTATGGGTATAATATGTATCATGACTAGGCCTCATGGCTTGCCACATGTATGTGTGTGTGTGTGTGTGTGTGTGTGTGTGTGTGTGTGTGTGTGTGTGTGTGTGTGTGTGTGTGTGTGTATATATATATATATAACCATATTGGGATCGATCCTAGGTGGTTTATTCCTATCTTTCCTCTTATTCTACTTGCAAGGTTATTCCTTCCTCCCATATCCCATTCTCATTATAATTTTTTGGTCCTTATCTTTTATGCCTTCTGGTATTTATTCTAAGCCTTGTTTGAAAACTTATATATATATATATATATATATATATATATATATATATATATATATATATATATATATATATATATATTACCATATTGGGATCAATCCTAGGTGGTTTATTCCTATCTTTCCTCTTATTCTACTTGCAAGGTTATTCCTTCCTCCCATATCCCATTCTCATTATAATTTTTTGGTCCTTATCTTTTATGCCTTCTAGTATTTATTCTAAGCGTTATTTGAAAACTTTCTACTATTGAGGCTCTACGATGGAATCCATTAATTTAACATATTGTAATACTACATCCACACATTTTCAAATCACTACCTCCATGTGTTGTGGCCTAACTAATTATATCTTAGTTTTTCTCTATGTGTTTGGTTTTAGTTCTGTGTATCTTTATTTTTATGCTTATTTCTCCTTATCTTTAGTGTGGGGGGAAACTTGTACTATTTATTCTACCATAATCCATTTTGTAGTCATGCATAGGTAATTTTGGGTTATATATTATACCTTATTATTTTATGATGTGGGGTTTGGTGTTTGTTTCCTTAACTTAGGTTATGCCTGTAGTTTTAGGCTTGGCATTTCTTCCCTAATTTTTTGTTGTATTTATTGATTTGGACTTGGAGATGGTGGCCTTGTCCACTCTTTTAGCCAATACATAATATAATCTAGGAGTTCCTCATCTAAAAAGACATTTTCTAGATCATATGGCATAGGATATGGTTGTCAGACCTCTTTTTCTATAAAAATTTATTCTTATTTGGAAGTGGATCTTATTTTAATGTCATGTCCCCTTTTGAGTTGACATGTTCAGAGTTGAGGATTAGCCTATTATGCGACCTTCGTAGGCTGATGGGATGGATAGAGGGTCTTGATGGAGCTGGGCTTGCTTTTTGTTCGAGTTTTTTGGATATGAATTAAGGGAGATATTAATATTTGATTAATTTAATCAAATATTAATTATTTGATCTAATTAATAATTAATTATTAATTAGTTGGTCTAATTTTAAGACCCTAATTCTAATTTAAGAATTGGTCTAATTTTAAGACCCAAGTTCTAATTTGAGGAAATCTAATTTTAGCAAGCACACCTTTGGAGGGTATAAGGGTTTCTCATGGGAGAAAGTTGAGAGAAGCCATTGATTATTGACTAATGATTTTGAAGAATTTCTTCTGTGAAGACTGAGCCAAGGGTTCCAGGATTCCATTGAAGTGGAGAACGTCAACTCTTCATTGTGTGCGATTTAGAGGCTATGAGATATCAACTGATTTATTGCCAAATTGAGAGATAGCTTCATACAAAAGTTATCACAGAGGTATACAAATTTGAGAGATAGCTTCACACAGAAGTTATCACAGTATTTCAGGTATTTCTTGATTTAATTTATGTTTTGTTTCAATAAATCATACAGAGAGAGATCTACTGTATTAGATACCATAGATTTCCAGATCAGGGATCAAACAGATAGGTTGTGCTAAATTAGCAGCCATACGAAGTCTATACAGGTCCATACAGATCCACGTAGATACCAACATCAACAGACAAAGATCCCTAGTGACTGACATCGGCCATCTGAGGACTGATGTTGGCAGATAAGGACCTACAGAGACCGACATCGGTAGTATATCGACCGACGCCGGTGACTGTGTGTTCGACACAGTAGGCTGAGACTTCCAGATTCATATTTGTTTCCAGATTTGCACAAGATCAGGGTTTTAAAATAGTATTGTAATATTCTTTAAGGTGCATGACAAAGATCTATTGTAATAGTCTGAGAAATAAATAAGAAATTATATTGTGGTAATTTGTCTATTTGAATTGATATTTTGCAAGTTTGTATCCAGATCAGAGCTTTTATTGTATAAAAAGGAGCCCCTAAGTAAGGGACATCACAGTGGTATCAGAGCTAAATCCTGCCATCTTGAGAGGTTGACAATCTTATGCAGCCACAAGGGTTGGGATCACATGGGTATTTCACACGTAGTAGAGCTTTGCTTGAAGGCACTCAAGTTTTAGAACAACCGCTGGAAGACATGGGTGATGATATTGGCAGGGCCCGTATTCCTCACCATCCTAGAGATCAAGATGATGCAGAGGTTTTACTTACTCTTAGAGAACTACGAGAAGGGCAAAGGCAAAATAACCAAGTATTACAGCAGTTGGCAGTAGTACTACCGAGATTGGGTACTCTGAGGAGACATTCTCCACACTGTGAAGATGTCAGGAGTGATGTAGGATCACAGAGAGGCCATGGGACTATTTCTCATACAGCTAACAGGCCTACTAGGCCTATCTTTATGAGACAGGAGGTAGAGGAGGTAATAGTAGGTGAGGAGCATGAGGAGGCATTTACAGACACACTTAGGGCAGTAACTGAAGAGTGGGAGTCATTACCACTTATGGTCAGGGAGATGATTACTTTTGACCGATTCCTCACACAAAGGAAAGAACATTACCGAGGTCAATAGAATGGGAGACCAAGACCCCAGAATAATGATATGAAGCATGCTACGAGCAGGCTCACACTAGTGATGTTTGACGGTAGTGGTAAGGTGATATCACAGGCCTGGGTTAGTAAGCTGGATACATTTCTCACATTGCGACCAATGGGTGAGGAAGATGCTATCAGATATGCGACACTACATCTTGAGGGAGTAGCTCATGATTGGTGGCACCATGGGATGGTGACACTCCATCATGATCAGATCACATCTTATCAGGAGTTTGTGGATAGGTTGGTAGAGCATTTTGACAGGAGAGATCTAGAGACCTATTTCTAAGAGTTGGCACAATTGTGCCAAAGTGGCAGTCTAGAGTCTTATATTCGTGACTTCTAGAAGTTATCAGTTATGGTTCCTGACATTTTAGAGAGGTGACTTGTAGTACTCTTCATGGAAGGATTGATAGAATCATTGAGAGGTTGGACCAAAGGCTTTGATCCACCTTCATTACAGGTAGCTATGAAGAAGGCACATAGTATGGAGCTAGCAGCCCCATCCAATAAATCTAACTCTAGAGGTACTTCTTCATCTAGAGACCATAAGTGCTCCAACAGAGATATAGAAAGATCATATTTTAGCATAGATAAATCAGGTGTAAATAATGATTCAAAGGCCAATCCAGCAGCACCACCTTTGGATCATGAGGCACTTAACGATCTACATAGGAAGAAGCTTTGCTTCTACTGCAAAGGTCCATATGATATCCATCATGATTTCCCTTTGAGGCCTAAGGGCAAAGCAAATCGTGTGATGTGGGCATATTATGAGGATTTGGATTTAGAGGATCTTGAACAGCAAAATAGTTCTGAGGAGGCAGTGGCAGAGTTAGAGCTTCACATATAAGAGGCACGCCTATCCAGCATTCAGGCAAATGAGTCATTCAGACTTCGTGGAGTTTTGGCAGGGCAGAAGGTCATCACCCTTATTGATATAGGAGCCACACATAATTTCATAGATGCTAGATTTGTGGAGAAATGTGGACTCACTACTGAAGATTTTGAGGGCATTAGAGTTAAGGTAGCTGATGGTCACACTCTTAGGTGTGAGCGTATGATTAGAGACCTCCTATTGTGCTTGAACAACTATGAGTTCAAGGCTGATTATTATGTGGTGAACATGGGGGATATAGACCTAGTCTTGGGTATGAAGTGGCTTCATTCATTTGAGGAAGTTACTCTTCGTCTCAAGGACATGGAGGTTCACTTTGATGTTGATGGGAAGACACATATTCTTAAGGCAATACGGGGTAACAGCTTCAGATATATGTTTTTTCATCGCATGGAGATGCTCAGACGACATGACATGATAGAGTGTGATGATGAGTGCACATTGGCACCAACATAGGAGAGATATGAGGATGAGCTTGGTCTTGAGGTGAGTGTCGTTCAGGAGTTATCACATGTGGTAGGGACTCAACTTTTTGTTACAATCGGGTCATAGGTTGATGATGATATGACTATTTCTAGCCTTCACAATCTAGATTTAGATATTATTCAGGTAAGGAGTTTGCTTAAGTTGCTTGCTGATTGTCATTTATGGATTGGATGTTGGGGTGCTTATCTTAGCACTACGGATGATGTGACACCATTAGATGAGATTTGGGACGGGCGTGGCATGGAGTTTGCATTGATTGACAGCAGGGTAGATCATGACTACATTTGGGATCCAGGTGGATTGATGGGTGTATCATTCAGCGATTGCTTGAGGGTAAGCAATTTTAGGAGGGGTGGATTGTCATGTCCCCTTTTGAGTTGACATGTTTAGAGTTGAGGATTAGCCTATTATGCGACCTTCGTAGGCTGATGGGATGGATAGAGGGTCTTGATGGAGCTGGGCTTGCTTTTTGTTCAAGTTTTTTAGATGTGAATTAAGGGAGATATTAATATTTGATTGATTTAATCAAATATTAATTATTTGGTCTAATTAATAATTAATTATTAATTATTAATTAATTGGTCTAATTTTAAGACCCTAATTCTAATTTAAGAATTGGTCTAATTTTAAGACCCAAGTTCTAATTTGAGGAAATCTAATTTTAACAAGCACACCTTTGGAGGGTATAAGGGTTTCTCATGGGAGAAAGTTGAGAGAAGCCATTGATTATTGATTATTGATTTTAAAGAATTTCTTCTATGAAGACTGAGCCAAGGGTTCCAAGATTCCATTGCAGTGGAGAACGTCAACTCTTCATTGTGTGCAATTTAGAGGCTGTGAGATATCTGCTGATTTATTGCCAAATTGAGAGATAGCTTCATACAGAAGTTATCACAGAGGTATACAGATTTGAGAGATAGCTTCACACAGAAGTTATCACAATATTTCAGGTATTTCTTGATTTAGTTTATGTTTTGTTTCAATAAATCATACAGAGAGAGATCTACTGTATTAGATACCATAGATTTCCAGATCAAGGATCAAATAGATAGGTTGTGCTAAATTAGCAACCGTACGAAGTCTGTACAGGTCCGTACAGATCCACGTAGATATCAACATCAGCAAAAAGAGATCCCCAGTGACCGACATTGGTCGTCTGAGGACCGACATCGGCAGATAAGGACCTACAGAGACTGACATCGACAGTATATCGATCGATGCCAGTGACTGTGTGTTTGACACAGCAGGCCGAGACTTCCAGATTCATATTTTTTTCTAGATTTGCACAAGATCAGGGTTTTAAAACAGTATTGTAATAGTCTTTGAGGTGCATGACAAAGATCTATTGTAATAGTCTGAGCAATAAATAAGAAATTATATTGTGGTAATTTGTTTCTTTGAATTAATATTTTGCAAGTTTGTATCCAGATCAGAGCTTTTATTATAGAAAAAGGAGCCCCTAAGTAAGGGACATCACATTTAACTCCATTTATTTTGAGATCTCTTGTAAAAGATGTGGTGGCCTTTTCTATTTCTTATCAAACTTTTTATTCTTGGAAGTGGAGGCATGAGAACCTACCACAACCTTCTTCCTCTTCAAGGGATTCATTTGAATCTATCTCCTCAGAATCTTCACATTAAAGAGAGGACATCTCCAACTCTATTACCTTAGTTTTACTATTTATATAGGAGGGGGCACGTGAAATTCTAAGATTTGATGCTGGTGATAGCCTTATAACTAGTTCTTGTATATTTGCATTAATCACCTTTTTTTCTAGGATTCAAGTAATAGTATACATTGTGCAAAAATCCATTTATGAATATTTTGGTACTGGTATAATGACATAACCATAACCACTAACATCTTCCTAATCCTCTTCTTTATGTGCAATCATCATAAAGAATGCATATGTTGTGTGGAGGTTGTAATATCTAAATCTAGTCTCATCACATCCATAATTATATTTTTTTGTGTTAGAGTCAAAATTAAATGCATGAACAAAATATTATGTTTTAAATCCATATGGTAGGTTCAGTCATCTAGACATGTCATTAACTAGCTTAAACTAAGCCAACAAGTAGTGTTACATCACTATATACTTATATTGGCTATCCATAATGTTTTGTAGTATCCTAGGCATTCACTTTTCCTCCTTTATGAAATCATTTATCCCTACTAGACACTTATCCACATTGGCCTTATACTTGGTGGAGATAATCCCATGATAAGTATATGAATGGTACTTGAGTGTCGGTGACCTATTGCAGGTGGGATATACCCATTGGCCTTTTTTGATTCCATAAACTACACTAATATCATAAAAAACAATAATATTAGGATTTTACCATATTTTTAAAAAAATCCAATCATATGTTCCTTTTACATGCCTTCAATTACTACATCTACTAGGAATTTGGAAATATTGAATAATGTCCCATGCATTATTTTATGCGTGATGTAGAGAAAGTTATTTTTGACCTCTGCCTAGCATGATCCATGTAACTTGGTACTTATAAGTAATGTTTCAAATCTTATATATATATTTTTAATATTTGAAATGATTAAGGTGAAACCTCCTTTATTGTATTCCAACTCCTTGGCCACACATTTGAACTCCTTGGTGTTGGACTAGTTTGGTCACCTTATGGTTCTAGGTTGAGATAATCTACACATTATGTCTAGATAAGTAAAATATGTCCTCATATATGCAAAAATAGATAATCACACCAATTCCTCAAATTTGATGAAATATAAGATCTCATAGAATTATATAAGTCCAACTCTATCCAATTTTTACTTGGTAGTGTCATTAAAAATTACATTTCTCTCTGCGGTTGTCTTCATATTCATTATATACTTATTTTTCAAGTCAACCTCATTACCTCATTTTCATTGGTTATAGTCCAAAAACTTACACATATCTACTTTAGAGTCACATTATTTTCCATGCACTACACTTTCATTGTACTTTATCTTGGTGAAAATCATTCTTACTGGCCTTAATGTATCTCTTGTCTATGATGTGATTGTAATATCTATTATATCATTGCATTGGGTGTACTCTTCCTTAGTTTTATCATCTTAACCTTTTTGGTAGAGGATTATCTCACATACAAACCTAATACTTATACTACTACCTCCCCTATTTCCTATTTGATGATAGTTAATGGGCCTTTAAACTACTCATTGTTTGGTATTGTTCTACCTTTTCAACGACCAATGTTCAAAAACATGCACTCATGTCTTGAATGAATTTTTTTCTCTTTTATTCCTTTGTATTTGGTATCATAAATTGATTGTGGTTCACTCTTGACATTCTTATTTTTCATAATACTTAGATTTTGGCTATATCAGGCATTTACTTTAAAATTTTCATTGTTTGACTCAACTCTAACCTTCATAAAGCTCTAATAATAGTCAGTGTCTTATATGACCTGTAACCTATTTAATCTCTTCTTCCTATTTTCTAAGTTACCTCAAACCTTAGTGTATTAGAGTCATAATCTCAAATGAGTCTCAATTTTATCCTTAATTGGTGCATTGAGGTTATTTTTGTCTCAAAATTAGAGATATCTTTGTTTCTTTGGTTCACTTTAGCTTTTAGGGTCACTTAGGGCTCTTCAAAATCAATGTGGTGAAATATCATGCCTTTTCCCCTTTTTATCATCCTCAACACTCTTTCAAAAACTTACCTTAAATGTGTTGGCCACCCATGCAATGTCCTTTCCACCTCCCACACTTGAGAATTTAATGTTAGCATCCTTTCATTAATTTATAGTGTGCTCTAATTATTCCCCATATTCATTCAAAACTTTTAATTTTTAAGAGTGACATTATCTTCACCATGTGAAATCTTCCCTTATATGTTCCTAGCCATTACACATCCTTTCCCTACAATTAGTTTTTTCCATACTTTTCACTACCCCCATTGCACACTAAATTTTATGTTTTATCCTCCAACAAAACATGTCTCTTACCCAAATATGTTTCAATGGTCACCAAGGTCCAAATCAACCTTCAATATTTATTGTCTCATGTATTATTTATATTCTCTATGCTAGAAAATTGTCATTCAATTAGAGAGATATTTTTAATAAATTATGTGGAAACACTCACCTAAAAACTTAAACATCTACCATAAGGATCATATAAGAAGGCCCTTAAGTGACTCGCTTGACTAGCATTACAAGGTGTGTTTATTTTATTACATCAAAAATGTAAAACTAATGTGCACAAAGCTAACCTAAAAAATAAAACATGAAAAAATAAAATGTCACACACCTTATTGCATCATGGATCAAGTATTATAGGCTTGATATAGATTGAGTCATTTTCAATTTAATTATCCAAAGACCATTTCACCATCTAATAAGAGCATATTTCACACACTAGTTTCTAAAATGTTATGAATGATGTAGGGCCTCAACTAGTAGATTTGAAACTTCCCTAGATTCTTAAAATAATTGAAATCATAAATAAGAATAGGGGTGCCCTCTAATAACATCTTTCCTTTTATATGTTAGTCAAGCCATGCCTTTTTTTGGTCTTTATTCATAGTCTATCTCCATTGACTAATGAAACACCTTTTTTATAGCTTCATTAGGTCTTCCATTCACACATCTGAAGACTCATTATCATCAAGGTGTCATACATGATCAATGCATAAGTAAGGCACTAATACTTGCATGGGTAAGATAACCTTAGTCCCAAAAACTAGTTGAAATAATCTAGACTTATTCAGAAGTTTATAAGTGGTTTGATAGGCCCAAAATACTTTTAAAACTCAATCATCCTAATCCTTATAACCCTACATCATATATCTTGGTAAGATAATTACCCAATATGTTATTGAAATATTTTTTAGTCCCATTCAGTTAAGCATGGTATGGTGTGGTCTTATGGTGTGTGATCATTAATTTAGATAAGATAATGTACTCTATTTCATTTATGAAGTGAGTTACCTAGTCATTGATTATGCTCAGGGGCCATTTATACTAGCTATTTATGTTTTTTCCAAAGAAAGTGCATGGTGAATCTTTGGCCCATCAAGTGAACTAATTAGTTTTAACAATGATGTAATGTGCATTGGTCCTATGTGTGGATGGGGAGATAGGGCCCATATATTTGATGGACCACTTCCCAAAAGGTGTTTTCATGAGTATTGGAATCAAATGAATCTCATCCCCATGGTTTTTATTCTCTATATTTTATCACATTTCATACTTATATGCATATATTTTCACATATTTAAATAAGGTAAGCCACTAGAAGATAAATATATGAAACTTGAGGGTAGTGGCTTCATTTCTGAAATACCCACTAGTTATGCCTTTTTTCCCTTCATTCATTAATCCATAATGTTCATGCTCCAAAATACATCATCAAAATATTTCATTGCACCCTAGCTTATAGAGATCCTCATTGATAATTTGATAAGGGACAACATGGATAAATAGTTGATTTATTTATTTAGTAGAGTAGTTCTTAGGTGTCAATATGGAGGTTAAGAATGTATTAATATTAGTCATGCCCTCTTGAATGCACTTTATTTTATATAATTGGGCATCTAAAATTTTATCTTCAATCAAGCATGCATATTCATTATTGGTGATGTGTGATAAGTGATCAAGGCCTAGATTCTACTTTCTCAACAACACGACCACTAGAAAATAGAATTACTAAAAGAGGAGAATCTAGAGACATATAAACCCATGGATAACTAGCTTGTTTACCATATAATTTAATGCCTCATGATTAATGAATTAAAAATGTATTATATAATAAGTACTACCATAACTTTTAGATCATGTAAATCATTGTTAGTGATTCATGTTTGGTGGTGGTATATTTATGCTTGATAAGTGCAAGCATTATTCTTGTAAATTAGATTGGATGGTCAATCTTATTTTCACTTGGTTAAGCTAACATAATAAAAATGGTTATGCCTAAGTCATAATTTTGCACATTGAACAAAGTTTTATAACCTAGGAATTATAATATTTATACACTGGATAGTTTCTACTTTAAGGTCTTGAATGCCTTATATTATTCCTCACTTCATATAAATAGATACTTTTTACATATAAGGTCCTCCAAGGACATGAATTTTTTTTAATAGTGTCAATTAAAATTAATATATAGTCCATTATGCCCTAAGAATGTGTGCACTTATAACTAAAGAATGGTGGAAAACTTGATAGGTCCAATAAAGATACCATCCTTATAGATCACATGGCCAAGTATGTGCCAAAGGGTGTTAAAAAAATGCACTTATTTAGATAGAGAGATATATGAATTTGAAATCAATTCTCAAACATGATTCATAACTTATCATGATGTTCCTTCACTATCCGATAGACTACCTATTCATCTGGATAGACCTATAGTAACCAATGCATAAATTCCTTGAATGTCACTATTACAATATGAAATAAAACAAAAAGTTATTTTTTTTATCTAACATAAATAAATTTGTAGGTGAATTAACCACATTCCATTGATAAGGTGGTCTTTGGTTTGTATTATTCCTTGATATACACATGGTGATATCCTACAAATCCATCAATGAAGGTGTATACATTGTAACTTGATACTCCCTCAAGAATTTATTTAGTGAAGGGAGTGGTAAGTGGGTCTATGTTACATGATAGATTGAGGTGTCTATATTTAACACAAATTTTGATTCACTCATCCTACTTGATTTTGATGATGATGGGGATCATCCACTTATAATCATTAACTAAATATATCATGTCAACTACTAACATTTTTTCAATATCAAACTTTACCTTGGTTCATAGTTTAGGATTCACCCTAATGATGTACTCCCTTCATATCCCTATAGCTTTAAATAAAGATATACTATAATTTTTTGAGTGTATATATGATATAAGATATATCTACATCATTTCATTAGTGTACATTAGTGGTGATCTTAATTTACTCCTTTAATTTAATATTCACCCTGGTCATCTTCAAAGACTCCCAATATAACAAATGTCAATCATCTTAGGTGTCTAATAATTTTAACTCTCCTTAATAGGATTCAACATGAAATTACATTTTCTTAGCTTTTTTAGATTCTTCCTCCACTTTACACACTAGATTTTAATTTTCATCCATATAGTACCCATTATACACTTTCCAAATTGCTTCATCCTCCTCACTTGAGTCATTTTTTACCCTATAGTTAGTGAATAAATTGGGCAGGGCAAGTCCCTTCTCACTATGCATCTTTCAAACCCATTCTTCCATAATAGAATTATATTTTTTGATGGTACAATATATGTATAACAAAGGTTTAAAAATCATTAGATCAAATGAGTAGAAGGGAAAAGTGTGGATGAAATTTACCTTTAGGGTTATCTAATGGATAGTCTCTTAGCATGTATCATTGATAATATAAAATTTGTGGGCCCAAGAATTTAGGGTTATTTATAAGGCATGAACCCATAACACTTACAATAAATAAGGTGTGAGCCTTTTTCATTTGTATTTGCATTCAAAAATGTCATGTCATGGATTAGATTTATCATTTTACATAGGTAACCCTTTTTAGTTGTTGTTTTCCTAAAATTGAGAACACATGGTAGTTCTTACCTTGTCCTAGGTTGGGAGCTTTGGATTATACATATCCCAACAATGTGTTCTAGTGATATTTAGGGTATGCACCAAGGCATCCATGAAATCTTACTCATTAGGAATGCATGCCTCTTGTTAATATATAAAGGGGTTGAAACTTATGGAACCATTGTAATGATTCATCTTAGTAATTATTATTTTATTTATGTAGAGCACTTTTTTAACCTTGAAAGGGGCAAGTATACACAACACCAAGATCGGATTACCATGTGACCCAAAATTTATCCTAGCATATGAATCCTTCAGTACATGTGAGGAATAGGGTTTGGATATTACTATTTTTCACTTTCATCCTATCACCTCATATGAATCATATACACATCACTTAAAGGTAATGGTCATAGTTTTATAACCTAATTGCATCTTATCCCAATTATATATGCCCTTTAAATTTGGCTTAGGGTTTTTTGCTCCTTATGTAGTAATGTCATAGATATTGTTGATCTCATCTTATAGATCAACACTTTCAACATATGGAAAGCATTTTTCATTGTAAAATGGGATTTCCACACACTTTTTACCATTTACAAAGCTTATATAGTTATTGAAGTGCATATCAGTGTTGTTGGAGTAACATCATGGCTCCCAAGTAGAGATGGGTAGTTAACTACTTTTTCAAGATCAATCAACTCAAAGTTTGTGTTGAACATTTCACTAAATATCTTGATGTTGATGTTGGGGAAGAATACCATGTGCTAATCTCATGTATTTTTTTCCATGAATATGACATGTGATGAGGTTCTTAGGGAATGGATATCCAATTTATTCCAAACATCTCCCATGAAAATGTTGACTTTGGCACATGTGTCCACTAAAATGTCACATATTGACTACCTATTGATGTTTACATCCATAATAAATTATCAATCATAGCCCATATTCTAGATGATCCTCATATCATGTCCTCATGACATATCTAGTATTTATACCTCAATGGGTTACTTATCATTCTAGTTATTTAATAATTTATTCAGCATGGGCACCAACCATAAATGTGTAAAAGAGCCAAACCATATATAATATCATACTCCTATTTATCAACTTGTGCCTAGGCCCTGAGTTAGTTACTTGACTTTTCCTCCATATTTCACAAATACTAAAACACACCCTAAATATTTTGAATGATGTCCTTCGCCTATTTCATAAATTCATTCTAGCATGAGCCATATAGATAGGATGTTGATTTTTTGGGGCATGCCACATTTCTATCAAATATAATTAGATCATACCCTATTTAGACCTTCTCAATAGGAGTGTCTATTAGTACGTAGTTTCTCCACTATGAGTCATTACCTACACCTTTTTATAGACATTATTTTTAACTTTTACCTTGGGGACTTATTGATCTATGTTGTGTATGGATCAGATCATTCTAGCACCCTCTTATGGCTTACCCTTATGTGAGATTTTGGTATTTATGTATGTGTACTATTTGACCTTGTGACCATGACAATAATACCCACAAGTTGGATATATGGGTAATCATATTGGTAATGGTTGGGTTCCCACACTAGTATCAAATGTATGGTGGGAACCTTACACCTCCATGTCTTCCACTACCATGGCTTGTATACCATCATTGTTTCTTATATCTACCATATGTCTAATCAAAGGGCATATCATAATTCACCTCATGTCTTTGTCCCTTAATTATTATAGATCATTAATTACCTTGAAATCCTTAGTATTATGAGTAGAGTTTTTGTAGATCTTGTAATATAGGGAAACCTTTATTTGTATTGTTCACTATAGGAAAGGGTAGTTATGCACTTCATGGCCTTTTTGGAAAATATCACAAGAAGATATTAATGTATGAACATTATTCCTTGGGTATTTATTCTTATTATACCATTTTACCTCATAGTCTATATACCATAGTCCACCATGAGTAGCTTAAATATTATTGGTTATCATATTCTATAATAGTGATGTCATTGAAAAAATATGCACCTCCATGAGTGGGTTGACTCTAAAATTTATGCCTCCCATAGCCTTGACTCTTGATGTAACTTCCAAGGAATTTTATATCTTAGTGAATGTTTTCATCAATAGGGCACACTGGAAGGGTGCAATCAACTCCCTAAATAACCATTGTGCATGCTATAATGGATGGACCTCATAGGAGATCTTGGACACTAGAGTTTTGAATCAATCATTGAATGTGAAAACAATCTTTGTTAGATCATAATTTATCTCCTTCAATCCATATATGCTCTATTTCTCAAAATATTAATTTCAAACTCCTTTAAGAAGGATTTATTTAATAGGTCATAGTCCACAATAGTTTTATTAGGATTTTGAATAGAATTATCTAAGATTAAATTAACTAATTAATAGTGATTAATTAGGTAATTATTTATGGGATGATGTTATTAAGATTATATTGGGTTATTTTATAATTAATTGATTAATGTGTAAATGTTAGTGTGGGATTAGTAATACTAGGGTAAACTAATTAAGAATGGATTGGTGAGAAGAATAGGGTGGTAAAATTAGGATGTCTAAATTTATGCCTCTTTAAAAGGGTGTTATGAATAAAATAAGTGTTATATTTTTAAAATTGTAGTAGAATAAAAATAGGAGCAGAAGTATACCCATATTGTCATGATGGGTAGGGATATGCATCTTCAAAAGGGTGTGTAAGGAGGAAATCCATAAATAGGCTCTCAAAATGAGAAGATGGGTTAAAATGGAATATTTAGGGATAAAGTAGAGGGTTGGGATGAATAAATATAAGGGAAGGGGTAAAATTGGGGTCTTTTTCACCATAATAAATTATAAAAATTGAGTTCCAACATTCAATTATTATGAGCAAAAATGGCATGTATCCCCACATACAAGCACTAGGATAAGTAAGGGTGTACCAATGACCAAAGAGATGTGGTGGATCAATAAGTGATGTTATTGACTTATGTTTTTAAATATTTTGATTATGTTTTCTAGGAAAAACATGTATAGGACAAAAATGCTATGGGTTAAATTTTTCCCATGGAATTTTCATCAATGCAAATGGTGTTTTCATAGTATCTTTTTTAATTTTTTCATGTTTTGGATAGATTAGTGTTTTTGATAAACTAGTAGAATTTTCATCAAATTAGTATCATTTTTTATGAAAAATTACTAGTGTTTCCACTCTCATAGAATTAGTATTGAAATGAGTGTCATTTTTTATTGAATGGAATTTATGTTAGAGTGAGTGACATATTTGCAATGTTAGTAAAATTATAATGATGTTTTTATAATTTTGGGAAAAATTGACTAACTATACTATGTTTGGTTATTTCAAGATCATATACCAATGATTATGGCATGGAAGGTACAATTAGTTGTACTATAAATAGTAAAAGAGGTTAGTGTAAAAGAGTATAGATTATTGAAGGTAGTGGGACTATGTAATGTAGTAAGGATTCCAATGATTTGAGCATATAGAGCCTTATTTAAAACTTTGGTAGTGATGGAATTCAAATATGAACACTTTTCATATTTATACTAGGATATTATAGTGACTTTGGAAGATGTTTGAAGGATCTTATAAATCCTACTATAAGGACAACTAGTGTACTAGAGTGATATAGCACCATGAACATTGATGAGGAGGGTGGATGATTGAGATGATATTTCACTATGGTATTCGGGTATAGACTTGAATGTTTGTTTGTCTATAGGGTTAGTATAGATATTTCCCCTATTACTAATAGTGTTTTTCAACTACATATTGTTGACTGATAAGACATATAGATACTTTATTATGGGTTTAAAAAATAATGTGGTAGACATGATGAGGGAGGAGATGGTATTTGCATGGGGTCCATGTGTATTAGCATAATTATACATATATTTTTACAAATTATATTATAGGGGAGGGAGGATTATTAGTGCATGTAATCTAATCTAGTTATGGCCAAGGGAGCATATATCTCTTGAGCATCTAATAGGATAGAAGTGATAAAGTTAGGATGATGAATCGATGCTTATGTATCGATGCTTATGGTAGGTTGTCAGTGATGACACTTTTGATATTTGAGATATTATCAGTATGAAGTATATGATTTGAGGTTTGAGGATACTACATGGATAAAATATATATAGTTGGGGTTACTATGGTTAGGGTATTTATATTGTCTAAGGTATATGCATATGAATTTTTAATATGGTTTAATGTCAAATCATGTGAGGGAGAGGGGATGTGATACCTATTAGTATCATTTATTGGTGAGAGACATCAAATTAGGGTAGGTGTGAGTATATCATTAGAGGGTACAAAGTGAGTGGTATTTGTCTTGATCACTTATTACATCCCAAGGCTTAGGGCATTCATTAGTAGACTCAATAAGAGAAATGTAGGAGTCTCAATATTAAAAATAATTATAAAAGTAGGATATCTCTCTAGATTAAAAATAACATCACGCCTATCAACTCTAGAGATATCCTAATTTTATTATTATTTTTGTGAATATATTATGAGATGGATTTATTTTATACTTTTACATGGACACAAACACACACACACACACGCACACACACACACACACACACACACACACACACACACACACACACACACACACACACACACACACACACACACACACACACACACACACACACACACACACACACACACACACACACACACACACACACACACACACACACACACACACACACACACACAAACACACACACACACACACACACACACACACACACACACACACACACACACACACACACACACACACACACACACACACACACACACACACACACACACACACACACACACACACACACACACACACACACACACACACACACACAATGATTATTTGGACTCTATGCTCTCTCATTTATATAATGTGATGATGTTTTATGTTTATGGATGTTATTTATTTTTGTATATGTATGTTATTATATGATTTAATGGATGGCTTGACATTACTATTATTATGTTTTGTATGCACACTTATTTAGTAAGAGTTAATGTTAATTATAAATAGTTAATTTGAATTAATGGTTAGGGATGAAATTTTATGATGTGATGAAGAATGATGTTAATATTGCATGGAATTAAAAAGGTTTGAGAAACATTATGTTTATTATAACATATAATAAGATGCACCATGATATGGAATAAACATGATGAAATTTTTATAATATGAATTAGGACTAATACATATGTAAAAAATAAGAAAACACACAAATAATTAACAAGAAACAAGAATAATTAACAAGGATGCACATAAACTAAAAATAAATGATGGTACCCTATGAAAAGACACTCATGGGCTATGTAAGTACCATGTTAATATTTTTAAATTTAGAAAAATCCAACTTATAAATCATGGAACTTAATAATAAAATCTATGGAACACACACCAATGGCATGGTCCTATCAAAGAAACTACTTGGAATAGGATACTACTAGCTTACAATAGAAAAATAAGTTAGTCATTATGTCAAAAAATGTGTATCTTATCATAAGCATAGAGAAATGATGATACCCTATGAAAGGACACACATAGTGGCTATCATATTACCACATTAATATTTTTGAATTTATAATAATCTAACTTAGTGATTAAGGAAGTTCATGATGGAATCTATGGAGCACACACTAATGGCATGGTCCTAGAAAATAAACTACTCACAATAGGATATTACTGGCCTACAATGGAAACATATGCTTGACATTAGTTATAAAATGTATATCCTATTAGAATAATGGATACCTCTTCCATGCACCATCTAAATCATTGCATCCAATTGCAATTACATTACTATTCTCTACATGGGGGATCGATCTCATTATGAAGATAAGTAAATTTTCCTATGATGTCCACAAACACATCATTATCACTACTGAATACTTTACCAAATTAGTAAAATCCATCCCACTCACATACATAAATGGTAAACATACACATAAGTTAATTCCTAATCACCTCATTGTTTGTTATGGCATTCCCTCAGCCATCATTATTGATAATGATAAGTCCTTAAAAATAAATAAGTCAAATCCATTTGTCACCATTTTCATATATAAAATAAATGGTCCACACCCCATTACCCCCAAGGTAATTTACAAGTTTAATCTTGTAATAAAACCCCCATTAAAATCCTTAAGAACATTATCAATGGCCTTGGTTATAATTGGCACCTTCAACTCTATCTTGCCTTATGGGATTATCACACTAGTATTTGTACACCTCAGAAGAACCAGTTTATTCCCTTATATTGGTATTTGAATCCATATTACTCATTGAGATATATTTACCCTCTTTTCACATATTCCTATAGGATTTTATTGATGATAAACAATACAAGGTCATGGATCTTCATGAGTTGGAACTTATTGATGAAAAATGGTTCATTATGCTAGACCATCTCAAAGCATATCAAAATAGGTTACAAAGAATATTTAAAAATCATATAAAACCCATAGATTTTGAAATTCGTAACCTCATCTTAATTTAAAAAAATAAGGACCATAAAAAGAAAGGCAAGTTTAAGCCTAATTCGCTACGTCCCTATGTCATCATTGTCAAATTTGGGTTATGAGCATACAACTTGGCCATAAAAAATGGACAAGATCTTGAAAATCCCATGAATATCATGAATCTAAAATGTTTCCATAGTTTAAGGATTAAATCTTATCACAAAAATCATATAAAATAAAAAAAAATATCCAAAGGTGAAAACCATTCTTATAGCATATTGGGAAAGTACCCTAAAAACTAGATTCTAGCATCAAGTTTAAAATTATTATCTAAAAATGCCATAAAATTAAGGGAAGTACCACTAAATTAAACCTTATACATCATAAACCATTCTTTTAACCATAAAATCATGTCTATCCTTCTTCCCATTTTTGACCTTGATAAGGACATGGAAAAAGTCTTGAAATATGTTTTTTAAATATCTTGGTATAACATATCTCCTTTGTATCACACTATAGTGCAATGTCAAAATTACACATGGATGATTGGAAGCATGCTTCTTATGTGATGTGTCTATGGAGATACCTAATTTAATACCTCACCCATTCCATCCACTATCATTTCATTATTGATGCTATAACTAGTTTTTCAATTGTTTGTAGTCTCATCATTGGTTAAAAATATAAAAACATAGAAGAAAATACAAATAACCCAAATAATCCATTTGTCTTGTCCTTAATCATGTTAAATTACTTAATCAATTTTAAATAGATATTTTTATATGGGTCTTATGTACCAACACAAATTTAAATGAGCTAGCCTCTAAAATTTTAGGATCTCAATGGAGGTAAACTCCAGTTCAGGGCATGAGTTTTAGGTATCGGTTAAACAACCTCGTGGTGGAATAGCATGCAAATAATGTAGGTTGTTAATTGGTTTTGATTGTATTTAAATTAATCCTAGTAAATAAAGCAAACCTAAGTGAGTGGGATGGATGGGTGATACCAAATATAGAGTGGGTATTTATCAATCAAATAAAATTCAAAAGGAGGGAAGGGTAGAGAAAAAAAAGGTTTTGTGATCTTAAAGGGTCACTTCTAAAGTTAGTTTCTTAGTGCACAAGTTATCTCAAAACTAGTGCTTATTGATTGTATCTATTACACACTTACAAGTAAGTAAAGTTATGAAGTCTAGGGAGGAATGGTATAGGAAACTTGATGGTCTCAACTGAATATTACTTCCTTTGAGTTTCTATTACACACCCTTGATTAGAAGGTTATAGTTCAAACCAAGAAGGCATATAAGGTAGTTGTTGCACACACTTTATAAAACTATACCAATAGAAATCACTCATACACACTAATAATATTAACACAATTTAAAATTTCTTAATAATATATAACTTTTAATAGTATTTTCACATGTATAGTTAGCATTTATTGACAAAATAATCAGAATTTATCCATAGCATTATACACTTCAAATTAATATGTTATTAAAACTATAAAAATAAAACCTTGATATCACATGAAGGGGAGGAGAAAACACTAATGAAATTGAATGACAATCTAAATTGGCTTATTCTTGTATTTATGAAATATTCTAACCCTTTTGAATGTGAAATTATTAAATATATAGACTTGGGGAAGAGATGCCTCATCCTCCGAGTGTATGTGAACTCATGTTTATATGATGCATTTAGAACCTTGATTTTAATTTTATCCTTAAAATTGAATATTTTTCATGTTTGTAGCTAATCACATTTATGTCATAATTAGTTGGCCAGTGTAAGGAAATGCAATGTGTGCATGCCTGCAAATAGTTTAGGCAAATTTACATGTATGTTCTAAATGTAAGTAAATTATAAGTGAAAAACTAAATATTATTCGCATGTATAAAATTGGCCTTCAACTTAAGGCTGATCAGGTATTTACAGGGTATGAGAAGTTGTTGGAGGTGCTAAATTGGATGCGTGTGTTGAATTGGGAGTTGAAGTGCCATAATTCTTATTTTCTTTCAAATCTTGGTAGTGATTATGCCTTATGTCATACTAGTATTCTATTATGTTCATATTAAGGAGTGGAGGTCTATGTACCCTATTTACCAACTCTACAATCTTTGCATGTTCATCCTTTATAGTCTTGAAGTTATATCTAAAGATCTCAACTTGGTAAACAAAGTTATGAATTATGGGGAGGGGTGGTATAGGAAACTTGATGGTCTCAACTAAAGATTGCTTCTTTTTTAGTTTCTATTACACACCCTTAATCATAAGGTTAAGAATTAAACCAATAAGGTGTCTAAGGTAGTTATTTCAAACAATTTAGAAAACTATACCAATAAAAATCACTAATACACACTAAAAATATTAACACAGTTTAAACTAATTTCTTAATAAGATATACTAACTTTCAATAGTGTTTGCACATCTATAGTTAGCATACATTGATGAAATAATCACAATTTATCTATAGCTTTTTCACACTTCAAATTAGTATGCTATTACAACTAGAAAATAAAAACCTTAATATCACATGAATGGGAGGAGAAAAAACCAATGTAGTTACATGACAATTAAATTTGACTTATTATATTGATAAAATATTCTAACCCTTTATAATGTGAAATTACATAAATATATAGACTTTGGGGGGGGGGGGGACACCTCATCCTCCAAGCATATGTGAACTCATGGTTACATGACACATTTAAAACCTCAATTCTAATTTTAGCCTTAAAATTGAATGTTTTTCATGCTTGTATCTAATTACATTTATGTCATAAGTAGTTGTCCTATTTAAGGAAATGCAATGTGTTCATGATTATGAATAGTTTAGGAAACATTACATGTATGCTCTAATTTATAGAACCTTAAGTGAAAAATTAAATATTATTTGCATGTATACATATAAAATTGGCCTTTAACTTGAGCTTGACTGGGTGCTTGCATGGCAAGTGAGGTTGTCAAAGGCACTAGAGTGGATGCTTGTATTGAACTGGGAGTTGAAGTGTCAGCATTATTATTTATTTCCAAATCTTTGTAGTGATCATGTTAGATGCCATACTAGTATCTAATTATGTCCCTATCAAGGATCAAAGGCTTATGCACCCTTTTTACCTACTCTAGTAGCCTTTCATGTTTAGCTTTTGAAGTCCTGAAGTTAGATTTGAAGATCTCAACTTTAGTAACCTTATTCCTAGTAAAATTGAGCTTGGCCTCTTTTCCTCTAGGGTCTTCTCTTGTATATCCTATTTAAAGGTTTTTTAAGCTTGTTGTAAGAGCTAGCCAAAATTTGTCCTATAATTAAGTATCCTTGTATAATCCTTGGCCTATGAAATCTTTAGTTCATCCAAAATTTTCCAAGTGAGAGTTTCATATTCTAAATATTTAGGCATCACTACCTCAACTACATCAATCCACTCCCTAGCCTCTTATGTTCTGATGACTAAAAATTTAAGGGCATTGGTAGCCTCTAATGGTGCCATCAAGTTTAAATGTTTGTCTACTTTACTAGTTGTAAAAATAAAAAGTAGTTTTAATTTATTCTCATCTATTTTCAAAAAATTAAACAATTTGGTAGTCTCTCCTATATAGGGTACCAATTATACCCTCATTTCACTAATACTCTCAATAGTATTATATAATATAGATACAATACTTTGAACATCCATTTTAGTTTGGGCTAGAATATGGAGAGTTTTCTACTAATCTCTTAGCTCTTCTAATTATTGCTCTAGTTATCTTCATGCCATTTAAGTTCCTTCATGTATCTCTACTAGAGCACCCTTATGTGTTTTAAAATAGAATTTAAAATCCTCTATATATGGGGATTGCCTCAATTTTTTGTCCTTCCTTATGGACAAAGTGAATATTTCTCTCCTTTCTTCCACTATGACTACTCTTTTAACCTCATCTTTTAGCTTCCTCTTTCTAACCCTTTTTACACTGCATGTATATTTTTCAAATACTATATTTACAATGGGAAATTTGGTAATTATTATATTAGGCCTTTTGGAAGCCTTTGGTTCATTCTTTTTTCCCACTATTTGAGGACTAGCCAAGTTGGGTCTATGGGTTGAGTGTCTAAAGTTGTAGTCTTACCCAAAATCTCTCTTGATGTATGCCTTATCATTTCCTCTAGGAGGGGATCAAGGAGTGAAGGACAAATTATTTTGGACTAGTCCACTTCATCATATTATGGTAGTGGATGGATTATTTAAATTAGATTTTTCTTCTTCTTGACCTTCCTAGTGGTTATCAGAATTATCTCTTGAGAAGGACTACGAGGTGGAACTGGTAGACTTAACTATGTAGATGAAACATGAAACTAAGTTTTTACTTCTCCCCTTGCTTTCATTGTGGCTTTTTTCTTCATTCTCATGGGGGCTGGAATAGTAGTGATAGGAATAAAAATAGGAATAGTAGGAGCAGATGTGGGAGGGCCCATCAAAGGAATACCAACTAAGGAAGTAGGAAATTTAAAGGGTAGAGGAGGGATCCTCTAACTTTGGAACTAATAGAGTTAGTTGAATAAGGGGTTGAATAGGAGAAACCTCCATCTTAGAGACCAAGAGAGGAGGTGGGCTAAGAGGGGAGAATAAAACATGATCAAATTAACTAATTGGAGAAAGAGAAACATAGGAAATAATAGGAGTAATAGAAATTTGAGGGGGGTGTTGGCTTACCTAATGGTTTTTCATGTAGTGGTTCCTTACAATTTGATTCATATAGGCTCAAAAAAATTTCTCTTTATATATTTACCTCTTCATCAGATATATCCCCTCGAACTACCTCTTATGTGGTTGGCTCCACTGATAGTGCTTCCATTTTAACAAACTGCTACACCAAAAACCCAGACTGTTAGTGAATCCACCCACCAGGATCATAACATCCCACCACACTTTCAAAGCCCAGACTCTGGGATGGCTTTGCACATGTACATGAGATCCATTACATGTACGATCCCTGGAAGAACACTACAATGCCGACGTAACCCACCTACTCTATGACTTGAACATGGGTGGTTGCTCTGATACCACTTGTAATGATCTTGATATTCAATATATGTAGAAATACCCTTAAGGTAGGTAAACACCATATAATACTCCTTTAGGAAGGAATAACTCCACAATGTCTCTTTGAGGGGACAACCTCCAATATCCTCTTACAATAGAAGACTCAATGCTTACTTGATATATTTACCATGATATTCATCTCCTATATATATACATCTATCTAACCCATGGATGGGTAACCTCTTAATCCAATGTAGGCTGACCCTTACCCAATGTAATACTTCCACAAGTTACTCTATTATCCTAATAAATTATACCTATATAACTAACTAAGGGGATGTGTGCCACATGTCGGCATCTCAATCAGCCCATATATCATATCCCTAGGTACATAACATTACTTCCCTCCTTGACATGTTTCATCCTTGAAACATAGGAAGAAACCAAATAATGAGTGTGCTTTAAATCATTTCACACTTGTCTCCAATCTCGATCATCTAACCATCCATATGTGATCTTGGTAGGTGATAGCTCTCCAAGCTTGTTTTCAAATTCCCTTGTGCTCCTCTATTTGCATTTATGATCATAATTATATTGCTTTTGTGTCCAATCATAATTATTCCTCTTTTTATTCCATGTACCATATTCTACTACGCTACTCTGATTCTAACCATGACTATAGTAGGTATTCTTCCATGCATAGTCATAGTGATTTCCCCATTCATTCCATGTGCCATAGTATTTTTTATTTGGATTCCATGCATATCCATATTTATTGGAAATTTTATTTCCTATATAGACAAAATGATTGTTATTATGACACTTCCTCACCTAGTTCCATGATTGTTTCCTCTCATGATGATGTGGGTGTCTATATACCTCAACCTTTTTCAATACTTTGACTTGATACACCTTCACTTCTACCTCTTCCACATTTTCATTCTTTGTCTCTCGAATAGATGAAGTGCTCATTTTTAGTGTGTCTTTATCTATATCATCTGAATCTTCATCACATTCTTCATCACCTGTTTCCATCTTATCCTCATGATCTACCTGGATTTTTATTGGTGCCTTTTTCACTATGATATCTTGTAAAGTGATCTTCTTTTTCCTATACCAAATCTTCATGAATTTTTTTTGAATATTAATATTCATTGTTCCCAATGTCTCTAACCATGGATATTTAAGAACTATATCCACATCATCCATATCTAAAGCATAAAAATCTGAATGCAAAACATATTTCTCCTTAACAAGCTTTAGATCTTCAAACATTGAAATATTCTTACCATCTACTTGAACCTCTTTGATATTATTTTCTTGAACATGTAGATGATTGGACACATTCATTTTGATGAAGTTATACTTACTGGTAGGGTTTATAGACACAATAACCCTTTTCTTTTGAATGCATCCATGAAATTGAAAAATTAACTCAGATTTCTTTGGAGCCAAATAATTTGAACCCTTATCATCCAATTATTCTTCTTCTTTTTATTTTTCTTCTTCTTCTTCTTCTTCTTCTTCTTTATCTGTCTATTACTTTTCTACTTCTTGTTCTTCTGTTGATTCTTCTATTTCTTCTTTTTTTGCTTCTTCTTCTTCTACTTCTATTTTTTCTGCTGATTCTTCTATTCTTCTTCTTCTTTTTCTACTTATTCTTCTTCTTCATCACCCTCTTTTTCATTTATATCCCATCGATCTAGGAAGGTTTTCTCCATTGCTTCCCATGAATAATACTGTTGTGCAAAGCTCAATTCATTAGTCCACCAATGTTTTCCAGGACCAGACAAAGAAAAACATAATTCTATTTTCCATAAAAAAAATTAGTATTCTTCACCTTAAAATTGAGTCACCATTATCTAGCATCAACATCATCTTCCCCTAAATTTTTTTGCAACTCCATGATCCACAAAAAAAATTAAGGTTCATGAAACCCTAAAATGTCAAAACTGATCCATAAAATCGAAACAAATCACTCCAAAAAACTCAAAAAATTCTGAATTTTTGAATTTAATTCTCTTACATCTTTTTACATCTTCAGTAAAAATTTGGAATAAAAATTCCCTATATTTCGGAAGATATAGCGAAATTATTATAAACAATAAAATAGAAATAAATCCCTCAAAATTAATCAAAAAATCTCTATTTTTTTAATATGACTTATTTGAAATATTATCCATACCTAGTAAAACATTTGTGGAAAAATTCAAAACCAATCAAAAGTTATTGATGATTCAAAAAAAAAACTAGGGTTTCACTCCACAAATTGCCCAAATCGAAGCTCTGATACCACTTGTAATGATCTTGATATTCAATATATGTAGAAATACCCTTAAGGTAGGGAAACACCATATAATACTCCTTTAGGAATTAATAACTCCACAATGTCTCTTTGAGAGGACAACTTCCAATATCCTCTTACAATAGAAGACTCAATGCTTACTTGATATATTTACCATGATATTCATCTCCTATATATATACATCTATCTAACCCATGGATGGGTAACCTCCTAATCCAATGTAGGCTGACCATTACCCAATGTAATACTTCCACAAGTTACTCTATTATCCTAATATATTGTACCTATACAACTAAGGGGATGTGTGCCACATGTCAGCATCTCCATCAACCCATATATCATATCCCTAGGTACATAACATCCATGATTAGGCTCTATCAAGGGGGTTGATCCCTTGTCTTCATTATATAACAAATAGATGTCTTGGGATCTATGGAAGGATCTAATTTTATGGTTTATGCAACCACAATAATGACATATTGGATTGATAGAACATCACCTTGGGTAGGGCCTTTAGAATATAAAGAAACAAGATAAATGGGCTCATATTGTTTTTACCCAATTAAGGTATCTAGCACCCCTATTTCCTTCTTAACTACCTTAAGTTACATAAGGAGTGTTTGGGAGGATTTATGATGTTCCCTTATTTGTTGAGTAGGTCTACTAGTCTATAATTTAAATGTATCCCATCCTTTAGCTAGTGAGATTCTAGTCCATGCCTCCTTTACAGAAAGGGAAGGTTTCACTTGAATAAGTTTTATAAGGTCTTATTTCAACTACATTGATTGTGTCCTCTCCTTGAATTGGTCATAATTTTTATTATTGAGTAAAAAAAATCATGATCATAGGGCTCATGTTGATATCTGATGCCAAGTCCCTGGATATGTTCTTATAGTTATCCATATGGATCATGATCCCTTTGTGGAAATGAGGCCAATGAATAGTATTATCTATACTTCCCTAACTCATATAAGTGTTTTTTTATTGGCATAACACATCCTTCCAATCATGAGGTGAGATCCATGAAGGTAAGATTTATTTTTCTTGTGCATGACTTTGTCAATGCCCTACCATATTTGGTAGGCTATTTCTTGCTCTGATAACATGTGTGGGACATACTTAGGGAGGTGTAAAGGTGTAATCTTATGGACTATAACCATGATGACCATGTGATTATGTTATAACTAGTAGTATCCCCTAATCAATAATGTATATGCGATGTTATTTGATATCCTAGGTAGGGGGACTCATGGATGGACCTCCATACTTGGGGTAAATGTCCTTAAAGATGCACACAATATTATGAGTGTACACATATATGTGCATGGAGTAAGAATCACATATATTATTTTTTATACGATATAGAGGGGAGTCCAGAGTGAGACATTGTGAATGTAAACTATCCCCAGGACTATGGTAAGTAAGTAAGACATCATCTAGAAGTAACCTTCTAAAGGCCTCTTGTCTTTATATAAAATCTAATCTCATAGCCTTACTCCAATAAATTTACCTAGAGCAAAGGTTAACTCTAAAGTCCTTATAAAATCAAGCAATGAAACCCATTCTAGTTGGAGGAATATGATGCTTGGGTAGACAAATAGATTTTTTAATAGGGCCACCCCAATCTAGATTCCTTTAGTTACTAGTGTGGGTTACTTGTCCTTCAAATTAATTATTTCTCTAGGGAACATCTAAATATTGAGTGTATTCTCAATAATTTTTTATTTATGCCATGACACTACTCTATGTAAATCATATGTGGCATCTACTATAGTAATGGTGAGGTACATTTAAAATGCATCATCAGAGATTCACACTACTACTATTTTATGCTTGACATGATACAATAAATCTCCTTTAGATATCTTCCCAATGAAGAATAAATATCATAAGAGGTCGATATAAGGCATGAATTTTGAATTCATATCTATGAAATGCAACCCTTGATGCTTGAGTGGGAGGAGATATATGTCCAATTGGCACTAAGCCAAAGTCAAATTATCCTCATATGTATGTGCATCAATCTAGTGTAGGCATCCCATAGCATTGAGTAGTTTGTGTAATCATTGTTGAATATGGTAGGTTAAAAGAGGGTATTTATGTAATCAATGGAATATTTTATGGAACACCTTGAAGGAGTTAAATTTACATGTAATGATCTAGATGAGTATGCCATTGTTCTTCATTTGAGATGATATTGGTCTACTTTATAACTCAATCACTTAGTTATCTTGAGTATGCTATTAATTAAGAGATATTGGTGGCTAGGGCTATATCACAAGAGAGTAATTGATTTCATGATTCATTTTTATATTGAATGGGCACATCATCATTGGAACTACTTTAATAAAGCTTTGGCATTAATTTTTAGTTTATGCACCATTAATGTCTAATGTCTATAACTCTGATTTTTTTGTTTAATTTAAACTTTAACCCTTCATTTGGCAAGTATGATACATAGAAAAAATTTACATTTAGTAGGAGTGTTACATCATTTCCTTTTTCCAAGTGTCATTTCATCACCTTTTCATATTTACTTTACCAAGCAATGAGGTTGTCGATAGTCAAGAGTTGGGAGTTAGGATATAACAATGTTTGCAACGCTGATGAGTATCTCAAATAAAATTTCCAAACACTTTTGATAAAGACCTAAATGAGTTAGAGTAATTTGGTGACTAAGTAAGTTGAGGACATAAATGTACCAAACCCTTATGCCTAACAAAACTACTAAAGACTAAAACATGTCAGAGGAATCTACTGAGAAAAATCACCAAACATTTTTTCTGATGGCTTAAATTAGTTGTGGAATTTTTCCAAAGTATCTTTACTTAATAAATTATTTGAAGACCTAGATAAACTGAAATGTAAAACATTGGAAACCTATTTCCTAAAGAACAATGGCTGAAGAGTAACTGGAAAAGTTCTAATACATGTCAAATGCCTCTTTAGGGTCCCATACATCAAAATACCAAATAAATTTTCTTAATCAATCCCCCAAAATAAAATGTTGATTCATTGAACAAAACCATCGAAATAATCTCACTAAAGAGTAATAGTGTGTCAAAAGAGTTTAGTGAATGAAAGTTCTAAACAAAATCACTAAAGAGTAAGTTTTAAACAAAATTATTGAAGACTCTTTTGTGATAAGTAGTTACACTGAGTAATTTCATTGAATAAAACCACTGAAGACCTTCATACACACAACTTACAAAAAAAATTAGTATATTAGTCCAAAAAGGCAAAAGTTTACGTTCATATATTTTTTGAATAATAGAATTAACATAATATGTAAGGCTTTTATTTTTTAGAAGGATTTCTAGATAGGGCTACAGGTCAATTCTAAAATATAATGGGTCCTTATTTTGATTTTAAAATGAATGGGGGTATGTTGGGTATAACAATATTGTTTAAGCTTTATTAGTATATATCATTCCTAATCTAATCCCCTTACATATATCATTTATTGAGATAAAACAAAGCTATCATTATCATTGATCATCTAATATTTGGTTATGGATTTGATAAAGGAAAAAACATAATTTGCTTATTTATTTTTAGTTTATGTGCATATGGAATTTACTAAGAGTCAATTAAATAATTAATACTTATTAAATAGATATTTTTTTATGGGGTGATGTTAGTAGGATTAGATGGGTTTATTATGTAGTTTAATTTATGTGATGATGTTAGTGTGGGTTATTTAGTACTAGGGTAGACTAATTAATTATGGATTGGTGAGAATATCAAGGTGGCATAATTAGGTTGTTTACATGGATCAATATTGGAGTACTAGGTGTGGAAACCATTTAACAAGGTTGTGTAAAATTAAATTGCCCTATGATATAGATGTGTCACTCCTTTGTAATGCCATATAAGTTCACATTTTTGGAAATGTTATGAAACATTATACACTCCCCTATAATTTAATAGACTCAGGAACATCTCATGAAAGACCTGAATAATAAGAACATGTGAAGTAGGTGTCTCATGTTCTTGGTCACCAGTTGAGGGTGAACCAAGCTATGACTACCTATAGTAGTTCATATTATTCATTTTTATTATAGTACATCCCTATCACCTCCCATGATGGGTTATACTATTTTTTCTATCCACTTTGAGAGTTTTATGGTAATTCAATATTCTAGGTCTTGTCACTTCACTCTATGTTTATCTACTGATCTGAGGGGTTGGACCCCATCTCATTGGTGGAACTCCTAACATAATTAAATTCAAATTACACATATGCTACATGATTCTTGGTTTATATTACTAATGAGGGATAATATATTTTAGTGCATTATTTCCTCCTCGTGCTTAAAATCTCTTTTACTTGGGATATGATCACATTTTTGTGGACTTATACTAGTTTTCAGTAAAAATTTCAAGAATATGCATTAAGTAGAGGGGAATATTTTGTCTCCATGGTATTATTTCCTCATATTTATTCTTATTCTAATATTACTTTGTCTTCTTTTCTTAAATAGTCTCTTTCTCACTAGTGCACATTTCTTGTTTATCTGAGTGCACTTCTTTTGTGAAAGATTCTTCCTCATGCCATTCCCATCTTTCATAGGCCCTTATGTCATCTCCTAAGTTGGTTTCCCCATTCTTAGGTTCATTTTTTGTGACTAATTTATACTAAATTTAATCATATCTTTCCTTCAAATCTCATGCTCACTTGGTTATTCCATGACAAAAATCTTCTCCTTTTATATCTTTCAAAAACCATGCCATGTTCACCCTCTACCATCCATGCCACTCATGGACATGGGTAATTATATAATCATTTATAAATTTTATGTCCCTCTATATACCATCAACTTATTTATCTCCAATGATAACTATTTCAAATATGAGCCTCTAGGCTTGTAGAGATATTTGTACTTAACCTCTTCTAGACAAGAATAGTTGGATATGGAAAACTCTAATATGTAACTATTCAAGGATTAATTTTTATAGCTACTCTTCAAGTTATTTATTCTAAGGGTACTTTCACCCAAATTTTATACTCTTGTTCATGGGATACACAACAAGCCATGTATATAGATGGTTTGACATCTCAAAAAAATAACCTCATACATTAGGTCATTTAGGTGTCCTCAACCTAATCTATTTTCTTTAAAATACAAAAAATGGGATGGTTATTCATGAAATTTTATTCTAATTTTCCCAAACAACACTCAATATTATCCAAAGAAATATGGTACATCATATTTTCCCACTATTTTATATTTATTTTTGACCATCTTAGTAATATAAAAAAAAATTGGTAATTTATAAGTCACTCATGCTTTATTCCTCACATTCATCTTGATATTTAACTTTACAACCTTATATGCTAGCACATCATGTGAGTTTAGGCTCACACACTCACTTGAAGTATAGAGAGAGAAAAATAGGTTGGTTCATGGTTAGTTGGAAATGGTCCCATTCATATAATCATGTGCATGCCTCACATACCCAGGTCCACTTGGGTCTTATCTAACTCTAATCTAAAAATTCATTGAGGACATATTCATAGTAAGGTAATCTCACCACGACTAGACTATCTATATATTAATTCATTTAGTAAGTATAATATTGATAAGTACATGAATAATATTAACCATAATAAACAAGGTGATATAATCTTTAACAAGTACTTATATGCATGACTCAATAGTCCATAGTTAAAATGTAATTATTAGGAACCTAATAACATTAATAATATATTTTTTCTCTCTTTTTCTCTCTTTATCTAATAATTATAATAATAATCCAACAGCACTTCGTTGTAACTTTATGGACACCCATGTTCCCTTTCCATCTTGCATGTGACTTGGTAGCTTAGATTCCACCAATAAATAGTTAATTTTTGGTAACTAATTATATTTAATGTGGTACTCTATTCCAAGTCACCTACCATGTCATACTCCATCACTTTCTAGTTATTTTATAGGATCAAGCCGTCACTCATAACTCTATCATTTTTTATTTTTAAATATCTATTGTAGTTTATGGATATAGATTTTATTTGTGTGTATATATCTTATAATTTTATTATATGTTCACATGGACTATATTTTTTAAACTATCATATGTTTTTATATAAATCTTCACTAGGCACTTACATGCTTGACATGGGTAGGTTAACATGCATAGCTTTATTTTTCCTTTGAACATTGGCACCTATTTCTAATTTCATCTATCATGTGTGCATGAGTTTTCTTTGATATACTTATTCATATCCTAGAGTCAACATTAGGTTACCCTTTTTCATAAGTTCCTTCTATGTAGTATCTTTATCATATACTTGATACATCCATTTACAATCATTATTACAATCACTTACTCATTTTTTATTTGTAGTGAGAGTATTACCCCATGTGATAGGGTTAGGATTTAAAACCCTTTTCTCTTGAAATTTGAGTGTATATTATCCTATACTAGGTCTAATTTTATTCTATGTACTTATCTAATCATTTAATCATAATAAGGATCTATTTTTAATTATTATCATAAAAGTTGGGTTTTTATAGGAACCAAAACCTATAACAAAGAAAAAGGATAAAAAATTACAAACCAAAAAAAATACAAAACTAGCCTACAAACACCATAGAATACAATTAGAAAGAAAAAACTTCAGTAAATCATCAAAATTGGTTAGCTTATAGTCAGTTCTAAAACACAAAGCTCCATTTGAAAGATCTACTAGATACTCTATGAACTTAACAACTTCCATTTCTTCTTTAATGACATGATACTTTTAGTAAATGGAATCTCCCATTATGGACTTCTCATTGTCCTCCTTATTCTTATTATATCCCATCATATGTCTTCTAGGACCATCTAGGGTATTTTACTCTTTATTCTTCCTTCACTCTACACAAAACTCAAGGGTGTTTATGAAATTATTTATATTTTTCTTCTAAGTCTCATCTATCTTACTTTTCAAACCCTTTCAACTCCTCCCCTGACCTTTCCATATTGACCCCTAATCTATTCATATCATTTTTTATCTCACTTATGTCATGTTAAAGATACATGAAATATTGATTATCTTTTTTATGTTTATTTTATACCTTCTCCACTTTTTCTTGTATCTCCACAAACATCTTTTTATTCTTCATGAATTCGTTGATCATTTTCTTGAGGACGCAGAGTAGGGTATTACTATCTTGCTCCATTTTATCCATTTTTTTATTGATCAGATCCCTTTTAGATTCCACATGATTTAACTCAAAATTAAAATAAGAGGGTTTAATAGGATCCATATTTATGGGAGTCATTATATTTTTTAGTTTGTCCTTAGACCTCCCATAGTTGTTAAATATTTCCTTTCCATGAGAAGAGGGGTCTTGGGTTGGTTTATTTTTAGACCTAAGAGCCTAATGAGCCAAGTTTTCATATTATTACTCCTTGTATTCCATAGTAGGTACTTCCTCAAACCCAAAAAAACCCTTATCCATAAGATACTCCACATGTTGATCAATGGAAAAGAACCCAAAATAGAATAAAATCAAAATTAAATCTTGACATATTAGAAATTTCACATTGCCTAATTGAAATTTCTTCACTGAATTTTTAAGAGACCTTAAGAGGTAATAGGGTAATTTGATTACTCATCATGTCTAAAATGGTTTAGAAATAAAAAGTGGTGGTAATAAATTTTCTTAAACCTCCCCTCCATCATTATTTACTTAATCACCTATAAGTAGACTTTCAACCACATACCAAGTAAGGACATGTGGAGGATGTCATATTCCATCATGTAGATCTTTTCCTTATTAGAGTATGTTATGAACTCTCCATCCTCCTTCTATATTTATAATACACTCATGAGATTAAGTGTTTTATAATAAAAGAGTGGGAAAAATGATGGACTCTCATCCTCTGATTTAGTATTGATGTGAGATCAGCCTAGGGCATGATTGTAGGTATTTGTCTTCACTATTGAGTCTGCATGGAATAGTTTATAAGAGATGTGATGCCACCACTAGGGATTCAATACCAATTTATTGAGATACAAGTTAATTATTTTAGTTCTATTGATAATGTTAATGTGATTCACTTTTCCATTTTATATAATAAAGGGGAGGTAATTTAGGCTCTAAAATAAACACAAAAAGAGAGGGGAGAGTAAGGCAAGAAAGAGTGTCTCTAGGTTAGAATGAGGTTCATGCTTTAACAACCAAACGTAATATATATACCATAGTTATACCACTATGTGTTGAGTTTCATTAGAGGTTTTAACCCAATGCCACACATCAGGAAGAGTCTAAAGAAACTAATAATAATTCTTAATTTATGAATCCCTCACTAAGTATCAATATTCAAAAGCCCATAGAAAATGATACTTAGACTTCTAACACAACATATAAACTAACATGCAAATTATAAATATTATGAGGAAAATGAGATGGTTTCAAAGAGAGGTTATAGTAGATAATCAAATCATATCCATTATATTCATTAAGTGATAGAGCATTTTTTTTATTATATTTACATTAACATTCATTCAAAACTAGAAATGAAAGAGACTTTGACATATAGAGCATGCATTTTGTAGTAAGCTTAAGATTGAATTCATTAAAAAATAATTTTTTTTTACAAAAATATTTATCATGGCTAGATTTTCACAATATAAAAGGGTGGATGTGAAATTAGGTGAAATTCTAAATTAAATGGATAGCACTTTAGAGCTAGGAATTTACAACACTAGAAACATAATGCAGATACACATTTATAGATGAGGATAGGGATTACCTCTAAGTATCAAAATATTCCCATCTTGGGTCATGATGGCCACTCCTAGTTTCTACAACTACATAATTTAAGAAAAGGAGAATATCCTTTTCACTTGCATAATAATATTTGCAAGGGCCTACTTAACCAATACATGAAGGAGGTACATATGGGTTGGATCCAAATTATTTCAACTTTGATTACTTAGCTTCTAGTGATGATGCTATGAGGTCTAATTCCTAGTCCAATTTGGTGAGATTCATTGGAGGCTCTCTAAAAATCATCTTTGACTAGGCCACAAGCCTTTGGTAAACCTAGAGGGGATCCTCCATAACCACATTGACTTTAAACACCTAGTTGTTACTATGGATTGGATTGAGAGTTTGACTACTACCTGAGCTCCATCCTTTTTTTCTTTGGCCACCTTCCTTCATATAACCTAGTATAAGTGACCCAAGTATACCCTAAATTCACCCCTATCTAGTAGAGTGACATATAGGTGAAATAACATAGATATATTAACCTCTTTGAAGTAGGCTTATAGCTTTTTCTTACCATATTCCATGTGGTCTATCATAGTTTGGGCCAAACTTAGCCATCCCTCTATTACATCTCTCATATTCCTTGCATATGTAGGGTATAATCTCAAGTCTAAATTGGAAATCAACTTAAACTCTAGTAAAAATCCCTTGTGTAAGATGTCTACTAGCCTCATGCATTTTCTCTTTACTAGATAAATCCTCTCCAAATAGGCCTAAGTTCATTGGGTGGGCACTCAACCATATACTAAAGTCTCCAACACCTTTCCCAAGGTTATAAAAAGCTATAAGATGGAATCATTAACATGTCTATTTAACTCAACAAGGAATGAGATCTTCACCTACACATCTAAGGTTTGATCCTACTTATGCATGTATTCTAGCAATTTTTATGACATGTCATAGGTGGCCCAGAGAACTAAGATAGTATCCTTAACCACATTCTCCTCCAAAATGGAAGCCCTCACTTTAGTGAGGTAGAATAAATCTTATTAGGTCTATGATACCATAGGTTTTCCATTTTACATTAATTTATGTGTGAGGATCCTCTACATACTCCTTGTGGTGTGATCAAAATCTAACTGCATGATTGGGTCACCTTGTATTGTCATCTCTAGTGCCTGTGACACTAGGACCATCCCCTAGCTTTGGGGAGGTATTTTTGGGGTGGTGGATATGGTATTGGCATGTGGAAGATGATGTGTAAGGGATATAAAGGAAGTGAAAGGGGTGAATTAAGAATGTAGTAGAAGAGGAAGCATGGGGCATATGGATACAAGATGAAGGGGGAGGCCTAAGGTAACATCTACGCCTAATATTGACTTTGGATTATGTCAACTTGAGGGGAAATGACACTTAAAAGAGGCATGCTTATAAAAAGGGAATAGATTAGCTGATTAAGCCTAAATCTATGGGATCTTAGGTTAGGTAAAATGGAGGCCAAAATATAATAGGAGGATCCACTAGTGTTGATGTCAGAGGAGTAGTAGAAACTAGTAGAGGAGGTTAAGTGGGGTCAATAGGTACTTGTGTCATAGGCCACCTTATGCTTCTTCCTTGGTTTTTTTCCCAAATCCACTTTAGATGTAGAAATAGATGGAAAAGATGTAGGAGAGGCTAGGATGGATGATTTAAGAAGTTTTTGGGACACTAAATGAGTCATTAGGATGGTCTAGGCTATCAAGATGTACACATGGGTTCACTTACCACTTAAACTATTGGGGCACTAGGTGGAAGTAAGGAGCTTGTGGGATTTGAACCTAAGGAATGATCAATAGGGGCATCGAGAAAGTCCCAAGTTTGGAAATGGATGAGGTATATGGAAATAAATAAGTGAGGACATTATGCATGGCTGATACTAGAGGCACTTGACTAAATAGTGGAGGGGGAGAAATGGGGAAGAGAGAAGGAACTACCAGATAGACTATTGAGGGGATGAGAAGCTAGATAGTGTCATCACAGGTTGTTAGAGAGTGGGGGGAGTGGGAAAATGGACTTTTACTAGTGCCTATTTTTGGTCATTCCCCAAGTTCATTTCTAGGCCACTACTACCATTGAACCTCAAATCTTATGCATTTTGGGGTTGAGTTACCTAAGCTTAAGCCACCTATTGTTGAGTCACCCAGGTCTAGATTGGTTAGGGTTGATCTACTTGATTCACTTGAGGTGAAATAGGTGTATCCATGGGATTATTATCAGAGGGTCAAGGGGGATAATGCATTGGGGTTCCCTATAGAGTCCTCTTAGACAACTAGGGAGGATTTGCCTTGACATCACCTCTAAATTGAGTGGATGTAGAGGGAGTTACATATGGTGTAGGATGAACTTTATTACCCTTCTTCTTTATATGAGATTTAATTTGATTGATTATCTCTTGGTCATCAATCAAATTCAAGTATCGCTCATCATAATCCTCTAGCTAATGGCCATAATTAATGTTGAGGTGAGTTGATAATCTCTCCAAGTGGACCTTGATCATGCCACATGGGTCTAAATCTATTAGATCAACTCTCCCCAAGGCCAAAGAGTCTTGACTAATTTCCATATTTTATAAGGCAATGAAGGCCTTATACACATGTTGATGAATGGTAATTAGAGGAGGTGGTCAAACCTTTTGTTGGTGACCAATACAAAATCTAAAGATACCCTCCACTAATTGGTATGTGGTCCATACTCCATAAGATAGTCTACAATGTAGTAGGACAGGTAGAGGGGCTCTATAAGAATTCTCATGACTCAAATTATGGTGTCTTCCCAATAATCACTAATTATAGTAAGGGATTATTTTATTTCCTTATCTAAATGGGGCCTAGGGGCCTCATTGATTATGTTATACACCATTGGGTAGAAAGATTCAAATACATCCTAGATATAGTTTCTATAGTGGTGGACATAGTTTGTAGAAGACCACATGGACCAAAAAACCCCTAGGAACCCAAGTAGGGAAAGTGTATGGCTTAAAGGTGATTATCTCATTGACTATCTATGATGAAACTCATCATGTATAACTCCTTGCCTACTCAAGCATCTGTTATTACTTTAACCATGTTGAATTTAACCACTCTCTTAGGGTGAGGACCTAGGAGCCATGTAAATCATGTGGAGCAAGGGTACCCAAAATATGTTAACATGTATGTAGTATAGAATATGAATAGTCAATTCATTCAAATCATAACAACATAGATCTCCTCCTAGAAGGTGAAAACTATTTATATATTGGCATCCTCCTTGTTTACCCACTAACATCTAGGTTCTTAGACTAGTCCTTCAAGATGCCATGGATTGGGAAGGTGTTAGTTTAGGTCTTCACCATGGTTGTGTCATATGAAAAGGCATACTTTTGTAGATTTTAATAGGCCTTAAAGTTTTCCCTCAAGATGGATGCAATTTGATTCATGGAAGTGGCCAAGTAGACTAGTTCATGAGTGTTGTTTTGCACCTGCCTAGATTTGAGAACCATCTTGTCAAATAAGTTAGTGTAGGGGAAAAATTCTGACTTAGCCATAGCCTTATTCAACCCACACTTTTCATAATCCCACAAGGCATCTTTAATTCCACTTCTTCTTCATTGTCACTACTAGATTCCTTGGGTACCTAGTTAACAGCCTTGAATGTTTTATTTTTATGCTTGAAATGAGTTAATCCATTTAGGAAAAGAGTGACCCAATATCTTGGCTTGGAATTATGATTTGAGGATGAGGTGACCATTATAATGGGATGGAATTATGTGGAAGATTATTGAGCATAGGGGAAGATATAGAGGGTACTTGGCTAGAGAAGAAATTAATGAGTCAATTTTTAAGAGTCTAAGAGTGATTATTGTTAACAATTTTTCATTGGGATATTTATAAGATACCACATTCATCTTCATAATTTAATGGAATTTGGTGATTCACATTTTTTGAATTCAAATTTGAGTTTTTGGCTCAATTTTCCCCTTTATTTTCAAATCTAGAGTTAAATTCAAAGCTTATGATCATGTGTCACCTACTAGAAACATCAAAGGTAAATAAATTTTTTAAATTCTTCAATCAAGTCTAGCTTCCCACTTCATTAATTTTTAGATCATGGTAGTCATGTGACCATATCATCTCTAAATCTACCTAGGTAACTCTTATTTTATGCCATGTGTCCTTTACTTAATTTTCCTCATGGAAATAGTTGACACCCTACTCTTATAGACTTAGGAGAGTGAAATGTTAGTTAGGGATAGGAAGCATCCTCTGATTGGCCCTTAGAAATCCACATGTACTTCTTTTTGACCATCTTGGAGCCTTCAGGGCCCCACCTACCAATATGTATGGTTTTTCCATGTAGCATGTTATGATACATCATGCTCTCCCAAGCTCTGACATCTCTATCAAATTAGGGAGATTGATAGCTTTGACAATATGATGCATGGTACGTCTTGGTTAAATCAAGATCTCCCAGTCTCTAACATATATATCATCCCTAGGAGAATACTACATCTAAAATAAAGGTGAGCTCATCAGTTGGATATGGGCACCTCTAACCTTAGAGACACATAATGACATTCCATTTGGTTAGGCTCTCTTAGGATCTGACATATCTATAAAGGCTAGAAGACTAACCATTCTACTTATGGTTGACATGGCATTCCTTGATTGGGTCAAGATCTCTTAGGATCTAATATATTTTTTAGGACTGGGAGATTAGCCTTTTTAACTTTGGTGTAATTCAATTGGCTAAAGTTTGAATAGCTTCTGACACTAGGATGTGTGGAATTCCCCCATTGCATCAAGATCTCCTAGGCTAAGACATCTTTATTAGGACTAAAAAATTGATGCATCTAACAATCAGGCACATGGCCTCTTCTAATTGGCCATGTTCTATCATTGTTGATAGTTTCCTATGTAGTTTCTTTTCATTGCAATAATTTCCCCTATAAAACCCCATGAAAATGACTAAGTGAAAAATAAAATAAGCACAATTAATTAAATGCTCATTTAGATGCTAGATAATATCTCAATGTTCCACATAGCAATCTAGGACCTGATAATTTGGGAAGAGACTAAGACTCTAATAATTTATAAGTGAGAATTATCTTGTAAAAGTTAGCATGTTAAATATCCCAAGTTTGAAAAAGTCTGACCTAATTATAGAGTATCACCCAGACTTTGCATGGTTATTCTTAGAAGTCTTTTAGTGCTCCAAGTCAGGTCAATTAGACATTACAAATGCACCACATGATTAGTAAAACTAGGAAAATAAAGGTTTTTAAAGGTTTTCCTTATATGGATCTAGACAGAGTGAGATAAAGGGCTTGTGAACTCTGAAATACATCATTTTTAAAGATGGGTCCCCCATTTCTAAGAAAAGGGGATGTGTTGGCCACAATAGAGTAGAATTTATGGATCACGTCATTATTTTTGATATAATCCTTACAAAACTTAGTTCCCTTAGTGTTCATCCCCATGGCTTTAATAATTTTTTCTCTCATCACTTTCACCACAATGCCTCTAAGATTCAACACCCTATGTTTTTCAAATTCAATAAAATCAACTAAAATCCTTGGGTTCACTCCACAAATTATTTCCATGTATGAAGTTAAGCCATAATTCCTTAGGTTATTCCAAAAATTCCTTTTTATCAAGAAAATTACTCCACCATATTTATTTCACTTCCCATGTTTTCTCTACATATCCAATTCTCCTTCATATTGATAAATGTGACTATGCTCTCACTTAATGAAATGAAATTACTTTCCTCTAACTTCCCACACTTATTAATGATAGGAATGATGGCATTGATAAATTTTTGATCTATATACATTCCCATTTTCATTTTATGATTATTATTTACATGGGGGAGCATAAAATATAGAAATATATAACCCCATTGAGGGACTCAAAGTTGTAGCTAAAGATATGACCAAGGAGATAAGTATCTCCCAACTTTTGGTTTAAAGATTAATCTTTGGCTTCTTCATTGAGTATATCAAAAAATGAATGATTAAGGTCTAAACTGATGTTCCATTTGAAATTTTCAATACCTTAACACCCTTTTTATCCATCCAATCCATGCATCCATTTACTTCCCTATGTGTATTAATAATTCTCAGCTCATCAAAGTTTTTCATTATCATCTAAGCATAATTGATAATATTTTTGAATGTCCATATTGACTTAGAGTTATCTTTGAGACTATTGATAATGTTTAGTGACTTTAATTCTATAACAATATATTTTAATCCCAAATCATAATCCAATTATATACCCCATAGTGAAACCCTTGCTTTGGATAAGTAATATGATTGAAAACCCAAAGGGCTTGCATAGGAAGCTAGAAATTTACCCTTATTGTCTCTAATAATACCCCCTTTAAAAATTTGTTCTATGTTACCTTTAGTAACACTATACAATTTAAATTTATACCAAGAGTTTTATGGTTTAGACCATTTTACCCTTCTCCTATCCATCTTTTCCCTAAACTCATATTCACCCTTTTGGGCTTCTATATTCCACAAGTAAAGGATAATCCCCTTAGCAACCTACACAATTTTTTTTTGTATTTTTTAAGACCACTTATTGGTTTTCCTTAATGTATTATTTAAACTTTATACCTATCAAATTTTGATTACTTTTCCTATTATGTAATATGTTTTTATTCATTTCTTTCCAGACTCCCTAGAGGTAGTGAGGTAAGGCTATGTTCCATTTTTTTCTAATATGAGAAAATAATGGGTGTTTCAATTTTATTATGGAAGGGGACAATACCCTCCCTTGTTTGGAAGAAGTAAATTTCATTTGATTTATTATGCAAGGAAAAAAATCCCCTAGTTTGGATGGATTTCTCTAGTTATTCATCCAAAAAATTGGGACATTGTATAGGTGGGTGTTGAGGTAGATGTGATGAAGGTTTTTAATTTTAGTTGCATCCTTAAAGACCTTAGGAGTACCTATATGCAATGGGAAATGTATCATATCTACAAATAAATCCTAGATCAGAGAAGATAAATCCTACTTACACTTTTGATTATGAATACATTATCTATTTGGGGTCATAACCAATAAGATCTGTTAGATCTAGCCAAGGGATATCTTACCACAATAATATCACTAGGGAGGGTTCCAAAGCCTCCAGTCAAGAAAAACTATGCAATAACCCTAACTAGGTCCTATGTTTTCATATTCACTAAACTAATAACAAGTAAATCGAAGTCTAATCTAGTGCTCACCAAATATTTTGGCACAAAGTGGGGGTTAGTGTAAAAGTAAACATCCATAAGATAATATTAATTAAGCTATGTATAGGTAAAACACTAATGCATGGAGAGAGCAATATATTCAAAATCCATTATGTTACTTCTATCTACTAAAGAGGATTAAATTTAGAGATACTTACCTTAAATATAAACCCATTGAGACTCAATATCTCCCTTATCCAATGTTATTCACAAGAGGTTGTTGTGGTTTGTAAGGATCACTAAAAAGGCCAAAACATCTGAGACTTATCCACAAGACTAGATTATTTTCTAAGTAGAAACCATAAGCTAAGACTCCTCAAGTAGAATGATGGAAGCATATATTTTAAAGAATAACTCTTGTTGTCTCTCTAAAAATGATGAAATAGATGTGTTTATATAGGAGGATCTAACCCTAGTCCTCTGACCCAATTGACCTTGTATCATTATTAAAATAAATAAATTGGGTCTTAGCCTAGGTCAGCCATGGGCTGACCTAGACCCTAAATAATTTTTATCAATTTGAGTACAAGTTCGATGGGGTTGACAGTGTAATGTAAACCATCAAAAAGGATTTTAGGCTAGGGAAGGGATAATGAAGGTGGAAAATGACTAGAGGAGGGTGAAAAAGAGGAGGCAAAGCTTAGAGTAATGTTTTTAGGGGATGGTTAGATTGATATAAATTGGTAATAAGGAATAAGAATCTTTCAAATAACTAATGGTTTTCCCACCCCTATCCTGATGCACCCCTTAAGGCATGCACTTAGAGATATTGAGACCTAACAGGTTCCTATAAGATAGAAAGCATCAGTAATTGATAAATTTTGAAAATATTATGTGTATACATATGTCCCACTCTAACCTAATAATATGTCACTCAAGTGTAATATGGGATGATTATTTTATAAAATAACATATCAATACACAATGGTAAAGCTAAAAAATGTTGTATTTTAAAGCAAAAATAGCTGATATTTAAATGATGAAAATGGAAATAACTAAAAATAAAAGTAATGTATGCATACATTGACTTACTTTTATTTCCAGATGATTCTCTATTATGTTTTTAGTGTTGATCATGGAGGAAAAAAATACTTCTTTTGACAAACCCAAGGATACCAAACTAAAGATTAAAAACAAACAAATGCAACATAACCAAGATAATTTATGCTATGTGGATAAGAGGTACTTGGAAATTTGGCAAGATGGGGTGACAAGTGATATGTTATACTAAATTACCAAGTCAAAATTAGAGTAAATTAGGTAACCAAAAATCCAAGGCTAATAAAGACCAAAAAAATCAAACAAGTAAACCTAAAGTAAGAAAGGCAAACTCACTAAGCCAAACCAAGGGGACAAGTCAAAAATGGTAATCAAACAATGTGAAAGTAGTAACAATCCTTACTTAAGCAAAGATAGACAAGCAAAATGGTAAAACAAAATTTATTATTGAGTATTAATAATCTTTAATCATAAATATTAAAAGTATATAAAATTGAAAACAAAATTTATGAGTGAGAAGTAACAAGCCAACCTCACTCAATAATGGAAAAAGTACATGAAAGTAGAAATGGACTCAGGTGTCTATAAAAATGGGAAATAAAATAATCATAAATGGTAAAAGAAATAAAATTGATTATGGAATGTAGATTCATGGTATAAAAAAATCAATCCATAGTTTCTCAAACATGTTTTATTTTAACGATAGATAAAACTAAAATAAAGTAGTGCTAGCATGTTTTTAAGGCATGAAGAAGAGAGAACATATAAGAAGGGAAAATATATTTAGAATCACACTTGACTATCAAGGGGGAAAATTAAATGGGTGGAGGGGATAATGAAGGAAAAACCAAGGTAGAGGAACTCTTTCTCAAAGTCAAGACACTCAAATTAGGTTTGTCAAAACAAGAGGAATTTCAACCTTAAGGACGTTGAAGAACTTCTCTTAGCCACACAAGTCTTAGATAAACAAATGAAGTAGGTAGATCATCCCATGAAATCTATATACATGAAAATTAAAATGAACCTACCTTATCAAAACATGTTCCCCATTCCTTAAGACCCCTTATAAAGTTTTCTATCTACTAAGAATAATGGGTACTTACATGAGAAAGTATGTCGCACCATAGAGTTTGTTGAATTCTCCTATTCCAATCTACTAGCCTATTATACCCCAATGGACCTCAGCTCTATTATGAGGCCAATTGTGAAGTTTGAGCTTTGATTAAAGATAGGAAATGTGCTTGTAATCATATCTTTTTGGTGTGATTTTTAAATTTGTATGTTGCCTTTTGTATATTATTACCTTTTATTTCAAATAATTTGGTTTTTAACTTTATTGATGGTTATTTCTATTCTTCCTCCATATGGATTCAGAAGACCAAACATGGGTTCTAATAATGAATTTCATTTGAATACTTTGGACTTAGTTACTAAGAATGAGAACTTAGAGAACATGGTGTCTAAGAGAATTTATTATGTTCGGTGAAAGAAAAGTGTTATCTTGACTTTGAACTTATTTTATCCAATGTGTATTAGAAGGAAAGAAAATCAAGAGGAATAAAACATGAAACAAATTGAATTAATTTAAATCACAAAAAATGTGACAAAAGGCCAAAAAGGGATACAATGACATTGAAGTGTGATTCTTTATCATAAAAATGAGGAAAGTGTAGGAAAATAGGCTACCATGGTTTGTTATGCAAATTTTATCTACAAAAGAAGAAAAAGCTAAAGTTGAGAACAAATGATAAAAAACTTGTATTTATTATGAAACACATTCTAGATAAGGACCATTGAAGGAAAAATGGTGGTTTTATGAGGAAGGCTAGATCCTACCCATGGTCTTACACTACAACCCATGTAGAAAGTAAATAAGATAGAGATGGTATTTGTGAAGAAATCCAGGTCATATCCATGTTTTTACACTACAACTCACAAAAGAGAAACCCAATGGGCACCAAAAAGTATTGAAAAATCAATGAAATAAGGAGAAAAATGGAAAATCATGAGGAAGACTACGTCCTATCCATAATTTTACAATGTAAATAATGATAAAGAGGAAACCAAAGGACCAAAGGGAAGGACTAAGGTTTTCGAAAAGAGAGAACTATTTTAGAGGGTGAGACATATTACAAGTCTAGATTGCACCTTAGCTGAGAAAGGGGATTGTTTGAGTCCTCTTGCTCAAACCTAGTCTAACATGGGACTGACCCTAGGTTGTGGATCACCTAAACTTGGGTCAGACATCTAGGATTTTTTAAGAGGCTAGCTCCTCTGAAGAATAATTTAGCTCATTTACACTAAGACCTACTCATTGTTGGGGGAAAAGGGAGAGAAAGATGATTGAAATGTAAACCTAAGTTAATTTTGGTAATGTACCTAACTTTATTATTCATCCACTCCTTCTTGATCTTCTAAAACACTAATGAGATAGAACAAATGACTAGATCTATAACCCCAAACATCTACTATGCATTAGTATTTCATGCAGAGGTTCACCAAGTGATCAAAACCTGAGGGAAGTGATGAAGAGGACTAATTCAAGGCACTAACTAGTTAATATATCTACATGCTAACTTCAATAAAATGACATTAAAAACTAAATATGACCTGCATAATAGGATAGCTAGTAGTTAGGTGAGATTAGGAATTGATAAGGGAGAGATTTCTACCACATATTCAAATCAAACTAACATTTACACACTATACCAGAATAATGAAATCTCAAAATAGTCGTCTATTCATCTCAAGAGGTTACAAAGCTCAATCTTGGTAGAGTCTAGTCATGCCCAAAATAGGGATCTTTTTAAGGCATATAAGCCTCTATATATATATATTATAATGGGAAGGAGAGAGATGGGGACTATGCATGGGAGAGAGGAGGAGGAGTCATTAATGATCAAGACATGTGGTGGCATTTTATTAGTTTATTTTTATACACATGCCTTCTTCCAATTAGAGCTAATCCTTTTCAACAAATTAACCAGCATTTGGCTCCAATAATCTTCAAGCTTTCTCATTGGCAGAGAGATCCACTACAATACAAGAGTCTATTTTGAATGATGAGTCATGATTCTTTTAAGGAGAAAATATCTCTAAAGGATCTGATTAGTATTAAATTATCTAACTACTTATGTAGTCCCTCAATATGTTCCTTTAAATTTACCACACCTTCCACTTGGCTTCATTATGAGAACAAGGCCCTCATATTCTTGGGCCTAACAAAACCATGTCTATATCAATTTTGGGTCGCTAGAGGTTCCTATTAAACTGTAGATGATTTGACTATCATATTTATACCTTGGCATGCTCTTTACTACAAATCCTAAACATGGATCTACAATAGAATGAAAAACAATCTCTTTAATTGGTTTTTAGATAGTCAATACATCCACCTAGACATATATATTTTATTTGAATAGCTAATATCTCACTCTAATCTATATTAGGGTTACAATACCTAGTCTATCTTTGTGCATCATAGAAACCAAAAAATCATTATATACATGGTTATCCTTCAAATAATGGTGAATAGAGTCACAAAAATATATGACAACCTTATAAAACTAGGCCTATAGGTTCAAATTACTCAAATCAGGAGCTTAACTAAGCTTTAATGGTGGCTTATACATTTGTCTTATTTATTAGGGTTTAGCTTGGGTTGTATTTTGATCTCAACTCTATATAATTCCTTTCTTAGGTCAAAAACTACTTATTCAACCTCTATCAAAATTCTCCTAGTCTCACCTTCACTCATTGGTTGTCGATTATCGACTCAACTTATTAACCTTTTGACCCATCTTATACCATTGATCCCCTTTGATACAATTAAATACATGTCATTGGATCTACTTTAGGGACCCTTTTAACATGTTGACCTAATCATGTACCATATGTATTTGATGCATGATTGAATACAAGCCCTTGATCTTGCTGGGACCCACTATTTGAACTCAAAAACTAATTCTTTAGGCCCAAAATTAATGTTTGCATGCCCATATTTGATGTTCATGTGAACATATTTAATGTCTGTGTAAATATCTTGGGATTTTTAAACCCAATAGTTATATTTATGGATTTATTTTTACATTCATAAACCTATCATTGGCATCTTCATGACTATCATTTATGTTTGATTACTTATCACAATTTAAACCCCAATGGTTAATTATCGAGTCTTTAAACTTGATGCTTGTGTGATCATCTTCATCTGCTTGACATCCTATTATGATCTAGGTCTTCACAACTTGTTCAACTAATCTTTTAATACTTAAAATATTTTAAAATCTACTTATTTGATCCATCTAGGTAGAATCTTTATAAGTGGGCCAAAATTGGCCAACATTTTTGGTGACTCATAGGGAAGCATACCTGTTATGCTTGAGAACCTAGACTAGTTACCTTGTCTAATCCATTGGGAATTGATTCACAAGTATTTTCTCTTAGTTGACATGAAATGATGCAAGGCTTCCCCTTTGGATAAATTCCTCTTGAAGTAATAAAAACAAAAATAAATAAAACAAAGTGCCCAAGGCAATTTATAAAAGGAAACACACAATAGGAAAAGAATGTGCACAAGGTACTTAGAGGAAAAAAAGAAAACTATTCTAATATGTATAGGGTTGTAAATTAAAAGTATCTTCCTATAATATCAAATGAAAATATTTATCATCACTCACTTGTAATGGACCAGGATGAAAAACACCTTGGTTTTGAGAGTTGATGATAGGTGAGCTAAGATGCCTAATTGTTGACTCTTTTAGCATGATGTTAAGTGGATGAAATGGGACAAACATGTCTCAAATGTAGACATACCGGTCCATTTATTTAATTCTTACACCAAATTATAATATAGGATCATCCCAAAAGGTAGCTTCCTCTTTATCATCTAGGATAATGCCAACTTCAACACCATAGTTATTTTGATTACTTTGAAAGGATCCAGGTGGTATCTCATAAACCCATATAAGTTTATAAATTTCATGTTCTTATGGCTCTAGATCTGACCATTCTCCTTCATTCTTGAAGACATCAATATTACCTTTAATAGACAATTCATCTTGAGACTGGTCAGCTTCTTCAACCTGACTTGTAAGTTTATTTTCATGCTCTAAAGGAGGCATAGGCTAGTTTATAACCTCTATTTTGTCCATGAATTCATGGTATAACTATTTCCATACTTCATCATGATCCTCCTTTTTCTCTATTTCTTTCTCTTTCTCATTTATTACCTCTTCAACTTGATTATCTAACTAGTTGACTATTGTAACCACATCAATTTCTACACTTTGTTCATCCTCAACCCCACTGAATGGAAGATATTGTAGCAAAGAAAGATACCCTTTACTCTTAGCTACATCTTAAATACTACATCCCTTCAAATATGAAGGCATCAATATTGCCTTCAGGATCTAATTTATCAGTGTCAAAGCCATACCAAGAAGTATGATCAAAACCAAACTTTTCCTCTCCTAAATGAAGCGGATTTTCTATCATGATCTATTTATCATAGACACTTGAATTGTCTTATTTAGTCTCACATATGACTACAAGATCTTCCTCTATTATTTATAAAATAGGTTCCTCCTCCATGAGGGAGATGGTGGGAGGGTGAAAATTTTCACCTTTCTTGTAGCTTAGGAGAGTATCCTTCAAACTAGAGACTTTGTATGGTTTCTTAGGAATCTCTTAGGATTGAGGAGGGATGTGCAGGGGGGAAGTAGGCATTTGAGTGATAGTAGATTAAATATAATTATATGATCCAAATCTACTTTTCTTCCCTTATCCTCCTTTTTAAGAGTGGACATGATTAAATTAGGATCCATGCCCATCAAGGCTTCCATGTGGGTATTGTTTCAAGCTCTTTAGTAGGCATGGGATCTTTAACACAAGTGGATTATTTTGGATAAGGAGAGTGAAAGTAATCTACCTTTGGGTTGATTGGAGTAGGTGTCAAAATGTGGAAGCTAAAGAGTGACTCAAACTTGATTATCACTTCCACACCATGTTCAAGTTTACACACTATATGAGATAAGTCTTTGAACAAGTACCCTTCAACCTTAGTCATGAAGTCATTACCCAAATATAAGGCAACAAATCTGCTACAATAAGGTCTTGTATAATTGAAAGCTTGGGGTAGGCATGGAAAGTGAGTTGTAGACTCTTAACAATGACAAATATTTTCATGGGAGACCCAATCCATTATAATCCAAAGTTATAAATAGGATCATACATCAGATTCAAGGTGTCTACCATTGACCTCGGAACAATTGAAAGATTTACCTTATCATTAAGTAAAAAATTATGGATCAAGAAATCTCTCATGATCACAAAAGCAATAAAAGGAGATGGGGTGAGCAATTTATCTAACTTTGGTTGGTTTGTTGGAGTATTTTGATGAGGAACAAGAGCTTGGAAATCAACCCTTTTCTATTATCTAAGACTCTCCTATAAATTATCCCTTTCTTTTCTTAATCTCTCAATCTCTAAGTGTAGATAATCAGTGTCTATTACATGTTGATTGTAAGGGGTAATATGTTGATAATACAACTAATTATGAGGATGAGGAGGATTCCATGGAGATGGTGGAGGCTCAAAGTATGGTAGATGGTCTTGGTGATATGGAGGATGTGGACTATATCATTAGTAAGGATAAGTTTGTGGGTTATATGGGCTATGATAAGGTGGATATGGGGGTGGAAGGTAAAATCTTACTTCATTGTCTACCATGAATCCTTATGAAATATGTGTATCAAATCCAAACCATGACTAAAAACCTTATTACCTCTACAACCATGAAACCATTGGTATCTCTGAACTTGAGATTGATTACAAACCCTCTAAAGATATTTGAATTTGCCCAAGAGTAATGTAGATGATGTTGTTGACATCTTCATCTTCCAAATGTCTTTTAATATCTTTATAATATGCTATAAAGCATGTGAAAATGGTCCCATCAGGTGTGCCAAAACTATTAGAGGTCTAGACTACACCCTAGCTGAGAAAGGGGATTATTCAGGTCATCTCACCCAAACCTAGTCCAACATAGAATTGACCCTAAGTTATGGGTCACCTAAACTTAGGTTAGAACTCTAGGATATTTTAAGAGCCTATCTCCTTTGATGCATGATTTAGCTCATTTACACTAAGACCTACTCATTGTTAGGGGAAAATGGAGAGAAAGATGACTAAAAGGGAAAGCTAAGATAATGTTGGTGATGCACTAAACTTGATTATTCATCCATTCTTACTTGAGCTTCTAAAACACTAATGAGATAGAATAGATGACTAGATCTACAACCCCAAATGTCTATTATGCACCAGTATTTCATGTAGAGGTTCACCAAGTGACCAAAACCTAAGGGAAGTGATGGAGAGGCATGATTCAAGGTACTGACTAGTTAATGTATCCACATGCTAGCTTTAATAAAATGACATTGAACACTAAACATGACCTGCATAACAAGATAACTATTATCTAGGAGAGATCAAGACTTGACAAGGGACAAATTTCTACCATATATGTAAATCAAATTAACATTTACACACTATACTAGAACAATGAAATATAAAAACAATCTTCTATTCATCTCAAGAGGTCATAAAGTTCAATCTTGGTAGAGTCTAGTCATGACCAAGAGAGGGATCATTTTTAAGGCTTATAATCATATATATATATATATATATAATGGGAAGGAGAGATATTGGGAACATGCATGGGAGAGAGGAGAAGGATTCATTAATGATCAAGGCATATGGTGGTAGTTTATTGGTTGATTTTTGTACACATGCCTTCCTCCAATCAGGTCTAATGTTGAAATATATATATATATATATATATATATATATATATATATATATATATATATATATATATATATATATATATATATATATATATATATATATATATATATGGGAAGGAGAGAGATGGGAAACATGCATGGGAGAGAGGAGAATGAATTATTAATGATCAAGGCATATGGTGTTAGTTTATTGGTTACTTTTTGTATGCATGCCTTCAATCAGGGATAATCTTTTTCAATAAGTTAACCTATATTTGGATCCAATAATCTTATATATATATATATATATATATATAAATGGGAAGGAGAGAGATGGGAAACATGCATGGGAGAGAGGAGAAGGAATTATTAATGATCAAGACATATGGTGTTAGTTTATTGGTTACTTTTTGTATGCATGCCTTCAATCAGGGATAATCTTTTTCAATAAGTTAACCTATATTTGGCTCCAATAATCTTCAAGCTTTCTCATTGGTTGAGATATCCACTAAAAGAGAAGAGTTTGTTTTGAATGATAAGTCATGATTCTTTCAAGGAGAAAATATCTCCAAAGTCTCTTATCAGAATTGAATGCTCTAATTGCTTCTCCAATCCCTCAATCTACTCCATGAACTTTTCCACTCCTTCCACTTGGATTCATTATGAGGAAAAGGTCCTCATATTCTTGGGCCTAACAAAACCATGTCTATATCTATTTTGGGTGGCTATAGGTTCCTATTGAACTGTAGATGATTTGACTATCATATTTATACCTTGGCATGCTCTTTACTATAAATCCTAAACATGGATCTACTATAGACTAAAAACCAATCTCCTTTATTGGCTTTTAGATAGTCAATACATCCACCTAGACATATCTATATCATTTTGAATAGATATTACCCAACCCTAATCTATATTAGCCTTAAAAGACCTATTCTATCTCTATGTGTCATATAAACCAAAAACTCATTGTATACATGGCTCTCCTCTGAAGAATAGTAAACAAAATCACAAAAAGATATTTTAACCTTATAAAATTGGGTTTATAGGTTAAAATTCCTTAAACTAGGAGATTGAGTGAGCTTTAATGGTAGCCTATGCATTTGTCTTATTTTTTTTGGTTTGGCTTGGGTCATATTTTAATCTCAACTTTATATATTTCCTTACCTGGGTTGAAAATTTGTTTTTCAACCTTCATAAAAATTTTCTTGGTCTCACCTTCACTCATTTGTTGTCAATTACCAACTCAACTTATTGACCTTTTGACCCATCTCACATCGTTGATCCCCTTTGATATGATCAAATGCATGTTGTTGGATCTATTTTAAGGACCCTTTTGACTCATTGACCTACTTGCATGTCATATATCTTTGATGCACGATTAAAAACAAACCCTTAATATTACTAAGACCTATCATTAGAACTCAAAAAACTAATTCATAAGGCCCAAAATTAACATTTGCATGCCTATATTTGACATATGTGTGAATGTCTTTAACATCTATGTGAACATCTTAGGATTTTTAAACCCTAATGATTACTTTTTATGGATTTATTTTGATGTTTATGTGTCTGTCATTGACGTCTAAGTGACCATCGTTGATGTCTATGTTCCCATCACAATTTTAACCCCAATGGTTAATTTTTGAGGCTTTGAAATTGATGCTCGCATGACCATTTTCATCTTCTTGATATCCTAATGATAGTTTGGCTTTTCATAGCTTGTATAAGTCATCGTTTGATCCTTCAAAGCTCTAGACCTCTACACAGTTAACCCATCTAGGAAGAAGCTTTGTATGTGGGCCAAAATTGGACAATAAGCCCCATGTAAGTATCCTATAAATTTTTTTATAAACATAACATATATCAATTATGACAAGAAAGGGGAGATTTAATCAAATTACTTTTTGAGGAATTATGTATTGGTGGGCTACTTGAAAATATTACCTTTATTATTTTAAAGGTGATAGGTGCTTGGATGATGGATGTATTTGAATAAATAATGGCCCCACCATTTTTAGGTGTATTTACCTTCTCTATCATGAGTGTAGTATAATTTAAGGGCAAGATCACCAACATTAAAATTTTGCAATTTAACTCATTTGTTATGTTATTTGGCAATATAGGCCTTATATTGGTAATTGTGTTACAAAGAAAAAAGATGTTCATCAACGAGATCAAGAGCATGGAGGTGAGATTCACATAATTTTTCATCAGGTATGATACCATGAAAAGAGATAAAGAGAGAGAGAATCTCAACTCTAATGGTAGGACTAATTTAGAACCATAAACGATAGAAAATGATGTTGCCCCAATGGTAGTGTGTATGCTAGTGCAATAGGCCCAAAGATTAGGATAGAGATGAGGATGTCAATCCATGCAAGTATCATGAATTGTCTTTTGGATAATTTTATTAGTGGTCTTAGCTTGTCCATTACATATTGAATGATAGGGTGTGAATTTTTTTTATTGATTTTAAATTTAGCATAAAATTATTTGACATCTTTATTTTTAATTTACCACCATTATTTGAAATGATAGTATTAGGGACACCAAAATATAAAATGATTTTATTAAGTATGAATTTGTAAATGGTGGTATTAGTGACATTGATGAGGGGCATAGCCTTGACCCATTTGGTAAAATATATTATGGTTGTGATGATAAAGACATGACCATTTTGAGATTGACTTAATTAGCCTATGAGATTTAATCCCCACATGGAGAATGTCCAGGGAGACTACATGGTTTTAAGCTTGACTAAAGGTACATGAACTAGATCATCATGAATTTGGAAATAAGTACACTTTTTAGAAAATTTGATGGCATCTTTTTCAAGAGTCGGCCAAAAGTAAGTGTTTGTAGGTTGTATCATGTCTGCTATAGTGGCCACCACAAATCCCCTCATGTGCTTGTTTAAGAAAAGGAGAAACCTCTTATTTCATAACACAAAGGAGTAAGGTACCTTCAACATTGTAATAATATAAGATGTTATAGCAAAAGACATATTTAAAATCTTGTTTACAGATGTGAGTTTTTCATGGGAATTAATGTTTGGAGGATAGGTTTGGTGCTCAAGAAATTGATTAATATCTTTGTACCATAGGCTTTATCAAAGGGTGATGGTATTGATTTAGTATATTAGTGAATCTTGTGGTTGAAGATAATATGGGGATTTTATTATTTAGATAATTTTTTTTGGATTAATAAGAACTTGGTGTGGATGAAAAAGAGATGTTGAAGAAGCAAGTGAATAAACAATAGAATTTTGATCTTGAAGGATAGGATTGATGGTAAAATAAGTGAAATATTTGGTAAGGGTAATTGAAATTTGGTGATAATAAATGAGATTTTTGTTTTTGCATTAATAATCACCATTTACTTAGAGGTAAATGAGTTGGGAGTCACCTAAAGCATGTAGATATGTGATATCTAGATCAAGGGCTGCTTTGTACTCCACCATGTTATTAGTGATATCAAATGTGAGACAAAATTAAAGAATGATAATTTTCTAAGAGGACTTGTAAGGATAAAACCTACACTAGCTCCTTGAAGACTTTTTACATCATCAAAATTAAGGGTCCAAGAATATTCATGTAAATTGATAGTAATTTAAGGAAGTTCATTGATAACTACTTTTTATTTAGTAGTGTTAGAGAAGATAGAGGAATCTTCTAGACTAATTTCTTCAAGGTCATTGGTGAAGTTATGGAACTAATATTTAACATATATATGGATTGGTTGAGACCTTCAATATAGATAATATTTTTGTTGGGAGGATTATCTTGAAGGTGGTCAATAGTTGGGATTGGAGCTATGGTAAGTTGATCAGCAATGATTTATCCTTTGATAGCTTTTTGTGTAATAATTTAAAGATAAAATTACATGAGAAATACCATATACTTTCCAATTCTATCACTCAGAATAAAGTCTTTGGAGAAGAAGTGATGAAGGGGATCATAATGAATAATAACATAAGTAGTTTGATAAAACATATAATGTCATATCTTTATAATAGAAATATATATGGTGCGGTAATCATGTTTGACTTTTTTATAACATTTATCATAGTCAATGAGGCCCCTGACTACTATAATATATGGCATATTCTCTCTAAGTATCATCTTGTTTGGAAAGCATTACACCAATTGATATGGGTGTGGAAGAGGTATATAAGATTAACAGATGATTGATTGAAGGTGGATGAAGAGTAGGTGGGTGAAGCAAGGATTATTTAATATTATTAAATGCTTTTTGACAAGGATCCATAAATTATAGGGCATTACCTTTATTAAGAAGATAATTTATAGAATAGATATGGTAAACCATTTTAGGGACAAACCATCTAATTAACCCAAGTTTACTAAGGTAAATGCAAACATCTAGAATAAAGTGAGGGATGGACATGTTGATGATAGCATTGATATTAGTAGGATCAATGTCAATGTCATGAAGAGAGACTAATAATCCTAATAGTTTTCTAGATATGACATCAAAAACACACTTATAGGGATTTAGTCTAACTTTATATTTAATGAGGTGATCGAAGATGGTATCAAGATCATAGAGATGAGTCTTGAATATTTTGGATTTTTAAATGAGTTCATCTACATAGTTCTATATAATATTATGGATAATATCTTGAAATATGTGAGTCTTCACTCGTTGATAGTTAGCTCCAACATTTTTAAGACCAAAAGGCATTTTAATGTATCAATAAGCTCCCTATTCTATGTTAAAAGTGGTCTTATGTTGGCCTTTTGGGGTAATTTGGATTTGGTTATAACCTAATAAACCATCCATAAGGGACAACATTTCATAACCAGAAGTGGAATTACTAATGGCATCTATAGAAGGTAGAGGAAAGTTATCAATGGGACAAGCAAGATTAATATTATGGAAATAAATGCATATGTAAATGACCATGGTAACTTTCTTCTAAATAGGGACAATGTTAGAAACCCATTTTGAATACTCTATAGGCTTGATAAACTTAGCATTGAGAATCTTGATGATTTCTTTATGGCATAAAGTTAAAACTTTTAGTGGATTTCTTTTTTTACTTTTATTTCACAAGTTTGGCATCAGGGTAAGTGATGATATTGTGCACTATGATTCTAAGTTCAATATTAGGCATGTCCTCATAAGACCAATCAAAAGACTCAATATATTTTTCAAAAAATAATTTGAATTTATCATGTTCAATTGGTGTGAGTTTACAAGAGACTATAATTGGTTGAGGGAATGAGGGGGTACCATATTTGATTTAAGTAGTTTCCTTGATAAAATATCATTATCATCCTTAAAATGATATGGTGTATTAGGTAAAGAGGAAATGGGATTTACTTTAGGGTCTATGCTAGCAATGAATTGTTGAAACAAGGGTCTTTCTTTTTGAAATTCCCAAGTTTGTGATGTTGTTAAGGGAGTTGAGGTTCTTAGGAATGAAGTGATTCAAGAATGGATTCATCACTAGGTAGAGTGGAAAGACTACCATAATACTTTACAACTAATTCTAGATAAATAATTTTATTACCATAGAAGTCATATTCAGAATGTATTTGACATACATTTGTGGCCTTGGCATCTAATGTAATCTTGGGAGTAGGAGGAGTAAGGGAATAAGGTTGATTTAATTTGGTTGGTTTATCATTAACTTTATTTATGGGGGAAGAATTGGATGAAATTATTGAATACGTAGGTGGTAAAGAAGATGTAGAAATTTCTAGAGGTTAAAAAGGTAGGACTTGTTCTACCACCCAAGGAGTATCAATAAGTGAAGAATTAACAGGAGGTACATGACCTTCAAGAGTTAACTCTGAGGTAGTGGAAATATTATGAACATCATAGTTGAAATCATGTATTTAGGATAAAGTTTTTTGATGATTTTGAATATCCAAGTCTCAAGATTGAGCTTGGACCATAATGTAGTTATCATCATAGGTTAGAAAAATTGTACATTCTTGAGATTTAGGAGAAATTTTAGAGGGGGAAATATCTAGATCACTAAATTTATATGGAGAAATGATTAAAGGGTCTTGAAATAATTTTTCCACTTCAAAATCATTTATTTTGAAGGCATCTTCTAGGTAAGAGGCATCTTTAGCATTGCATGGAGGGGAAATCAGTGATCTCATCAATGAGAGGGATGGTGAAATCATGAGGTAATAAAGAAGGAGGAAGCCACTTTGATATGTAAGGAGGTAGCCTAGTAGTGTTTCAATTCATTAGGTTCATCATCATCTAAATCAACAAGAGTGACATGTAAGTTTGGGTTGATCTTAATGAATTTAAGTAAGGGATCATTATTGATTATTAAAATGGAAGGAATGTGATATTGAGATTTAGGATTAGGAAGTTGAATACTCCAAGGGTTGGAATCAGCATCATGTTTATAACTTTTGTCATTATGCAATAATTTTATACATTGGATACTAAAAGGGGAAATAACCCTCATTTGATGAGTCCATGGTCATCCTAGGAGTATGTTGTAAGAGAGGAGTAAATCAAGGACCATAAGCTTAGTTTGAATAGTCTTAGGTCTGATTATAAGAGAAATATAAATACAAACAAGTGGTTTTTTATTATTTTTATCAAATCCATGAAATATTAGGTGGGTTTTCTTGAGATTATCTCTATTATAGCCAATTTATTAGATGAGCCACAAAGATGTCACATTAATACCGGACCCTTCATCTACTAGAATTTTATGAATGAGGGTGGTATTAATGGCTATTTTAATGAATATGGGTGGATTGTCAATTCAAAATAGGATCTCATCATTAATCATGTCTTCTTCAATTCATTTAATGGAAGGTTTGGAAGAAGGACAAAAGGATTCAATGGTATGCATGTTGGTACATTGAGGCTCAAGAGAAAGAGAGGTGGTTCTTCAATTTATTGCAGTTGTTACATGAGGAACTTGTGATGATAATGGGGGTGAAAACTAACTCCATAAGAGGAATCTTTCAAGGTATGGATTTGAGCTCTTCTAAGAAGTTCTAATGGGATTTAAAAGAATAACTAGTGTGAGTTTGAGAAGGTAATGTGGATTTTAAAGTAATGGAAGTAGTTGGTAGTTCAGAAGAAGGATATGGTTCCTCATTATCTTTGATAATTTACTCTTATAAAGATGGATTCTTAGGTTTAGTGATAGGATCTTTGTGAGCTAGTTTTTGATGAAAATTGACCTTAGCTTCATTAACATATTGAGAATTTTTTTAATATTGGTCATAGTTAGCATCAATGACACAAACATACTTAGTAGATTGTTGATTATGAGATATGAAAAAATATTTTTGGTTATTATAAAAAGTTTTGGGAGCTTGTCATTTTTAAGAGTGTTATACTCTTAACAACAAATTTGGATCATGGCTTTATGATTGAAGGAATAACCAAGCATATAGGAGATAAAAAATTTGGTAATCCCTCCATAAGTTTCATGGGAATGAAAAATGTTAGTGTGGAACCACCTAAATTGATTAGGGTTATACCATTAAGGAGGATTATTAGGATACTTAAATGGTTTAGAGGGTGTTAAGAATTATTTCAATTGTTTCATAGTTAATGGTGTATGAGAATATGGGGGATTGTCAGCCTTGACAACTCTTGGCTTGGTTTGATGGGTATTATTGGTGATTAAATTGGTAGAAGTTTGAAAATATCCCTTGAGAAATTTTTTATTATGTTTAAATTGTTTCATTAATAAGTCTTGATGCTTGGCTTCGTCAAGAGCTTCATTAAGTGTTTGAGCGGTAAAGGTTCAAACCTTATATTGAAGAGGAATTACATAAGTTATTAAGAGTTTAAATACACTATCATCAGTCATGTTATGGTCAGCCTTATGGGCCAGTTATTTCCATTATTTGATAAAATTATGAGTTGATTTAGTGGGAGATTGCTTAGCACTGATGAAATGTCTAAGGCAATTTTTGGAAGGTCATTGTGTTGAAATTATTTAACTAAATGATTGACTAAATCCTCTAGTTTCTAGATGGAATGTTGGGGAAGTTGGTTGTACAAATCCATTACATTTCCAATGAAAATTTTATCTAGGATTTTAGTGGTGGCAAAAGTATTAAGTTGGATCCACTCTTTATAAAGGTTGACAAATGCCTTAACAAAAGATGTAGGGTATTTTGTCCTATCATACTTTATAGTTGGAGATATGTTACCAATATCGATGGAAATAATGAAAGGAGATAAAGGCTCATTTTGGATGTTTTGAAGCATCTTGTTATTCATGATATGTTGGGGAATTACATTTCCTATACCATCTCTAAGAGGTGAAGGAATAAGGTTTTGATTATTTTGAGGGATTAGAACTAGAGGGTAATTATTCATATTGATCAAATGATGTTGTAAATATATAAATTGATAGGTGTTAGATGTTTACATTATGTTCATTTGTTGCATGACTTGTGTAAGAAGTTGGGTTATATCAATTGGTAGGTTCATTTTTGTAGTAAGACTCCTTGAATTGGAATTAGGGGGAGGGTTATTAGGAGGTGGATTACTAGTGGGGTTATTGGATAGACTTGTGTCAATAACACCCACATTTTTTTGAGATTCTTGAATATGGAAATTGTATTGATAGGTATAAAAAGGATCTGATCCACCTACCTCATCTTTAGGTGTGATTTGAACCATGTTACAATCCATAGATGAAGGAGGGGAATAAGTGCTCTAAGAGTGAAGGTTGTCTTAAGAGGTAAAAAAAGGGAGAAAATAACATGCCATATAGTTTATAAATGGATTTAGGTTGTCCAAAAAGATTCTGATAGGGGGTTTCATGATGTTTGATGAAAGGAACAATATTTAGGAAAGAAGGAGAATTAGGTACAGATTTAGTCAAAAAAAGAACTAAGTCATCCAGATAGAATAATAGGGTTGATTGGGTTAACATAGTCCTATTAAGAATATAGAGTCATATGGATTGATTGTGTACTACTAGACAAAGACAAAATAGAAAGATAAAAGACATAGTCATGTAGGTTAACTTCATACTATAGGAAATAAGAATGATATAGTATGTAAGAGAGTGTATCAATCAAAATGATAGTATTCTAAAATAGGGAAAAAAAATTCAAGATAATTGAAGAAAGAATTAAAGTAAAGAAATAAATAATTAGATCAATGTGAGTGATCCAATTAGGGCACATGGCACAAAATCTTGCACCAATGCTAGATAATGTAAGTTTTTTTAATACAAAACTCAAAGATCAAAGAGCAAGAAATCAACTAAAAATTAAATTCTAACTAAGTGGTCATCCTAAGTGTTATTATATTATTAGAAAGTGTTGATTTAAATGTGATAGGAGAGTTGGCTGAAATAGGGAACTAGAAAGACAATCTATGGGTGGTTTCAAGATGTTTGGGTTGAAATGGATATGCATTGGCAATGGTACTAGCTTGGTATTGTGTCCTACCCCCTCATTTAATAATCATGTAGTGATAAGGGTGTCAGGTTTTTTTTCCAATATATACTATTAACCAAGTATTTATACTTGTCCAAAAAACCAAGTTGACTTCCTCTTTGTGATGAAATCCAAGTAAGTAGGCATTGGGAAGATAAGTTTTTAAATTTGTTTTGAATGTTATGTGATTTGGTAGTGTGTGAAAAAGAGTAAAATAGTGTAACTATAATAGTGATTTGAAAACCCACCTATTTAGAATAATACAACATAGGTTCAAGTGACACTATATGTAAATAGTACATAATAGAGTTGATTGGGTTTATAATATTTTATAAAACCAAGGTATTTAAGAATAGATTCAAACAAGTTGACTATGTCTCTCAAATAGAAGATAAACTACAGAACTAAGTCGACCAAGTTGACCTAGTTAACTATAGGGTTTCACTTTTAAAGAATATTAACTTGTGAAAAAAAGAAAGAAATAAATAAATAAAATGATAGAGAGGGGAAATAAATGAGCCTTGGTGGGCTTGAGTATGGTTAAGATTTCAAATTTTATATGAAGTGCCCTAATTATTGCTTTCAAATTCTGCAAACTAGGTCGACTAGTTTGACCAAGTTCTATAAAACCTTGTATGCTAAAGAAGAAAAAACAATAAGGTCAACTTTTTTGATAGTATTAGTTGATTTATATGCTATAAAAAATAATTAGAATTCAAATTTTACTTATTCAAATTTTTATGTTAATCTAGAACTGAAGAAGAGTACTATGTTGACCTTTTTGATCTAGTAACCTATAGTTGATGAAGACCTACATAGATATAACAAAGTCATTTTGAAGTGAATGTGTGTTACAACTATGTATATAAATTTATAAATATACCAATTGGTTAAATACAATACTACAAATATTTAAAAATATAACAAAATGATAAAATGATAGCGTGAAAGAAAACTTGCAAGGGTTAGATTCATGTCAGGTTAACCAGAATGTATGTAATGGGAAATGCATTAGATCTATAAATCAATCCTAACTTAGAGAAGATAAATCATACTTACACTTTTGATTTTGGATACATTATATATTCAGTGTCATGACTAAGATAGATCCACTAGATCTATCCAATGGATTTCTTACCACAATAATATCACTAGGGAGGGTTTTAAAACCTTTAGTCATGCAAAACTATGAAAGAACCCTATCTAGGTCCTATGTTTTCATATTCACTAAAATAATATGTAAATAAAAATTATAATCTAGTAGTCAAAAAATATTTTGGCACAAAGTGGGGGTTAGTAGAAAAGTAAACATGTATAAGAGAATCCTAATTAAGCTATGTATAGGTAAAACCCTAGTGCATGGAGAAAGCAATATATTTAAAAGACATTACTTATGATAATTTTATGTACTAAAGAGAGGAAAAAAGTTAGAGATAATTATATTGAAGATGAACCCATCAAGACTCAATCTCTCCCTTGGCCAATGTGATTCACAAGAGGTTGTTGTGGTTTGTATGTATCACTAAGAAAGGACAAAACATCCAAGACTTCTCCACAAGACTAGATTCTTCTCCAAGCAAAAACCCTAGGCTAAGACTCCTCAATTAGAATATTGGAAGATCATATTGTAATAAAAGTGAAACTAAATAATTAACTCTTTATGTCTCTATAATAATGGCAAAATGGATGTTTTTATATAGGCAAATCTAACCCTAGTCCTTTCTAAAAGTTTAGGCTGATAAGGTTGACCCAATTGACCTTGTATCATTAATGACAAAAATAAATTAGGTCCTAGTCTAGGTCATCCAATGGATGACTTAGACCCTAAATAGGTTTTATCAAATTTATTATAAGTTCAATGGGTCTGACAGTGTAATATAAACTATCAAAAAAGATTTTAGGCTAGGGAGGCAAATGAAGGTGAAAATGACTAGAGGAGGTTGCAAAAGAGGAGGCAAGGCTTAGGGAAATGTTTTTATGGGATGCTTTAATTTATATCAAGTGTTAATAAGGGAAAAAAATCATATGAAACACCAATGTTATTCCCACCCCTTTATTGACGCATCCTTTAAGACATGCATTCAGAGAAATTGAGACTCGATGGGTTTATGCAAAATAGAAAGCATTAGTAATTGATAAAGTTTAAAAATATTATGTGTATATAGTACCTTCATCATACTCACTATAAATAAGGTATGAGTTATATTTATTAAGTAATTTTGACTTATCATCATTTTTAACATGAGTTATAAAATCATTTCCAAGACTCTAGCTCTTATACTCCAAGTCGTGTTTTTGAAATAATTTAGCTCACCAAAGAACATTTGTCATGGGCTACCAGATTACTAATAAAATCATTATATTGTATGATTACTTATATTCCTTGGGTTATATATTGAGGTAATATATGTTATTCAATACTAACTTGAGAAATCATATGATATATTCTCATAGGACTTATTAGATAATATTCTAGACAACCTGAGGTTTCTCCCTAACTTTAGACAGTGGATAGTTTCATGTATCTCTACCATTTTTTTTATTAATTATTCTCCTATGATATTATTATTAGTGGAAATAGGGATTATTAAAGGTGATATTATGTCCCTTTCCTCTTCATCATCATAGAATATTCCTTAGGTATGAGATTTTTGGTTGCTAGATCTTTGAGTTTCTTGAGAGATCTTTAAATTACCCAAGCTATGGATACTCTCACCCATCAATAGTTTATTGATGAAACTTTTTTATTGAGATATGTATAAGTGGAGGAAGAAAAAAATATCAAGAGTTTCCTTAAGGATTTTATAGATACTTCATGGTAAGTTATCAATCTAAACAAGAGCTTCATTTTTTCCTTAAATTTGCTTAAAGGTAGATAGTTAAGAATTTATAACATCCTAGAATGTTAAACTCATTATCTTCCCTAATATTTATTAGGTATGCCCATATTTAAAGGAAAGATATATGTTATAAGTTATAACACCATATTATAAAATATTTAAACACAAATTAGTTTTTTGAAAGGGTATCCTACTCTCCTAAGTGGAAAAAATTTAGTTTATAAAAATATCCATCCAAAGTCTGCGTATCTACTGAATTTATTTTTTAAGTATTCCTAAAAATGTGGTAGATAGTATCTAGAAAATTTAGATAATATTTATGTGTTTTGGTTCATAGTATAAGAAAATAATTCCTTTAGTAATGTGGGATACTATTTGTCTCCCTAAATGTCAATGGGGTTTGGGCTTAAGAAAGATAAAAAAAGTTAAACAAAGCTTTGGTTGTTAAGATGGGTTGTAAGATAATAAATAAAGAGACACTATAAATTACCATTATCAAAGATAAGTTCTTGGAAGGTAAGAATTATGATCACTTATTGACTCTTGGCTCACCTTCAGAGGGGTTAGATTTTTCAGAATGCTATGGTTAAATGTAGGGATTTGTTATCCAAAGGGTGTAAGTGGAAAACTAGAAATGCTAATAGAGCCTCTTTATAGGATGATTTGTCTCTTTGGACATCTATTGAGCTCAAATTATCCATGGGATAAGTTGAACTAAGAGTTTGAAATATCTTTTGGGGGAAAACTAAAAGACTATCAGGAAGATATAGAAAGGGGAAAATCTTGGAAAATACTTTAGAGTCAAAATACTGAGGGATTATTCATCACCTCTAGGAGATCAATCTGAATTTGGCTACTACCCACATAATCCACTTCTTGATAGAGGATTATTTTTTTTAGTCTGTTGAAGAAGATGGTGGTTATTTAGTAAAATCTATTAATCTTTTATAACTTGAGCTGGAGGAGAATGTTTTCCTTAGATTTCCCTATGGAAAAAGGATATTAATCCTAAAGTTAATATTTTATTTTGGTTGGTGTCATAGAATAAGACCTTTAAAATTGATAATATCATCAAGAGAGGAATTTATATTCCTAATGGGTGTGTATTATGTGATAAGGAGGAATAATATGATAGACAACTTTTATTGGTATGTCCCTTTCTTGGCAAGTTGCTAGATATTATTTTTTCTCTTTTCATTTTAGCTTGGGTCAAACCCAAGTCCATGTTTGACCTCATAACATAGGATATATTATTAGGACCTTAATCGAGTCTTAGTTTATTTATATAAAGAGGATAGTTTTTGGTCATCTTATCATATGCATACACTAACTGCATAAGGATAAGATCTATGTCATCATTCATGTTAATTTAACCTTTTAGGACTTAATGGTATGTAAATATTATGTTTTTTAAATAAGAGAGTAAACTAAATTAATAAAATAATATGTAATAAATATAGCCACTAATTTGTTATAGAATTTACCAACTTTGAATTTTCTAAAAATAGTAATAAATAGTCAAAATAAAGACTTAGGTGAAAAATACCTGATATAGATGATCTGAGTGCTAAAAACTAAGATAAAATATGGTGTGTCATAAATTAGATCCATGTGTTATAACCTCTCCTATACAATAGAACCATAATTGTATAGTAATGACATTATTGGAAAAGTGGTGGTAGTTTTTTGATATTGGTGGTAGTGTCCTTTATGCAAGACTCTCTTAAACTTTTGGGTGCACCTATGTCTAGATCTCTAGGGTCTATTCTTGTGTGCATGAGTTTTGGAACCTTTTATTTTAATTGTAATAATTAATTTATTATGAAAACCTTAATCCTCCATACAACTAGGGTATGAATTGAATAGTGTGTTTATTAGTAGGGTAGGTTGGACATCTTTAACACCTCATTATAAAGAGAATTGCCTACATACCAATACTCTAAGGAGGGATCAAACTTGATTTAGTTTTCCCCACCTGATTATTGGTGTAATTTAAAGTGATGCTAGTATGATAGTGGCCTTGAGTGCCTTGAATGTGCTTGAGATTGGAAATCTAGAAAATATGAGCATGGGGCTAATGTAGATGGTAATATGTAAAAGTAGGGAAAAAGAGGGATTGATAACCTTAACTATGTTCAACTTATTCTATGTTTAAATGTGTATTTTGCATCCAATTTCCATCTAGTGGATAGAGGGATAAAATTCATGTATATATACTATTATATTTCTTATGCAGATGATAAAATATGTCTAGGCTAACCTTAGGAGGTTTTAGTTTTAAAATTATATCTATTTGGGAAAAGCTATGTCAAAGGACATTAGCACCATTTTGAGGGGACTATCACCATGTGGTGCACAATATCACATGTGGTGCTAGTGTCCTTATTATTTCTCTCATGTCTAATTGTCATAACACAAATAATGAAGGGCTAGGATCACCAAATAAGGGTCTGGGACTACATTGGGGTTTACTAGGAATGCATGTGGCCCACACGAAGTTTGTATAAATATGACAATGGGATCTAAGATAGGTCTAGGGATAAGTTGGATAGATATTCTTAAGTAGCACTATTATCACTCAAATACCACTTTTGGGTGATTACAAATGCCTAGGGAGGGATCATGACTAATCATGTTTGATTTTTGTTCATGTCCCCTTATACTAATTCCTTACTATTTTCACATTCATATTTTAATTTTTTGTGTCACTTTGAAACTATATGTTGTGATTTTATGTACTTTTAATTTTATGATACAATGGGTATAAATGTATAAATTTTGATTATTCCTTCTTATTGACTTATCTTTCCATCAACTCAAAATAAAATAAATTTATCAGTTATAAAAACACTGAGGTGTTGGGTTACATATCCAACACACTAGAATTAGATCTCATGTATTTTTAAAGTATGATTACAAATCTTGAATAAAGGCTTATACTTTGTGTTCCCTAGATGTGAATACATAGATACATGTAATTCACATAAGACCTCATTTTTTACAACAAGGTGAAATACAATTGATGATTCTATCACAAGTGTAGTAATAAATAGGGAAAGCGTATGCTGAAAAAAGAATTATGGAATAGATTACCAATACTTGATTCTCTCTCTTATTTTATCCTCTATCTATGTGTCATATCATAAAAATTATTGAAACTATATCTTTTCTAGAACCATTTGTCATGGATGGTTGTGCACATGAATGAGAGGTTTTAGTAAATCTTGTGATTTATCATCACATGTAAATGCATGATGAAATGCATCAACAACTTGAAAGGAATGATTAATTTTGGGTAACGAAAATTTGCATTTGTATTTATGTTTGAAAAAGCTTCTTTGAATTCTTGGAAATAGATGTGAATGTTTTTCAAATGACCAATGCCAAACCTTTAATCTTTAGGATTGTTTGTGATTAAAAATAATCTGATCAGTTCACTAATGGTCATCATTGGCTTAAAGATTATTTTGCATGTTATTAATATTGATATTCTTATATTGACTTAAAAAATGATTTGGTATTGAGCCATCAATCCTTACTTGGTTTATGCATTTATAATTTAAAATCATATTAATTATGCTTTACATTATCTTTGTGTATTTTACTAATAGTTTTCGTATGTCATGAATTTAAGTCAAAGTCTTAAATTAAGCTAAGTACTATTGTCAATTATCAAACATGTTTTACTGTGTTTTAGCCTCACCATTGTTCAGTCAAAGAATGATGTGGTCCTTTGTAGCAAGGGGTTTGTAATGCATGAATAAGGACCTTTTATCTTATTAGGGATTTTACCAATAATTGGGATTGTTAAAATTTATGGAAACCTTAGTTTAAAGTCGTAACAATGATAGTATTTGTTTGATTGTTATAGACCTTAGCAAAGGTTAAAAACTTAAATAATTTGTATGATAATTTTATTGAATCAAGACATAATTAAGTCAAAAAGGATAATGACTAATAAGAAGTGTTGTTTGGATATTTATGCTCTAAGGGTTTGAATTAAGTCATATTATTGGAAACCCTGGGCAATTAGGACATGTAAAGGAGAATGGGGGAATCAACATGAATTTTATTCACACTATTTTTTTTCCATTATGTAACTAGTATTATAAATTGACAACCCCATTTCCTAAGTTCATTAGGAATCCCTATCGAAGTATCTTCATTTATAGGTTTAAATGCAAGATACTGCTAAAGGAAGGAAAGGAGCACCAAACAAGAAGCAAAGAAAGGATACCTAAAATTAAGTGTAATCATTTTTGTTACAATCATCTACCTCCTACACTTTAACCCACTATTCTTGAGTTATATTTTTTTCTTCTTAAGCCATATAACTCATCTAATTATTTATCTTTCCTTAAATATGTTTGCACATGTATTTTTATGAATGTGTAATTATACACACATACGTGTGTACGTGCATGTAAACACATGCATATGTGTGCATGCACATGCACATGTGCACGTACACACATGTATATGTATATACATTACCTTGAAGGTATTTTCATGTGATTTATTTACATATAATTTTTCATGCATGTGTAGTTATACATATATGTATACATTTGTATATACTAAATGAGGGTTTACATTTATTATAACTCATATATGGTAGGAATGGTGAACAATAATGTTTTACTCTAATGAAGGTATATCAATGGTTTTAGTTTGACATTGATTTATTTCTTAGGTGGATGTCATGTGTGATTGTTAATAACATTGGTAGTAATATGCATGATTAAATATCATATTTATCTTTCTTGGTTTGACTCGAACAAAATTAGGGCATTATCTAAGAATGTGATTGGTTTTATATTTGATTCCTTAAAATCCTTGTTTTTATTTTAAATCTCTATATGGTTATAACCAATAATGAGGGTTGGTATTTGGCTATTATTATAATAAGTATGTAGTTACAAGAGCCTCAAGATGAGGTTATTACTATTCTGACCTGTGTTTTATGTATTTTGGGTTGAAATTTGAGCATCGATATTATAGAATAGAAATATGGTTCATATTGATTTTTTTTTTAATTATATTTAATTGAGAATCCCTAATCATATACTTACATTACTCTTTCTGAACTTACAATGTTAAATATGAGAATTAAAAAAATAAGACTATCCATTGGCCATGGCCATTATAGGGAGCATGATTAAAATTTATTTTAATTCATTTCCTTGGGAATATTGATAATTTTCATAATTTTTGAGTAAAGTTTTATACATTTGAACTATTTTTAAGGTTGTGAATTATTTATTAAAGGTAGGTTATAAATAAGTTTTATATTTTATTTAATACATGTCAAGTGGTAAAGATTATAAACTATTATTAATGCATCTTATGAATGTGATTGCTATGATGTGATGATTCAACTTGAGAATGATTCATGAGTGTTATTAGTTGTATATACATTACCCTAACGGTATTTTTATTCAATTTTTTATATATACTTTTGAATACATTTGTAGGTATACATATATGTATACATGTGTATATGCTAAATTAGGGTTTACATTTATTATGCCTCATGTATGGTAGGAATGGTGAACAATAATGTATTAATATTCTGAAGGCATATCAGTGGTTTTAATTTAACATTGATTTATTTATTATGTTGATGTCACGTGTGATTGTTAATCACATCGGTATTAATTATGCACGCTTAAATCTCATACTTATCTTTCTTGATTTGATTCAAACAAAATTAGGACATTGACTAAGAATGTGATTAATTTTATCTTTGAGCCCTTAGAACCCTTGTTTTTATTTGTAAACCTTGATATGGTTAGAACCAAGAATTAAGGTTAGTATTTGGATAGTATTTTAATAATAAGTATGTAGTGACAAGAGCCTCAAGATGAGGTTATTACTATTCTAGCCTATATTTTGTCTTTTGTGTTAAAATTCATGCATGCATATTATATAATAGAGCTATGGTTCATCTTGAAAATATATGTTTTAAATTATATTACATTGATAATTCATAGTCATTTAATTTCAATACTTTTTCCTAACTTACAATGTTAAATATGAGAATCAAGAAAATTAAGACTGTTCACTGGTCATGGCCATTATAGACAGTGTGCTTAAACTTGGTTGGAATTAATTTCTTCAAGAATATTGATAATTTTCATTTTATTGAGTAAAGTTTTATACATTTTAATTATTTTTAAGATTGTGAATTATTTATTAAAGGTAGGTTATAAATAAGCTCTCTATTTTATCTAATACATGTCAAGTGGTCAAGATTATAAATTTTTATTAATGCATCTTGTGAATGTGATTGCCATGAGGTAAGGATTATACTTGAGAGTAATTAATGAGTGTTATTAGTTGTAACCTCTTGCTTGGGACTTGTTGCATGACTATTAAATATCAATAATTTAATGAATTATATGGTATCTTTTATTCACTTTGGTTACTATGATAAAATTGATTTAATTGAGTGATTTTTATTTTTAGGTAAGTGGTATAAGGCTTAGAGTAAGGAAAATTTTCCATATGTATCCTAAATTACCTTATTTTAATGCCTTAGTGTAGGTGGTGAGTTGTTTCAAGTAAACATTATGTGCTTATATTACAATTTCTATCAAATTGTCTCTCTTTGATTAGTAAATTTTACTTGACATGTGCAACTATTTTTTCTTCTCTGAGATATTTATTCTAAAGAATTGGGTTTTTTTTTTTTTAAATATTTTAGTATATGAATTAGGTTTTCATCCTACAATTGTAATTGGGATATAGAAACCTCTCACAACTATACAACTAGTGATAATGCTACATACCTTGTCAAGCATAAAGAAATTGTAGCTAACTTTACAACACATCTTAATAATATGGAATCATCTTTTAAAATATAATCTATTTTGTTTATCAAAAATTTTGTTTTATCCTTATCTAGTAAATATTAGATCAATTTACTATTCTAGTAGTTTTTAACTGTATTTGAGAAATTCATGGTTTGATATTTAATACATTCATTATTATCAATGTTCATTCAAATATAAATCTAATTCAATATATATAATAAAAAGGTAAACTTGTATTAAGGAATGTGAAATATTTTTGGTCAACACATGACTATAATATGTTGGTTCTTGATTATAACAATCTTGGAAATTATGTCTTAGTAGTGTAACATATGATGGTGTACACCCTTGAAGATTAATTTTAGGTTTCATTATTTGAGATGTTTAATGTGAATAAATGTATTGTTATTACATATGCATATATAATAATAATATGAGTGATATATATCCTATACTAATATTTTTTTGTCTGAGAAGTCACATAGTGATTGTACATAGACATAATTTAGAAATAATAATTTTACTCAGCTAGTAAATTTTATTTTATTTGATTCAAATGCATTTTTAATTATGATTTCATCTCTATTAATTTGAAATGATTGATTAAGCTTAACCTAATTTCTAAAATCTAAAACTTATTATGGATGAAACATTACATTCAAGGATACTTCAGTAATTGAATGATAAGTTTTTGATTATGAGGCATTATATTAATTGGAGTATTGTTCATAAGTATTATGTTCTTATAAATCTGAATATTGGTGCACATAATAGTGTTAGATAGACTATGATTTAACTTTTACTATTGGTTTCTTGGTTTTTTTGTTAGACATACTAAATGAAATGAAGCTACAATATTAATTCTTAATATAATGTGTCAACCTTGAAAAAATTTTGTAGATACTATACTAAGTGGGTTATTATTAGAGAAAGTGTCTTAGCTATTAATTTAGTGTTCCTGGATTTTATAAGTTGAGAAATTTCTTGAATAAATTAATTTTAAGTTCAATCTTATTTTTGTCAAGAAATATTTAGCTAGGTTTGGTAGAGGTATTCATGTTGAGATTAATATGGATAATATATGCGCCAAGAAAGACATTTAGTGTTCAGTATCTAAAATTGGTAGTTGTATTATTTTCCTTACATGGAAAAGTATGAATGTTTATTATATTCTTAACATTTACATAATTTAATACTCAATAAATAATAATGGTTGAGATTTTATTAATATTTTTATACTTTATTTTACTATATTGAGTCTTAAACTAGTTTTGAAACTGGTAAATGGAGATAATTAATGCATTAGCTATAGCATACTTGGTCTCATGTATTATTAAAAAGTATAACTATATCTAGTCATTAATTTTAATTATTTTAACCCCAATGTGGAATATTTAATAGTTTTGGATAATAAAATATTCACTTTATGACAATATCACTCTTACCAATTATTTCTTGTAAATAGATTTTATCATGCATTATGGGTGCCACCTATTTATGTAGGACTACACACGTATTACCACACATAAATATAGTGACTTATATAAGTGGAAAGTTAATTAGTATATATTATATTGTGGTTTATACCCATTAAATTTTCTATGATAAATTGTGAGGAAATGTTGAAATACTACTAGCCTCAAAACTAGACTATCATGACTTTAGGGTTTGATTGTGGGAAGGTTGTAATGAAGGTTTAATGGCATGAGAACCTAATTATTATAAGTATATCTTATAAAATTATGTACATTGTGCCAATAATATTGAAATGTGTAATCTATATTATTTTATTCCATCATAAGCATTATCATATAAGACTTCATTTTATTTCAATATGAGTAATGTGTTGAGTTTGAAATATTGGTTTAAGTTTCGTATCCTATTAATACGAATTAAGGATGTTTAGAATTTAATATGTATTTATGATTTAAATATTATGAATTTAATTTATAGTTACATGAAATCTGAATATGGTACACTACTTACATTAAATTTTATAAACTTATTATAAATGAAATAAACAACCCTTTTTTTGATAAATTGGTGATTGTAATGATTATTAATACTTATAGTTACATGAAATCTGAATATGGTACACTACTTAAATTTAATTTTAAAGACTTATTATAAATGAAATAAACAACCTTTTTTTGATAAATTGGTGATTGTTATGATTATTAGGTTTATTTAAAGAATTGTTATATGTTTTGAAGTTCATTATATTTCAATAAATTCTAACAATGAATTATTATAGTCATAAACATATTTAGGTAAATAAAAATTAGCCAAATAATCTCAAGTATGAGTAATGTTGAGGAACTTTTGAGGTTGTGTGTAAACTTTTAAACCAATTTCCTTTTGTCCTTACATAAGGGTCACTCTATCAAGTACTAAACCTTGAATATTCCACTTAAATGATGTTATATTTTTCAGTTTCCTATCATTTTAATTTTTTATACTTCATTATACTAATCAAAATTGAGATCTAATTTTGTAATTGCATGTTTAATCCAAGAGAAAATGGTTAATGCTTTAATAATCTTTATGTAATCAGTCAACTATTTGAAATGTCCTTAGAAAAAAGTGTTTAACCATTTAACCCTTTTTCCATAACTTATGATTATGATAGTAATAATAAGATACCATTAAGTTATATGATGTTTTTAAGATTTTTAATTTGGTACACATGTACTCATTTGAGTATGGGAATTCAAATATCATAACCCTAAAATGCTAAAAAAAATGGGTTGGTTTTTGGTGGTTGTGGTAGAGGTATCAAAGCCTAGGAAAAAACTATAGGGGTCTTTAGGATAATTAAATTATGGTATATTAATTATTAAAATAAAATATTATCGGTTCACTTGAGATAAAATATGTTATGATCTTACAAGGGGAACTTAACCTCTCTTGAATTGAATGTGACAACATTCTATTTGATCACTCTTAGTGATGAGATCTAATAAGTTTATTTTAGAGTTGAATTATGTGGGTGAAGTCTAAAATTTACTCATGTAAAATATAATGTTCATCCATAACCTTGGTTAAGTCAACCCTTCCTGAAATCAAAGTGTTATGTCAAGGCAAGCTTTACATCTCTATCACTGGCTTGTATTGGTAGGTCAATAGAAGGCAAAGTGATAAAAGATTCACTCTTGGAAATAATAGTAAATGCTTAGTATAAAATAATGAATTTTTATAAGAAATAAATTATAAGGTTATTAGGGTATAATTTCCTTAGGAAGACTCTAGGTACGACTCAATCCTAGAAGGCCAAGTAGGGTGAGAACAATTGACTTATTTGGGAAAGTCAATAAAGCTTGGGGATGTTTGCTTATGAGGAAACACTGTGATTAATTTTATCTATGTGTCATGAATGATGATTTTTACCTATTTATAATTCAATGGATATTTAATGATAGACTATATTATAAATAACCTTTTTGTTGGAATAGTTTATTCATGATGCCTGAAGTTAAATCTATTCATAGTAGATCATATGTTGGCCTTATCCAACCAACATGATTTATAGAGAAGTGTTAGGATGTAGGATTCATTGGCACAAATAATTGTAATAGGATCAAATATTTATATGGGCATAAGATTAGTGACATCTTAAATATCCATTACAAATTCTATTCAAGTTTCTCTTGTACAAAATTTTAGGAAATCATGAGGGCATGTATTTCATCTCATTAAAAATAAGATACAACATTGTAATTTTTAAGACAATAACTGATTTAAGCTCAGGGGTCCCTACCTAAAAAATATCTATGAGTGATGTCTCCATAAGGTATGGAAGGTTATTTCCTTCTACCGGTATAAAGGGAAGATAACTACTTGACTCGATTAGAACAACCTCTTCTAAGGATAAGGTGTTGTTATACCAGGTATCCTTTTGAAAGGTTCATTTCATATTGGAGTGTTTTTGGTTATAATGGACCAACAATATTTCCAAGGGAATGTGTGATATTGTCTAGTGTATCAACAGTAGGCATGGTCGTGGATACCATGATCATTTGAATATGCACATTATGGCATATTTTTTATTTTTGTTGCACTTATGATGATGAAGACCTACATGAAATAATGCTAGAATGTCATGATCTAAAAAAATTAGTTCCACCAATGCCTACTATTGTTATTTTATTTTGACATAACTAGGTTATAACAACCACTATGATTGTTGGCTATTTTTGCAGATTGGGGAAATTCTCAAATGTATGGGAAAAATTTGGAACATGAAAATTCCATCACTATGGTGAGAGGATATGATGTTGTTCCTATAAATTAAATAGTTTTTTCATTATTGTATAAAGCAATGGTTGTGTGTGTCCTAGTTGAGGTATATCAATAAGTTGTCATTATAAAATTCTCCCTTAATTAGACTGTAATTGGTAGTTTGTTATAATTTTTAGCTCTATAATGAAATGAATGTGATATCACTTATTGTATAATTTTTTCCTTGAGTTGTATGTATCCTCAAACATATTGGTTGATATGTTAGCTTTCTCTACTAATTTGAGAAGGGTAGTCATTGTTTATATTTCATGAATTGAGTTTGATGATTTAATTTATATTTTGACTTTTAGAAAGAACTCAAGTGTTTCAAATAGTTTAATTAGTACAATAATTTTATGGCATGGGTTCTTTGTACAAATTTTGCTCATATGTGGTGTGGATGTAGTAACATCTATCTAGTGAAACTATAAAGTTGAGAATTAATAATACTATTATTTCTATTGTGGGCATGATATTGGCCTAATAAATTATTGATGTCATTTTATCATTGGTAGATAAGTTACAAATAATAATTGAGATGAGTTACCTATAGAGCATAACTTGGTCCCTTGTGTTGGATTCTTATGCGATATTTTTTAGGAATAAAACAAAAATTAAATATAGAATTATTCCACAAAATTGCCATAACAAGATATATAAACAAAGATGCATAAATAATAGAAAATAAACATGCACAATAAGAAGAATAGATATAATGTGGTTCACCTAATGTGGGCTACATCCACCAAGAAACACTTGATCAAATTTTATTACAAGCCATAAGAATACAATCCACTCTTAGATTAGTCTTATCAAAATTACAATGCATAACTATTGTTTGGAGCTACACTCTATAAACCCTCCTAAATTTACACCTAAATTCACACATTATGTTCTCACTTTTCAAAACTTAGATCTACAATAATCATAATTATTCTAATGTATGTACACACACACACACATATATATATATATATATATATATATACACTAATCAATAAAAAATCATAGTAATACATGATGGTTTTCATGCTTGCCCACATAATGTAAGAATACACCCACAACATATCAATGCCTATCCATAACATGCTCGTGCTTGCAACGCATTGATGCTCACCCATAACTCCATGCCAATATTTACTCTCAACACCATGTTGGCATTAACTCACAACACCATGTCAACATTCACTCGCAACTCCATGTTGGCATTCACCCATAACTCCATGTTGGTATTCACCCATAACTCCATGTTGGCATTTTCCTATAGTTTCACCCCATGTTGACATTCATCTATGACAACCCAAAATTTCATCCATAATACAATATAATTTATAAATAGGCTCTATAACACAATAATCTCCCACTTAGAGACTGATTTCCTCTTATTAAGTTTCTCTACCCTTCACTATTATTTATGAAGTCCAGCCAAAAATAAACATAACTTTAATTTCTCCCTCATGACCACCTTGGTCATCATGTCTGTAGGATTCTAAATTGTATGAATCTTCTTCAACTCCAACTTCTCTTCCTACACATTTGTCTTGATGAAGTGGTACCTCAACTATATATGCTTAGTCCTAGAGTGGAAAGTAGAGTTCTTTTATAGATTTATATAACTCTAACTATCACTATATATCTTCCCTTCATCCTACTTATGCCCTAACTCTTTAATCAATTATTGTAACTAAATCATTTCTTTGATTGCCTCTATGGTTGACAAAGCCATAAGTTTCTATAGTTGTGATATCCAACTCACCACTATTACCTATAATAGATACATATCTTGGTGTACTCCTCCTACTATCTTAATCTCTAGCCATGTCCAAATCTACATAACCATGCAAAGTAGTGTCCAATCCACCATATATTAAACTTTCCCCATGTTCCCTCTTAAATAATAAAGGATCCATTTCATTGCCTTCTAGTGTTCTCTACCTAAATTACTCATGTACCTACTTATTACTCCCATTACATGGGAAATATTTGGTGTAGTGCACACCATGGCATACATCAAGCTATCAAATACTGATGAGTAAGGTATAAGTGACATCAATATTTGCTCCTCCTCTGTATTGGAACACTGCTCCATTGATAACTAGAAATGGCCTACTAAAGGAGTCCTAACCAGTTTAGCATCCTACATACTAAACCTTTCCAAGACCTCTTTAATGTACTCTTCCTAGGATAAATTGAGCTTTTGTTTCTTCATATCCTAAGTTATTCTCATACCAAGGATTTGTTTTGTTGTTCCCAAATCCTTCATAGTAAAATAATTACCAAGTTGTTCCTTAAGTACCTTTATTTCCTACATGTTCTTACATGTAATTAACATGTCATCCACATATAGAGATATAATAAAGTAATAATCATAATAAAACTTCTTCATACATACACAATGGTTTGAGTAACACCTAGAGTATCCCTACTCCAACATAAAACTATCAAATTTCTTATACCACTATCATGGAGCTTGTTTCATGCCATACAAGGTCTTTTTTAGTTTGCACACCATGTTTTTATTCCTTGTGACCTCATATCCCTATAGCTACTCCATATATAATTCCTCCTCCAAATCGCCATGAAATAATGTATTTTTCAAATCCAACTTTTCTAAGTGCAAGTATTCCACTACCACTATCCCAAGAATAGTCCTAATAAAAGTTATCTTTACCACTGGGGAAAAAATCTCATCAAAATAAATTCCCTTCTTGTTTACAAACCTCTTTACCACAAAAAAATCCTTGTACCTTTTCTTGCCTCCATCACCCTCTTTAATTATGTACACCTACTTGTTCTACAATGCTCTCTTACCTTTAGGTGGGTTTACCAAATCCAAAGTTTGATTTTCCATGAGAGACTGATGTTCCTCATCCATTGCTTATTCCCACTTCTTCCTAACATCTAACTATATTTATTATTCAAATCACTCTGGCTCTCCATTATCATTGAATAAAAAATAAATAAGAGATGGAGAAAAATGTTTAGGTTCTATTATTACCCTAAAATACCTTCTCTCCATAGGAGTTTGGGGTTCTTATGGAGTAGGTGCATGAACTAGTTTCTTGGACACTTTATCATCTACAATGTCCTCTAATACTATGTAATATTTTCTAGAATCCTCTTTGTGATCCTAAAACTTCTAGTTATACATGAATTTTTCATTAAATATAACATCTTTAGACTAAAATATTTTCTTATCTTAAGACTCTAGATCCAAAAACTAAAGATCCTCACCATGACCAATAAAGGTGCATTTTTTAGACTTAGCCTCTAACTTGGTCATATCATTTTTATCAATATGAACAAAGGATTCACAACCAAATATTTTATGAAATGAATAATCAACCTTCTTACTAAACTAAAATTCCTCGGGTATGCCTCCATCCAAAATAGATGAAGGACCTCTATTTATTAGATATACAATTGTGTTTACTACTTCTACGCAAAACTAAATAGGCAATCTTGCATGCAACCTCATACTCCTATCACACTCTATGATAGTCATATTAATCTTTTATGACACTAAATTCTACTATGAAATTCTTGGAACCATATTTTTTCTATGAATTCCATTCCTTGAATAATAATCAAAAAATTTATTGTTGCAATATTCCCCACTATTATCTTACCTGAGACATTTTAACTTGAGACCTATTTCATTCTCAATCAAGGATTTCCATCTTTTAAATGTATCAAATGCATCAAATTTTCTCCTAATGAAATACACCCAAACTTTATTAGTTTCATCATCATCAATAAAAATGACATAATAAGATGAACCACCAATAGAAGATATTTGAGCTGGCCCTCATACATCTGAATGAGCCAGCTCCAACTTATTCTCCTTCCTCATAGTTCTAACCTTGAGAAACCTTACCCTTTTCTATTTTCCATATACATAGTCTTCATAAAAATCTCTCTTTAAATTTGGGTAACTGATCCTTCAAAATTTGTATTACCTTTTGGCTCATGTGACCAAGCCTATTGTGCCACAAAGTTGCATATGTATCTATAGTAACTAAATTATGATAGTTAACACTACTTAATAAATACAATGTAACAATATTTTTACCTCTTACTGCCATAGGATCAACCTTGGTCACCTTCTAAGAATCTACTATAAAAGACACCATGTAACCTTCACTTCTCAACTTCCCTATGGATACCAAATTTCATCTCAACTTGGGCACATGCCTAACATCCTTTAGTAGCCAAGTGTTCCCATTATTCATCTTGATCCAAAAACTTCATTTTCCTAATATGTTTCAAATCTCATCATTACCAAGGTAAACATGTCCAAAATCCCCTTGAACATAATCAATAAAATAATGCCTATGTGGTGTAGCATGAAAAGAGGCCCCTAAATCAAAAACCCAAGACTAAAAAATACTGTCAATAGAGAAAATTAATTCATCTTGAAAAATATTACATATTTCCACATTCACCTCCTTGGTGTCTTCCTAATTTTTGTTCTTATTTTGAAGATACCAACAATCCTTCTTTGCATGCCCAATCTTTTCATAGTGACAGTATACCATGATACTCCTTGATTTTGACCTTCTTTGAGAATTTATCTTTCCATGCTTTCCTTTTATTATATAATTTTGTCTTCCTCTACTCTCCCTCACCAAATAATAACCTAAATTATAAGTCTCCCTAGATTGTTTCCATCACATTTCCTCACTAAGGATTACTCTTATGACATCCTCAAACTTCAACTTGGCATTATTAGAGACCGAGTTACTCACAACCATTACCAAGCCATTTCAACTCTCTAGTAAGGAAAAAATAATAATTAAAGCCCTAAATTCATAATCAAAATCAAATTTTACAAAGTTAAACATACTCACAATTGTATTGAATTCATTTAGATGATCATCAATTGAACCATTTTCATACATCTTCATATTAAATAACTTGTTCATTAGAAAAAATTATTAAAAGCATAGGGTTTCTCATATAACTTCCCCAAAGCATTCATGAGACCTTATGTAGTCTTCTCATACAATATATTAAATTTTGTCAAAGATGCAAGGCATAACGGAATGGCCCTAAGTGATTTTCTATCAAGCAGCTCCCAAGCCTCATCTAACATACCCACTAGTTTCTTCACTTTTCCTCCTAATAGAGCATAAGGTCCTTTTGATAATGGTAATCCTCCATATACATCTTCCATAGACCAAATTTATATCCATTTAACTTTTCAACCTTTGATCTATGATCATCAACCATAGCTCCCACTTGAACTAATAACCCTTCCTACGATTCAACACTTCAGCAAATACAACCTAAAACTCTAATACCAGTTGTTAGGAATAAAATATAAATTAAATGTAGAAATATTCCATAGAATCAAAATAACAATATCTATAAATATACAAGCTTAAAGAATAGAAAATAAACATGCACAACAATAAGACTAGATCTAACGTGGTTCACCCAATGTGGGCTACATCCACTAAGAAACACTCAAATTTTATTACAAACCACAAGAGTAAAATCCACTCTCAGATCAATCTTATCAAATTACAATGCAAAAATATTATTTGGATCTACACTCTATAAACCCTCCTAAATTTACACCTAAATTCACATGTTTTTTCTCACTTTTCACAACTTAGATCTACAAAAATCATAATTATTCTGATGTATATCCATATATATATATATATATATATATATAACAATAATGCATCATGATAATAAATCATGGTTTCAATGCTCACCCACATAATGTAAGCATACACCTACAACATATATATGCATGTTTGTAACATGTTGATACCTACATCATACTGATGCTCACCTGCAACTCCATATTGGTCTTCACCCACAAAACAATTTTGACATTCACACATAACACCATGCCAGTGTTCACCTAAAATTCCACACCAATGTTCACCCACAACTCCAAGTTGAAATTCACCTACAATTCCATGTTGGCATTCACCTAGAGTTAAAACCCATGTAAATATTCATCTATGATTCCCCATATGTTTATCCATAATACATTGTAATTTGTAAATAGGATCCACAACACAACAAGATTGACTATGTCATAATTTATGAAATTTAAGTATTTTATGAGAATCAATTGTTGGTTGGCACTAGACAATTCATACATACCATTAAAGAGGTAATATCTTACTTATGTCTAAAATTAAATTTGTGTAGCAATTAATTCTGATTTGATGATAAATATCTTATGATGGTGGTATGCTTAAAAAGGGAAATATGAAATCTTGATTAGGTAGTATGAAAATCCTAGGTACACGACTCAATATTTATATGATAATTTAGGTAAATTCCCTCATATTTCTAAAAATTAATGGTGTTATTAGTTTCCCTAGACCATCATGAGCTCACAAGGTGATGGAAAACATGCGAAAAACCTCAATATTGTGTGTAAAGTTCTTTGATGACTTCTTTCGATATCTAGGGTGGTTGGTGTGGAACACTACACTAACCCATGGATGGAAATAAATAAGTATAACCAGGGTAATGGTTTACATTTTGATGAATTCACTAAAATATTTTACTCTATAATTGTAAGAGTTTCTATAAAGATAATACATTAAGTTGGGATTATTATTTAAAATTTATCTAAACTAAGTTATTATAACCTATTGTAATGTTTTTCCAAGTATGGTTTATGGTTTCTTTACGTACAATTTGAGGCATCTGAAAAAAAGTGGCCTTATATCTAGTGATAATGGTTTCAAATTGGTTTCACAACTAAAAAAATTGGAAATACTTGTTTTGTGAAAGGTAATATAGAAAATTTTAAAGCACAAAAACTAATATAAAGGATAAACTACTTAAAATTATTTTCTAAGGCACCAGGATGACACCTTCTTAAGTGGGTGAGGATGTCATATCCTCCAAATTACCAAAACTATATCTTGTCTATAATTGATTTTCATGGATGGTTGTGTGAATAACCAAGAGGTTTTATCAAATCTTGAGATTGATCATCACATATAAATGTGTGATGAAACACATTGACAACTTGAAAGGAAAGCTTAACTTTTGGTAATGTCAAGTTTGATTTATATTAATGTGTTATAAAAAGTTTCTTTGAATACTTTTAAGTGGATGTGAACACTCTATGAATTAAAAAATGATAAACCTTTAATCTATAGGATTTTTTGTGCAACAAAGTAATCAACATGAGATTTTTCCACTAACATCTATCATTGGCTTGTATCCATTTGTGTATGTTATTCATATTGATATTATTATTATGACTCACAAATATTAGGTGTTTATCCATAAATATTATTTTAGTTTATGCATTGATAATCTCAAATCATATTCATTAGTATTTACATGATATTGGTGGTTTTTACTATTATTTTTATTATGTCATAATTTGAAGTCAATGTCTTGACTTAATTCGAGTATTATTGTTGCTTATCATACATGATTTAATAAGCTTGAATATGACCATGGTTAAATCAAATCATGATGTGGTACTTTGTAACAAAGGGTTTGTAATTCATGAATAATGACCTTAGACCATAGTGGGGATTTTATAAATAATTGTGTTTTTTCTTAAATGGTATTTATTTGATTGTTAAGGTCCTTATCAAAGGTTAAATACTTAAATAATGTGTATGACAATTTGATTAAACTTAAATAGAATTAGGTAAAAGAGGATAATTGAGAATAATAAATGGTGTTTAGATATTTTTGATTGAAGGGCTTGCAATAAGTTGTAGCATTGGAAACCCTAGGTAACTAGGGAATGTAGAGGAAAATGGGGGAATCAGGATTCACTTTATTTTAAGAAATTTATTTCCATAATGTAAATATTGTTATAATTTAGTAACCATATTTCTCATATTTTTGGATAATCCTTGTCAAGTTATATTCATTTCTAGGATTTAAAGGTAAGTAATGTTAAGTAAGAATCAAGGAAAGGATACTCAAAACCAAGTGAAATCATTGTTGTTACATGAATGTGCCTCCTTATAAAATTTTAGCCATTTTTATTGAGAATTATTTGGTTCTTTTGATTCCATATGAGCCCAATAGATTGTTTTTATTTCTTTAAATATGTTTCTATGTATATTTATATGAAAGTGTAAGTACACACACACACATTTGTTTAAGAATTAGGACATGAATTAAGAATGTGATGGATTTTATTTCTGATTCCTTAGAACCCTTAATTTTATTTTTAAACCCTAATAGGGTTGGAACCAATAATGAAGGTTAGTATTTGGTTATTATTGTAATAAGTAGTATGTAGTGACAAGATCCTTATATCAAGGTTAATACTATGCTTACCTATGTTTTATGTCATTTGGGTTGAAAGTCATGCATATATATTGTAGGATAGAACTTTGGTCCATATTTAAAAGTAATGTTTCAAATTCTATTGCATTTATAATCCATATTCATATACTTTCATTACTCTTTCCAACCTTATAAGGTTAAATATGAGAACCAAGAAAATTAAGACCATCCATTGGCCATGGACATTATAGGTAGTGTGCTTAAACTTGGTTGGAATTTAATTTCTCAAGAATATTGGTAGTATTTATGTTTTTTGAGTAAAGGTTTATACAATTGGATTCTTATTAAGGTTGTGCATTATTTATGAATGTTAGGTTATTAATAATATATCTAGTCTAGCTAATACATGCCAAGTGGTAAAGATTATAAATTGTTTTTAATGAATCTTATGAATGTGATTGGCATGAGCTGATGATTCTACTTGATAATAATTCATGAGTGTTATTAGTTGTAACCTCTTACTTTGGAGTTATTGTAACACTATTAAATATTATATTTTTTTGAATTATATGGTATTTTTTGTTCACCTTGGTTACTATGATAAAATTTATTTAACTTAGTGTTGGTGTTCTACGGTAGGTGGTGCAAAGCTCTAAGGAAAGTAAAATTTCCATCTTTATGCTAACTTATATTATTACAATGCCTTATTGCAAGTGGTGAGTTGCTTCAACACATATTTTTTCTTAGATTGAAATTACTCTTAGGTCAATGAACATGTAAATCTAAGTCCTCAATAAAACACCAAACTAGGTTGATTGGCAAGTCACTTACAATTTATTAACTTATTGTAGACTCTCTAAAGTAGAGGTTTTATTATTCCTTGGCATAAAACATGCCATTTTGGAGGTTTGATGTCGGATCAATGAATTTTTAAATGTAATTCCTCACCAAAACACCAAACCAAGGTTTTTGAAAAGTAAATTACAACTTATTTACTTATTATATCCTTTATAAACTGAACATTTTTTTCTTGTTTGGCATAGAACATTCCATTTATGGGTTTTGATCTCAGGTCAATGAACTTATAAATGTAAGTCCTCACCAAAACACCAAACTAGGTGTTGAGGTCAACATACCCCCATTTTTGAAAAATAATGACTATTGTGATTATTTTGTGCTTTAGCACTGAAGCTTGATTTCTTACACTTTATTAAAATTTAAAGATCAACCCATTTGATGAAACTAGCTCATTTTGTTCTTGGTTTTATGTGAAACTGGCCTAATGTTGCTAACAATTGACTGTCATGTTTTAAGATTGTAGGTATCATAGATATCCCTTCAATGGATAATAATTTTATTTTCACATATTATATCTATCTAGGCTTTGATATCCTTTGATATAAAAAATCTCACAGTTAGATTCATGTGATAAAACTCTCCTTCAGAAAACCCTAGCTTGAACCCGTAGTTCAAATTCAACTGTTGGTGGGAGTAAATTTGGAAAGAACACATTTGGTGGGAATATTTCAATTTACTTTGGACTTAAGCATAATTTTCATGTTAAGGTTTGTTCATTTTTTATAACATGACCAAACCTTAACCTAAAAATCCTACTTGGTTCCTTTTATTTTTTCCCCTTTGTTCCTTATATTTCTAATGTGGTCTAATGTTTTTATTAGCAGGGTCCTTTTATTTTAGCATGGTCCCCTTTGTTATAAACTTATCCTAAATATTTAACCCTAAGACCCCATTCATATTTTATCAACATGAATAAGACCTTAGTTTTAAAATCTTTAGACTAAGTTCCCATATTTACCCACATCTTAACTTAAGTTCCTTGATTTTTTGCAAATCCAAAGTTCCATGCTTCATCACATAAAATGATCCAATGGAGCAAAGAAATCTTAATGAAATTAAAGATTTGACCCATTAGACCAATCAAGTGTAAGCACCTAGAACAAGATCAATGATTCATGCTTAAGTTGGATAGAGGATCTAATGGAGTGAATGCAACACTAAAAATTCAAAAGCTCAAGAATCCCCATGGAGTTACCACATGGCACTCCCACATGAAAAGATTAATAATAAAGGGTCCTACATATTAAATTGGGTCAATGGTGTGTAACTACTCAGATTAAGATCAATGGTCCATGCTTCATCATAGAGATTGATCTAATAGAGTGTATTAAATCCAAGGTCTATGGACCAGAAAGGTTTCATGAGATTAAAATTGATGTTTATGCAACCAGCATTTGATGTCTATGAGGCCATCTTTGATGTATGTAGGATCATCAACTTTAAGCCCATAAAACCTAATAATCCACTAACTTAAATTTAATGTTATTACAATCATCATTTGATGTCTGTAAAGTTGTCATTGATGTCCATGAGATCATCAAATTTAAGTTAATTAATAATTTTGATTAGACACAGAGATATACTCCTAAAATGTTGATAAAATATTATGAATTGAATTAAAGATCAATGGGACCCCATCAAAATATGTTTAGATGTTTATGATCTTTGAATTTCTAATGACAAAATGGCCTCATGATCTAAGTATTTGAAGATATAGTTCTAATATAAGTCTATTTCCTAAGGTTCCAATTACATCTATTTGAATGCAATAAACCTTAGGCTAGAGACTTATATTAAATCTTATATTAAAATATCCTTATGGATTAAGACTTAGCTTAAGTGATCTTAACCTAAGCTATCATCATGTTTATTAACATGATGAAATCTGAGGTCAAAACCTAATAGTTGGTCCTTTTATCATTTAGCCCCCCTTCAGACATGTTCTAAAGAACTTATAATAAATATCTTAGCCTAAAGGATATGTTGTGTTTATTAGTGCAACATAAACCTTATCCTAAGACATTTAGATGTCTCCCCTTTATATATATTCCAAAAACTTAGTCTAAAATACTTTAGCCTAAATTTTATAACATGTTTATTAAACACAAAATAAACCTTAGCCTAAAATATTTAAGCTTAAGTCCCTTCCTTTGTCACAACATTGATTAAATTTTTCACTCTTTTACAAGATCAATGGCTTGTACTTCATCACAAATATTTATAGATAGAGATAAGACATTCGATGAGTCTAAATCATTTGATCCATTAGACTAATCATGTGCATCTATTTGGATTAAGATCAATAGTCTATGCTTGTTCACGAGGGGATGATCGAAAGGAGTGCAGTTGCCAGAGACTTTTTAAAAAAACCTAGGATGCTTATGAGATCAACATGTGGTGAGAATGCATTCATTTTATAGAATACAAGGCCCAGAAGGCCCATGAAAGCACCAAGTGTCATAATCACAAAGCTTGATATAAAGAAACCAATGATTCTCGAGCCATGTGATCATGATCAATGGCCCATGTTGATCCATGAATGAAGATCCAATGATGTGAAAGAAAAGTTAGATTTTAAAATAAAACAACTAGTCCCTTAGGGAAATTATGAAAATTACCATGAAATTTGTCAAATAGATGCCACATGGGCACCATGCAAGCACAAAATGACCAAATTGAAGATTTTGGGTGCTCAAAAAGGCAAAGGTATAAAGGCCTAGATCTCAATCAAATCCAAGACATGAATGAGCTTAAGTTTGGATTTCCATCACCATTAAAGACTCAAAAAATCCTTATCATCCATAAAATCCCCTAATTCAAACTTATATTAATCATAATCAAACTGAGAAAAGCTCAATTGTGATCTAAGCAAGAATAAGTTCACCCAAAAGCTACTTTCAGTTCATTTGATAGGTAGTTGTAACTTCCACAACCATGATAGCTCACAAAAAAAACAAAGGGATGAAACGAAGCTATATTTGACCTTAGATAATGAGGGGAGGATTTTTAAAGACATAGACCTAGACACTATAGCTTTTAATAATGGTAACTAGAATTGGTCCAAACTCTTTTGGACTATTGACGAGATGCAAGCTTTGACCAGGGAGGAATAGAAGAATACAACCATCCTGAGGAGATACAATGACCTGGTTTTCATTTAGATGCCTAGCTTACAATATGTTGATACCAAACCTGAGTTACTTCACTACGTTGATGTCCTTTCTCCTCTTTTCTAGGATTGTAAAATTAAGAATGACTAGATTATACATGAATGCATATTTAAGAGAGTAGCCTACATTTTTCCTCTAGCTTTTGAGAGATATTATAAAAATTTTAAGCCATAAATATACCTATCAACCATGAAAAAGTGGACTAGGGAGCATAATCTAAACACAATCCATACCCCATGGCTACTCATTAGAACCTAAGTATTCCAAGACCCCATAGGGAAAATATCAATTATCTAATTTAGGGAGGGAATAAAGATGATAATGACCTTACTAAATAGGTTATGTGGAGCACCCTTGACCACTAACATTGATAGAATATGGGTATCATATGTTTATTTCATGGTTGAGAAAGGACTCACTCCCCTATAAGGTGAGATGATCGACATCCACTTGAAGTCCAAATTCATAAAAATCAAGAAGAAAACAAGAAATCATTTTTAAATGATGTCCTATCTGATGGATGCCCTTTTGGCCTCCACCTAGATCCCAAATAATAATAATTGGTCCCCTGATGGGAGACCCACTATCTCCCATCATTACTCAAAGCTAAACATATTCAACTATGGGCACAACATGTAGTTCATATGTGATTATGTCTACCCAACCCTAGTGGAAGCCATTACAGGAATCCCCATGAGCAGGTTTAGCCCATTGATAAAGAAGTATGTGGAGTTGATACGGGATATTTAGTCCTACCTTAATTTCACTATCATAAGGATTAAAGGGACTTTGACACAACCCTTCAAGTTACCCATTTATGTACCAACCAAGCTTATAGAGTAAGAAGTGGCTTACCAGCTTCTTCATAGTATAGATGGATTTTTCAAGGAAAAGAGGAAAGGCCTTCCCCATCCCTTTCCATTTATAATTAGTAGGATAATTTTGTAAAATTAGGAGAATGTAAATGTCATTGCTAGACATAGGGACTCCTTCACCCTATAGAAAGATGATATGAGACAATGGGATCCTAATGGGGTGGTCTCCAAGTATCTAAAATCCAAAAGCATAAACAAGACATATGAACACTATACCAATTCTCATGACCCATTCCACATTAGGGCCTCTAGTTTCCTAGAGGTATTATCCAAATTGAAAAAGCATTACATCAAGTTGGAACCCAAGTTGGCTAGGGGAGATGACAAGCCACCTAGTGATATATGGAAAATGGGTCGCATGTAATATCATTTATTGATTTGACCATCTTAAAGTCCCACTCTAGAGCAACCACTACAACAACCCTAGGCACAAATAACATAGGGACTAAGAAAATAAAATTTGGAAGAGATACATAGGGAAGGATCATCTTTTGCCTCTCCTAACAGACCAGAGTCTCCCATAGAGTTCTTGGATATGATTACCTTGGAAACAAATGAAATAGTAGAGGATGAACTCAAGGTGCTTACTGAGTCATATGGGTCAAAGGATGAGGAAGAACAAATAGAACCCCAAGCCAAGGATAGAAAGTTTTGTGAAAGAAGTTTCTTTGGACTTGGTTCCCATAGCACCCCCATAAAAAATAAAAGTAGAATTAGCATTGGTCCTAATTTTGAGGAAGAAGCCCAAGTTGACCTTCACCCACCCCATGAGTGAGGTCAACTTGTTCAATGAGGAATACGCTATCCATGGACCTATTATCCTAGAATGGTTTATCTATGGGAAAATGTAGAAGATTCCCAGTTTGTCCCATTCTTGGGCCTTGACCCAAACAATTAACATTGATGTTCATGAAGAAATCAAGCCATGGATATTGGATTTGATGAAGGAGGAATAAGAAAAAATAATAGTTCCCATATCAAGATCAAGTGACACACAAATAAACACTCTAGGTGCCTCAAGCATCATAAGGATGGAGGTCTCAAAACCTCCTAAGGTCATAGAATCATCAACTAGTGTATAATTCAATCTACTAACAGTAGGGTTAGAGAGAGTCACCACTAATAAAGCCATGGTTGGAGGGGATGAATTCACCTTTAAAAAATTTGAGTCATTTGTAGGCTTAACTTTATGTGAGGGATAGTAGCTTGGCAAACATCCCATCCATGAGGAAGAACTAGAAAGCCTAGTTGAGGCTCACTTAGTGCAAATCAAAGCAATGATTAAAGGTATGAAGAAAAGGATACATAACCTTGAGAAGTAAAAGGAAAACCTAGAGACAATAGCTCTCTTATCAGTTACTGAGGCCATAATAAAGATGTTTGAAGCATCCTTATTTGACATGTTTGACTCCTTGAATTCAATAAAACTAAGGAAAGATACATTGAGCCAATAGAGTGAAATAGCCAAAGGATTGGTAGCCTAGTGGTAGGATTTTGAGGGAAAAATAAGAGATCTTATTAGCATACTGATTAAGGGTAAAATTCTTAGATTTAAAACCATTAGCTTAGCCCACTTGAATTCAATATTGGGGATAGTGGTTGATAAGATCTAGAGTTTAAGTGCTTGGTTAAAAGGATTGGATGGACTCTTGAAGGATGATAAGGAGTTGAGAGCTAGAGTTAGGAAACTCCTTGGTACCATCCTGGTCAATCCTAAAAACTATAAATCCATGAGAATCATTGATGATGAAGATTATAAGCATAGATTCACTTTGGTAATGCAAGAAGTGAAGAGCAAGAACCAGGGCCAATCAAGAAGTGACAATAGTATATTCATGGGAATGATCTTCACTACTAAGGAGAAGATTATAGAAGCTAGGAGCATTAAAGAGGCCATGGCAAGAAATTATTGGGACTTCAATAACTTGGTTGATCAAGAGGATGTTTGTCTCATGAAATTAGCTGTTGACTTAGAGCTTGTCAGTGAGCAATATCAGAGAGCTTTAGAGCTTCTCCAAGAGCAATAGGGGCCCTTTATCAATTCACCCACCAATTAATTAATATTCCATTTTCTATAAAAAAATTTTAATATTTGAACATGGAATATTCTTTTGTAAAGGCATATGTTAGTTTGTTAGCATATTCACCTCTAGGTTAGTCCACTTTAGAAAAGAAAATGTATTATATAACCTTGTCAAAGGATAATTATTCTTATCTTTTGTACATTTGTATCTTGTAACTGACTAGTATACTACCTTGTCCTTTTATAAAATGCGTTACTACCATTTTGTAAAAAGAGGGATTTTTGAGTAAAACTTGTATACTTTAGAGTAATTAATATAAACAAGAAATACTAAAATTTATATTCAAGTTTATTTGTGTCAATTGTTTCATGAATTCTCTCTCAATTGCTTGTTCTTAGTCTTGAATTTAAATGGTTTCATGAATTTTGAATTTTCATCTTTGATTCAGGGTTACTAATTTGTACTTATGCTAGATTAGTTGAATGATCTTGAATTTGCTTCATTTCATTTGTTTTGTATTAGGATGTGCAAATGTTATTTAAATACAATAACAAATCATTAAAGTAAATTCATTTTACTTATATTTCTTCATATTGTCCTTAGAAGTTTGCTTGGTGTATAGTGCGATCTGAGCTTATGCTAGTTTGCATTATATATTGGTTAAGTGTATGTTCAGTTGTAATTGAAACTTTGTCACGATGTTTAAGTCAAGGATCAATAATCACATATTCTTTTTCTACCCTACCTTTCTCTTTTTCTCTTTATTACCCAAATCACTTTAGTTTAAATCACATTTTAAATACTCACTTAGATTAGTATTTAGTGTAAAGCTTTGGCCATAATTCATTAAGATCAGCATAGATACTTCAAAATTCACAAAGACCATGGTGGCTCCCAACCACCAAGTAATATAATTATTTAGAACAATTTAAATTACTCTACCTTTATTTCACCACAAGTAACTATATTACCAAAACTTCATACTCATGTCATGAATTCTCTGAATTCTAAAATGAGAAGTGTTCTTTAAACACTAAGAACACCTATGATACACATAGAGGCATCAATAGGAATATCTTCCACTAATTATAGAAGGAGGGTTAGTGAATTTTTTGAATCTTTGATAATCTTAGTCTATTTTTATCAAATATTGATGTTATCTTTTCACTTTTGCACAATTCTTTGCTTAGAAGCATAAAGATCACTAATCCTTGTGGTCTTTGACCCATCTTTGTGCTTCCTCTAGATAAAGATCAAGGATCTTTGAGGTTGGATGCTTAATTCTAGTAAAGATAGCTTAAGATCTAAGGATCCATAGTATTTGAGGTTAGAATAGCTTATTTTGATCAAAGATTATAAAATCTTTTATAGATCTAAGTTTATTTGAGCTTAGAATTGTAAATATAGACCACATTTACATAATTAAACACATATTTTAGCGAGCTTAGTTAAAATTTGATGCCATTTGTTATTCCTCATATATATCTTTACAAAATTAGCTTAATGTGTAAACATGAGTCATGTTCCTTTTAAAGTTTGGTTTGACACATTGTATTTCAAATAGGATCTAAAATTATCAAGCTAGAATTGCCAAGAATTTGGACTAAATCACACTCTTAGACAAGAGAGCCTCTACTTGAGTTGAAAGTCTATAGGAAAGCCAAAAGAGACAAAAGTAGACACAATAAATCAAAATATTTTCCAACTTTACCACTCTAAGGTACTCATACATTAAATCCTCATCAAGGTATGGCTTGGTTGGGGAGTTCTCCTATCAATATACAAGGTGTAATTCATGACCTCCCTCGTAATCTTGAAAACTATTTGCCAACTTTTATTCCTAGTGGTATTGTAACAGTAAAGGAACATGTTAAATCATTTAAGGTTATAATAAGGTTGTTAAATGTAATTCATGAATATGTAGCATGTAGGTTGTTACCTTTCACATTTAAATATGTTGCATATGAGTGGTTCCTAAACCTACCTGATGATTGCATCACTACCTAGGATGAATTCAATAAAATCTTCATTGACCAATTTAGCAAGATAATCAACCCATGTGTCTTGTACCAACAATTTACCACCCTAAAAAGGGATGATAATGAGACCATAAGATCTTTCAATGCTAGGCTCTGAAATATGTACATCAAAACCATTGACCCTTATAAACTTGATCAGGCCTTGGCCTTGGAAATTTATAAATATGCTCTTGATCCCAAGACCTCAGTGTTTATAAAGAGATTTGTAGGTCCAATGAACATAGTAGCTTTAGCTTATGTTGAGGCTATGATCATAAATGATCAGATGTAACCTCAAGTTTAGATGGCCTACTCTATTCCCAATGTCAATCAACATATGCCTACATTAAATGTCTTTCCCAATAATAACCAAAATGTTTCTACTCTTAACTAACTCCCAAATCTGAATCAATTACCTCTAAGACATGTTAATCCTAACCAAAATTTAAGGTTTTTGAATCACCTTGCTAATAATGGATTTAAGACAACTAATCAAAGGACCTTAGTACCAACCACTGGTACCAATAACAACCAAGTCCATAATTTAGAAGCCCCCAAAATTGAGAATGAATCCATTCTAAAAATGGTATAAAAACTATGCACTGACTTCCTTCAGCTGCATAAATAATTAGTAATACTGGAGAAAATTTTGGTAGAAACTTCTCTTTCCAAAGGTTCAATAGACCCAAAAATAGGTTAAATAATGATAGTTTCCATAACAATATGAATAATGAACCATATTTTGATAAGAAGACTATGGATATTAATCTTATTGGCATTGCTTTACCTAATTATTGTAGAGTCCATTGTATTGCTAAGCATGGTGAGATTAATTGTATTAAATTTTGAGAAGCTTTTGAAGCATCTAAGGAAGAGTTAGACACTTTTGAGGTAGTTCCTAACAAATACAATGGTGTAGGTAATTCATGATCCAAGCCTACTGACTAGACCTTCATGGTGGAGACATTTGATTTCCCCATCCAAGAAGACATTGAGCTTGATGATTTTCCTGAACAAGTTCATGCCTTCTAGAAGTTCTTAAATAAGACATATCCTCTAAGAAAAAGAGAATAGAGGTATCCTTTGACTACTTATACTACTCCAAACAACTTTATTACTCCTCTGGATACCAATTAAGATAATAATCTAGAGCCTCCAAAGGGAAGTACTCCTAAACCTAGTGTTAATGATTCCAATTCTTCTAATAAGACTAGTTATAACATTGTAGAGGACATGAATAAAATCAAATCTAATATCACCTTGTATGAATTAACACAAATCATAAAGAAGAGAGATATATTTTTATAATCTTTGTCTAAGAAATCTAGCAAGATATCCTATACTAATAATGTAAATGTAGCTATATATAAAGCTAAAATAGAGTCCCCACCATTCTTATTTATAGTCATAATGTTTGGAAAAATAGTCATAATTGTTTATTAAATTATGGTGCCTCTATAAATATTACGCTTATAAGTGTTTTTAAGTAGCTTGGTTTGACCCCAATTAAGTCTGATAGGGTTATCACCTAGTTAGATAAGTCTAGGGTCGAGGTGTTTGGAGAATTATTAAATGTCCATATGCAATTGGCTTCTAAGCCAAGAGTCTAACAATTTATAGATATCTAAGTGGTAGATATCCTTGATACATATAGATTGATTTTAAGTAGAGAGTGGATGAAGGATCTAAATGGATACATGTACATAGATAATTCACACTTATGACTACCTTGGAATGGAGTCCCCAACCAAATAAGAGTTGAAATAGAACCAAGGATGAAGCATATGATCACTAAGTATAATGTTGTCAATGAAAGGGTCAACATAATTGACTCAAATTTAAGATTTTTCACCCTATAAACTAGCAAGGATTGACATACTAAATGTTTTAATGTTGTGCCCAAGTTATAAAAGTTGCATTTTGATGGGGCTAGGTGTAAATTTGGATCTAGAGTAGGCATTGTATTAACTAACCCTATTGGTAAGAAGTATCATTCTTCTTATATACTCTAGTTACCTTGTACCAAAAAACTTTTAGAATATGAAGCCTTCATATTAGGTCTATAATTTTCCATCAAGAACAAGGTCAAGGAAATACCAGTCTATGGTAACTCAAAACTAGTAGTAAATCAAGTAAGAAGTAAGTATCAGTGAAAACTATCATACCTTGAGAGGTATAAATTTAGAGTCTGGGATCTTGTGGAATATTTTGATGCATTCAATATTTTTTCTATCCTAAGGGAAGAAAATAAAGCTACTAATGAGCTTCCATCTACTACAGCTAATCTCATGGCTAACCAAGCTTCCCCAAACTTTAGTATTGAGCTCATACCATGCCCTTCTATCCCAAACAATGTGAACCATCTACAAGTCTTTAGTGATGACTAATAGATCCTAAAATTCATTACTATTTTAGGATAATTTGAGGCTAAGATCATTGATGAGGCTAATGAAAACCTATTAAAAGAAGGCAAGTTTGGTGGCAAAATCATTCAATTGAATGACAACAAGATCCCTAAAGTGATGATTTCTTTGGAAATATTTTTTTATCAAGATAAGCTAGCTGAAGCTTCTAAGGTTCCAAAAGTAAGTGGGAAGGATTAAAATTCAATTGATCTTGGCCCCCAAGATCAACCTTAATTGGTCAACATTGGAAAGACCTGCACTAGTGCTAAAAATAAGAGGGCCAAAGAACTATTAACAAAGTACAAGGAAGTCATATCTTTGTCTTATGATGACTTAAATATTTTTGATCCAAGAGTCATCACCCACATTATACATCTTAAAAAGAGTTTCAAACCCTTCAAGTAGAAATAAAAACCTATGAACCCTATCCTAGAACCCATGATCTTCAAAGAGGTCAAGAGACTATTAGATGTCAGGATTGTATTTCCCATTAGGAACTCTATCTAGGTGGCCAATTTGATGCCAGTCAGAAAGAATAAAGGTGAAATTAGACTATGTGTTAACTTTATAAATTTAAATAAATCATCTAAAAAGGATAATTATCCTCTTCCCTCTCTTGAATAAGTAATATAAATTGTTTCAAGTTCAGCCATGATGTCTTTTCTTGATGGTTTTTAGGATACAATCAGGTGTTGGTTGACAAGGAAGCCAAAATGAAGAAAAAATTCACAACTAAGTGGGGCAACTTGACATACAAAGGATAGTTTTTGGATTAATAAACCCATGAGCCACTTTTCAAATGGCCATGAACCATGCCTTCCAAGGCCTGATTGGTAAGTGTATCATAATTTCCATGGATGATCTAATTGTTTTCTCTAAGAATAGGGAATAACATTTCATACATCTATAACAAATATTTGAAAGGTGCAGAAGGTATGGGATTTCCCTTAACCTTCAGAAGAGCATTTTTTGTGTTACTAAAGGAAAACTATTAGGCCATGTCATCACTAAAGATGGAATTTCCATAGACCTTGAAATAATGGAAGCTATATCCAAGATAGAGCCTCCCAATAGTAAAAAATAATTAAAATCATTTTTTGGTAAGATAAACTCTGTAAGAAAGTTCATTTATGGCTTTGAAAATATTTTCAAACCATTGAATGACATAATGAATAAGGATGTTAAAGTCTCATGGAATGAAGAGTCCAAAAAAGCCTTTGAGGACATCAAAAGTGTAATCATGTAGGCTCCAATCTTGATAAGTCCTGACTTTTCAAAGGACTTTAGCCTCTACTCTTTCTCCTCTAACCACACTATTATTGTTGTGTTAACTCAAAAAATAGAAGGATTTGACCATCTAATTATTTTTATGAGTACTAATTTGAAGAATGTTGAGTTAAATTACCCTCTAATTGATAAACAAGCCTTTGTATTGGTTAAAGCTATCAAGAAATTTAGGCACTACATTCTTAGGAACAAAGTGCATGCTATTTTTCCAAACTCAGACACTAAGATAATGCTAAGCCAATGTGAACTTAGAGAGTGAAGAGGTAAGTGGATGTTTGTTCTTCAATAATATGACATAGAAATGAAAACTAAAAAACTGGTAAGGTGTCAAGGTTTGATCTAAATGATTTCCAATACTATCCCTAAACTGAGTATTATGAGGTTGATTAGCAATGCTTCCAAGTTAATGAATGGTATGACTCCATTGTTCACTTGTTAATTAATGGCACTTTTTATATAGGACTAACTAGGGAGTAGAAAAGAGATCTAAGGCTCAAGGCAGCCCACTGTTTGATCAAGAATGGGATCTTATAATAAAATAATTTTGAATGTGTATACCTGAGATGTGTCTTTAAAGAAGAATCCACTGAGGTAATGATCAATTTCCATGAGAATATAGGAAGTGGGCATCCATATGGGAGAAAAACAACTCACAAGATCCTCAGGGCTAGATACTATTAGCTTACCATTTTAAAATATGCTCATAAGCATGTAAAAAAATGTCATTCATGCTAGATCTTTAGCATTAAGGAGCCAAAGGCAGCAATGCCTTTATAGCTAGTCATGATTGAAAAACCCTTTACCTAGTGGGGATTGGACTTTGTAGGGGTAATCAACCCTGACTCATTAGAGGGTCATAATTATATTATGATAGCAACTAACTATTGTACAAGGTGGATCGAAGTAGTAGCCACCAAACAATGTAGAACAAAAGAAGTGATCAATTTTTTAGAAGAAAACATATGCACCAGCTTTGGGACTCTAGTCTCTTTAGTATGTGACAATGGGTTAGCATTCACATCTATAGAAATTATATAATGGGCATATGATGACAATATTATTCTCAAGTTTTCATCTAACCATTATCCTCAAGGTAATGGAGTATCTGAGTCAACAAATTAAAACTTGATGAAAGCCATTAAGAAGTCTATTATAGACAAACCAAGAACATGACATAATCCTCTCAAGTATGCCCTTTGGGTAGATAGAATAAGAGTCAATTAGGCTCATAAATCATCTCCTTTCTTGATGGTGTATGGCTAGGATCCCATAGTCCCCATCACACTCAAACTGCCAACCTACAAGTTTATGCAAGAGTATATAGAGGAAGATTAACAATTTGCAAACTCAAGGTTATTGGACATTATTCAAATGGAGTATGCACAAGATAAGAATTTTTCTAACTTTATCAAGTACCAAACTATAGTCAAAAGGTGGTTTGACAAGATATCAAAGATCAAGGTGTTCAAACAACGTGACAAGGCTCTTGTTTGGGATAAAACATCTTAGCCTAAGGGCAAACATGGTAAGTTCACACCCTTGTGGATTGGCCCCTACTATATTGTAGACACACTTTGAGATAACACCTTTAGACTCAAATATATATAAGGAGTAGAGTTTAAAATGTCTACCAATGGGTAGTATCTCAAGAACTATTTCTCAGTTGCCCCTCCTAGGGTCTTCATGGAGTAAATTTGTAAGATAACTAGAGTTAGTGTAGGTAGGCTTGTTAGTTTCCCTCTTTTTCCTTCTTATCCCTTATTTATATATAAGTATGTATATATTTGTTTGCTTCCCTTTTCTTCCTAGTTTTCTTTTCTTTGTTGTGTGTTTGTTTCTTGTTGCTTTATTCTTTACTTATAATAAGTCCTTTTGGACAGCCCTCATCCCAAAGTTCCTTAATTTGCTTGAAGACCTCAAAATTTAGAAATGTTGATATGAACCCAATGCATATATATACCATGAGTTTGAGATATAATCTTGATATTAGGATTTGAATAAACTAGCAAAGACCTATGGATAGGTTAACCATTTTATAAAGACCTTAAACATTGTCTTGACCTAAACTTGGTTCTAAGAAAAATTAAATGTGTTGAATGAAAGCTCAATCTATTAAGGTATACTGATGCTTGAACTTTACCAACATCTATACCTAGGATAAAGGTTGTAACCATGGATTATTATCTAAGTATCAAACACCTGACCAAATCCTTAAACTTGGTGACCCTAGTTTCCAACCTTTGTTGAAAGCCTAAAAGACCCAAAAATTCAAAAAATAAGAACTTATTGCAAAATCAAAAGATTTTCAAGAAATGGTGATTATGGTAATCTCCACCAAAGCTATGGACACCTTGATAGTAGTGTAAAAAAATCCATGAGTGGAACCAAATGCATCTATGTCAGGGCTATGGATACCTAGCTGGCAGTAGAGCAATGCCCAAGCCAATGTTAATGACTAAAGATATGAAATCTAGAAGTTTTCCCATGAATCCCATGAAAATAAATAAGTGGAATTGAATCACACACATAGCATGGCTAATTATTGATATTTGATCCTAATTCTACACACATAATTTTGATTTCAACCACAAATTAATCTTGATAATGGCATTGATCAACTGGAATGGATGACCTAGTTGTTTGTCTAAACCAGAGTCTTTGAATTCTAATATATTATTATGTTTCCCCCATAAGTCACCATTTTTTGAGGTCAACATACCCCCATTTTTGAAAAATAGGGACCCTTTTAATTATTTTTAACCTTAGCACCAAATCTTGATATGATGCACTTTATTGGAATTTAAATATTAGCCCATTTGATGAAAATAACTCATTTTGTTCATAGTTTTATGTGAAACTTGCCTAATGTTTCTAAAAATTGACTATCATGTCTTAAGATTATAGGTTGTATGGAGATACCTTAAATGGATCATATTGGGATTTTTATAGATTAGCTCTATCCATGCTTTGATATCCTTTGATCTACAAAATATTGCAATTGGATTCATGTGATAAAACCCTCCTTTGACAAACCCTAGCTTGAACCTCTTGTTCAAATTCAAATGTTAGTGGGAGTACATTTATAAGGAACATATTTTGTGAGAATATTTAAATTTACTTTGGACTTAAGCCTTGTTTTTATGTTAAGGCTTGATTGTGTTTCTTAACATGACCAAACCTTAATCTAAAAATCCTACTTGGTCCCTTTTTATTTTCCCCCTTTATTCCTTATATTTCTAACATGGTCTAATGTTTATGTTAGCAGGGTCATTTTATTTTGGCATGGTCCACTTTATTATAAACTTAGTCTAAAGCTTTAACCCTAAGGCCCTATTCATATTTTATCAACACAAACAAGACCTTAGTTTTAAAAGCTTTAGCCTAAGTTCGTACATTTACCCATATCTTAACTTAAGTGCCTTAACTTTTAGTAGATTCGATGGTATGTGCTTCATCATAAGAAATAATCTAATAGAGAAAATAAATCCCAATGAACTTAAATCTTTGACCCATTAGACCAATCAAGTGTAATCACCTAGATCAAGATCAATGATTCATGTTTAAGCAAGATAGAGGATCCGATGGAGCAAATGCAATGCTGAAAATTCAAATGCTTAAGAAGCCCTATGGAGTTACCACATGTCACTCCCACATTCAAATCTTAATAAAAAAGGTCCCACATATTATTTGGGCTAATGGTGTGCAACTACTTGAATTAAGATCAATGATCTATGCTTCATCATGAATATTGATGTAATAGAGCGTATCGAATCTAAGGTTTATGGACTATAAATGTTTCATGAGATTAAAATTAACATTCATGTAACCATAATTTGACATCTACAAGGCCATCATTAACATCTATAATATTTTCAACTTTAATCCCATCAAAACTAATGATCCACTAACATAAATTTGATGTTCTCATGACTACATTTGACATCTGTGAGGCCATTATTGATGTCTGTGAGACCATCAAATTTAAGCTAATCAATCATTTTACTTAAACACAAAGATATACTCAAAAAATGTTTTTAAAATCTTATGAATTACATTATATAACAATGGGGACCCCTCAGAAGATGTTTATATGTTTAGGATCTTTAAATTTCTAATGATAAAATGGCCTCATAATCTAAGTATTTGCAGACATAGTTGTAATCTAAGTCTAATTCTTAAGGTTATAATTACATCTATTTGAATGTAATAAACCTTAGGCTAGAGATTTATATTAAATCTTATTTTAAAATGTCCTTATGGCATAATACTTAGCTTAAGTGATTTTAACCTAAGGTTTCATTGTGTTTATTAACATGATGAAATCTTAGGTCAAAACCTAACAATTGGTCCTTTTATCATTTGGCCCTCCTTCAGACATGTTCTAAATAACTTAGCATAAATATCTTAGCCTAAAGGATATGTTGTGCTTATTAATGAAACATAAACCTTAGCTTAAGACATTTATCCTAGGTCCCCTTTATATATATTTCAAAAACTTAGGATAAAATTCTTTAGCCTAAAGTTTATAATGTGTTTATTAAACACAAAATAAACCTTAGCCTAAAGTATTTAAACCTAAGCCCCTTATTTTATCACAATGTTGATTAAAGTTCTCACACTTTTATAATATCAACAATCTATGCTTCATCATGAAGACTTATCGAACAGAGTAAAGAGACCCGATGAGTCTAAAGCATTTGATCCATCAAACTAATCATGTGCATCTACTCAAATTAAGATCAACGGTTCATGCTTGCTCCCAAGGGGATGATCAGATGAAGCATAGCTACCAAAGACTTTTCAATTAAATACAAGATGCCCACAAGATCAACATGTGGTGAGCACATATTTACTATAAAAAATGTATGGCCCATAAGGCACATGAAGGTGCCAAGTGTCATAACCATGAAGCCCAACATAAAGCAGCCAATGATTCTCAATCCCTATGATCATGATCAATGGCCTGCATTGATCCCTGAATGAAGATCTAATAGCATGAAATAAAAGTTATATTTTCAAAAGATAATGGCCACTCCCCTAGGGAAATTATGAAAATTGCCATGAAAGTTGTCAAACGGATGCCACAGGAGTGCCACGCAAGCCAAAAATGACAAAATTGAAGATTTTGTGTGCTTAAAATGGTAGAGGTATAATGGCCTAGATCTCAATCAAATATGAGACAATGAATGAGCCTAATTCTAGATTTCCATCACCATTAAAGCCTCAGAAAAGCCATAGCATCCTTAAAAGGCCCCAATTCAAACATGGATTGATCATAATCAAACTAAGAAGAGATCAATTGATATATAAGAACAAGTTCACCCAGAAGCTACTTGTAGTTCATTTGATAGGTAGTTAAAACTTTCATAGCCATGGTAATTCATAGACAATGACAAAGGGATAAAACTTAGCTATATCAATTTTTTTTTTAAGTATCAGGAATTGTTTCAAACATTTTATCTATAACAATTTCCTTGAAAGGTATTTTCTTCAAAGAGGGTCCTTTCTAAAAGTTCCAAAGGATATCTTTTAGAGAAGTTGGTCCAAAACATAAATCTAAAAGGCACTTTTTATAGGAAATTCGTCCAATACATGTTCTTAAAGGGTACCTTTCCAAGAAAGTGTCCTCTGCAATTTTCTTGATGGGCACTTTTCTCAAAAAAATAGTCCACTTCAAGGCAAAGTGCCCTATGCACTTTTTTCTGAAGGATATATTTTTTAGCAAGGTAGACCAAGTCAAAGTTTTGAAGGACACTTTTTTAGAGGGTTTAGGGTAGAATTATTTCAGATATTATATCTAAAGAAATTGTTTAAGATAGATAAGGCAAACAAATTCCTTTAAAAAAAGTGTTTTACACAAAACCCAAAGGAATTGTCTAGAAAAAGGTCCAAAAAAACTAGTCATTTAGATTTGAAAATCTAAAGATGTTCCATGAATGTCAAAATAGAGCTCAAGCAAAAATCTATCTATGCTTAAATTTAATGATCTACAAGATGTCACTTGCATTATGTGGGATGACAAATGATGGTTAGTAGGATGTCAAATTTAAAGGCAGAGTAAGACAAATCTTATGGAGCCTAAATTTGATGGTCATGTGATTATAAATGATGATCATGAAAATGTCATTTTATGGGAGAAAATACATCAAATTTTAGATCATGAACTAGCCATTGGCTTTCAAATAGTGGGTCTCAGTAAATCAATAGCATGCAAGTAGGTCAAAAAGTTAGTAAATCTCAAGATCAAAGGCACAAGGGATAAGTGGTACAAGCACATGAGTCTAGGTAAAATATCAATGGATCATGTTCATTCACCTAAAGTAGATCCAAGGTGTGAGTAAGGGTCTAAGATTCAAGGATTTGAGTTAGTTTCTTATGACCAATCAGAACAAAGGAGAGCCTAAATGTCTTAGATGGAGATCAAAAGGTCAGTTTTCAACTAAGGTAAGAAAGCATGATGGAGCTGAGCTTGAACACATTTCATTTTGATCTAGGAGTATATATTTTAGGATTGGATAGTTCCATTAGGTACCTACATAGGTAGACACATAGACTTTAATGATCATTGACAAAGCTAGTTGTAGGAAAGTGACCTTTCTCCCCACTTAGGCATGCATAAAAAAAATAGTTATGAGCAGTTTTACATTAGGACAAAGTGAAAATGACTTGATCTGTAATATCCCGTTGAATATCAAAACAAAAGCTCTGAATTGCTTATCTGAATTTCTGCAAAAAATATCTTCAAATAGATAAATAAATCACAGTATAAACTCTTATTTATTTGCTCATAAGCTTACAATAGAGATCCTCTGTCAAGTATACAAAGAATGCTAAAAGTACGGCCTGAATAGCCTGAATATTTTGCAAATTGGGAAAGAATTCTGAATCTGGCTTGTCTCAGCCTGCTGTGTAAAAAAAACACAGTCGCTGATGTCGGTTATACTGCCATCGTCGATCGACCTGTAGTCGCTAACTTGCCAATGTCGGTGATATGTTGACCGATGTCGGTCTCTATAGGTCTCTGTTTGCTGATGTCGTGCCTGAACTTTCTATAGATGCGTACGAATTTTCATGAATCTGTACGGAAGTCGTACGGTCGCTAATATCACCCAACCTGTATGCTTGATCCTGATCTATAGAATTATGGGCTAACACAAAAGATCTATATCTGGATAATTCTTGAATCAAAACCCAAAAATAATGAAAATACATGTAAACCCTTGTGATAGCTTCTGAGTGAAGTTATCTCTCAAATACCTATAATACTATGATAACTTCTGGGTGAAGTTATCTCTCAATTTGGCAATAGATCGGCTGATCTTTCACAACCTCTGAATCGCACACAATGAAGACTTGACATTCTTCAATGCAATTGGAATCTTGGAACCCTTGGCTAGTCTTCACAGAAGAATTTCTTAACAAGAATCAATATCAAATAATAATCATGAATACAAACTCTCTCCCATGAGGCCCCTTTATACCCTCCAAGGTGTGCTTGCTAAAATTAGATTTTCTCAAATTAGAACTTGAGGTTCTTAAATTAGAATTCCTCAAATTAGAACTTGAGGTTCTTAAATTAGAATTCCTCAAATTAGACTTGGGCTTCTTAAATTAGAACAAAATATTAATAATTAATAATTAATTAATATTTAATTAAAATTAGACCAAATACTTAATATTTGATTAAATCAATCAAATATTAATATCTCCCTTAATTCATGCCCAAAAAAGATCAAACGAAAGCCAAGCCCAGCTCCATCAAGACCCTCTATCCATTCTATTAGCCTACGAGAGTCGCATTATAGGCTAACCATCAATTCTGAACATGTCACCTAAAAAGGGGACATGACATGATCCTATTATTTTAGTCACCATGGGGCATCACAAAAAAGGTATTGTAATAATGTAATGGACTAGAGTTCTCTGGATCAATCAGGAAAGGCTTTAGTGATCTTGATTCATGGTGACAACTATAACTACTTTTTAAATGTATTTGAATTGGTTTGCTTCCCTTTTTTAGAACTAAAAACCCCCCTCTCTTGCTTCCCTTCTACTATAAATATAGCCTTTGATCCATTATTTTTCATCCTTCAGGTTAGTATGATTAGACGCTAAAAAAATTGTGTTTGACACCTCTTGGAGTAGTGAATAGAGTATTTTGTAGTCATTTTTACTAATATGTATTTAGTGTTATGTATTTGTTTAAATATGCAATTATGAATGTTATCTTCCTTTTGTATGTCCAACCTAGGTGCTATAAATATTCTCTATAGGTCATATAGTGTGTCTCAAGATTGATATCTCAAATATATAGTGGATAGTTAAACTTAAGTTTCTTAAACAAGACCTTACTTTCATTGTTCCCTAGTTTAAGTGCATCAAACAAACCTCTGTATGAAATATTTTTGCATAGAAGCATAGTAAGAATTGCATTATTTTCTTTCATAGTTCATTAGTGTGTTAAATATTCTAATCTTAAGAGTGAATCTGATAAATTCTTGGTGCATCACCAGAACTTTGAATAGATTTAATTTTATGCAACTTCTTTCCCCTTTTCACCCCAACTAGTCTTAGATTTAGAAGCAAGGGTCTAAATTATAAAATCTAAGGAGTTATCCTCATAAAAAATCTAGAGGTTTGGTCTATTCATAGGCAACCCATAACCTTAGACCATTCCCATGTTATTCCATGTTTGAAATCAAGACTTGAACATTCCTCCTTTTAGCTAGGGTGCAATTTGGCTTGCTAATAGTTATGGCATGCCCAGTGGGATCAAACTCCTAGTTGTGTAAATCTGAGTATAGTAGTGAGTTTAATTTTTAATATTTGCATAATTTTCATGCCCCATATATATATCACAATATCCTCTACAAAAAGGAAGGAAACAAATTTGTCTGAGCTACCTTTGCAATCAACAAAGAGGAAGAAGCCTCTCAGCCAAAGCATACACCTACCCCTCTTGTTCCCCCTATTATTTCCCAAAATCCTCTTGTTCAAACTAGTATTATTTAGCCAAACATTTTTTTAAATCCCACACTTTAGAAGGATATTCCTAGAAGACAAGCCTTTGTGCCATTCAATGGTGGTAATCCTTTAAACCTTACTCAATGGGAAGATATTCTAGTCTCGGATTTGAAATTTCTTACCTATTATACAAGGAAAAATCCCGTTACTCCTATAGACCACATTTTTTACATTGCTAACCTATGTTTAGTACATCATGTAACTCAAGAAAATACAAAATGAGGTTGTTATCAACCTCTTTAAAAGGGAAATCACTTCAGTGGTATAAAGGATTGGCCCCAACATCAATCAATATCTAAGATGAGTTTGGAGAGGTCCTGTGCAAGAACTTTGAGGAAAAGAGTGATCATTTTTAACTTGTGTAATAGCTTACACGTATCAAGAGATCCCCTCATGATTTCATGGTGGATTTAAACTATATATTTTAGAAGACCTAGGATAGAATTCCTGCGGTGATCAAGCATACACCCAACTACTCTTTTCTATATTATTTGAAGGCTCTCAACTCAGATGTAGCTATAATGATTCAATCCATGGGAGAGAACACCCTACCTAGAGATTTTTAAGTATCTATTAGGGCTAAAAATTGTCTTATATAAGTGGGAAAGTTGGCTCCAAGGCCACTAATATCTCTCTTCCTAGAGATACATCCTCCTACCCCAACTTTTGCTCTAGTTCTAGAATCAACAAAGTTTTATCAAATAGAAGGTGAGAAATTTGACAAATTAGGGAAGATAGAGAGTCTTCTTAAATCCCAAAACAACAATTAGGTTACAATGGAGAGGTAACAAGCTCCACCATATAGGCCATACTAAAATAATAGTTATAGCTCATAGTACTATAGGCCACCCTATCAACCCAATTATCAAGGATAGGGGTAGAATCCTTAATCAAGGAAATACAATCCTAATGTTCCATGTAATTCTAGAGTTGTTGTGCCAACTCAAAATAACTATGCTCAAGAAGGCTTGTGGCAGTCAGAGGGATAGTCCAATGAGATAGTGATGGCCACTACTAGAGATATGTATCAAGACCTTGATTGGCAGCAAGCCCCTTCATTTTAGAGTCATCACATGATGCCTCCTCCACAATAATGCCATCAAATAAGTCAATATAGCATGCCTACCATGTCATGATCATAAGCTCAAAGCCAACAACAAGGGGGCATAGGTGGAGCACTAAATGATACCACATGCATGAATTTCCAAGAAGGGGAATATGTATTTGAGCATGTGGTGGCCAATATGGGACAAGCTTCATAGGGGACACATAAAATAGTTGTAGCTCAAATGAGGGATAATAAGAGCATATCAAAAGACAACTTGGGAAACCTATGGTTTTTGCATCATCCCCCCAAACTTTTCATCAACCTACTTATTTAAATATAGATATTAAGGCTCTTCCAAATCAACAAGTGCCCCAACACCATGGATAGAAACAATGGTCCCCTTTCATTCTTAATGTTACTCAAATGCTAAGTGATGCTTCCATCTCCAAAGTATAGTCCAAAGGTACTAGTTTTCCATTTAATATTGTGGATTGTTTGAAGAAGGATAATGTAACAATGTCCATGTATGATGCTTTGTCTATCCTTAGGCAAAATGAGATTCTCCAATAATATCTCTCTAATCTCTCTCATGAGGGAAAGGTAGTTGATAAAGTGAACATTATGTTCATCAATGATAGTCAACCTAACAATCTCCTGATTGAGCCCTTGGCCTAGTTCCCAATCAATTCCAAGAACAAGTTAATCTCAAATTTTCATTCATCCTTATAAAGTTGTTAGGCCTCCCACTTTTTATCTATTATTTATCATAGGGGATTATTTTGTACACAATTGCATGATTGACTTAGGTGCTTCAACTGTAGTGATGCCTAAAGCCATAATAGACAAACTTGGGCTCAAATATGTGCTTAAGAAAAAGGGTGTTCTCTAATTAGAGGCTCTCTTACTAATACAATAGGCATCTTGAAATATATATAGATTACATTAGTTTCCTATCCAAAATTTATCATTAATTAAGATGTAATGGTGGTAGACCCACCTCCATATTTTTCCCTATGCTTGTACAGGGAATTTACTAATAAAATTGGGGGACATTTATCATCTAATTGGTCACACATGGTTTTTATAACTATTTATGGAACCAAAGTCACCATAAGGTATGATCCTATCACCAGGTTCCACCTATAACCCTACATGCCCAATCTTACAAATACCAATTGTGTTGTATTTGGAGAGGTTGAAGAGGTTATTGAATAAGAGCCCCATAGTCATCTAGAAGGCATCTTAGATTTTTTCTTAGATGAGTGGGAAAATGATAACCATGGATTTGATCCATATATTAGTATTGAATATATAGACTTTGGAGTGTATTATATGCATGAGGAACATACTGCAACACCTTCCTTAACTAACACTACTCAAGAAGAAGACGGTGTATGGACCTTGTTCTTTAATGGCTCAAGGTCAAAGAATGGAATTGAAATGGGAACCATGATAATTTCATCCTCTAGTCAAAATTATCATTCTACTAAAAGACTTCAATTTAGTTGCACCTCAAATATAGTTGAATATGAATCTCTTTTGTGTGGTTTGTAAGAAGCAAGAAAGAGAGGTATCCAACTCCTCAAAGTCAAAGGTGATAGTGAACTTATAGTACAACAAGTGAGAGCCCTAAGTATAGTTAAGATTCACCATTTAAAATCCTATAAGCACTAGGTATGGGACCTCATGGAGGATTTCTTAGAATTTGACATCCAATCCATACCGAGAGAAGTAAACTAGCATGCAAATAGGCTTATGGTCATTGGTGCCCAATACAAGATGGCAGAAGGAGTCAAAGGTAGCCAAGGCAAAAATAAGGTCAAGATTATATGTAGACCATCTATACCCTACAATGAGGTGAATTGGAAATTTTTTGATAATGATGATTAAATCATATGTTTTCTAATGCAAGAGGTAGAATTTTGCCATAGGAATCAAGACAAGTTATAGAATCAATATGATGATCAAATAGTATAGTTGAGATCCAATAATATTCCCAAGGGGATTATGACATTAGAGAGAATATTAGATGAATATGACCAAGTAAAGGGAAATCATGCATCTCAGCTAAAGAGGAGCACTATGAAAAGATAGAGATCTTTAAGGGCAAGTTGTTAAAGCTAAGAAAGGTTAACACAACAAAGGAAAGAGCTACATTTTTTTTTGGTGCCAAGAATTTTCTAATATATTTTCTTGTAAATACAAAGAATTGAAAGGGTTTGAACCCAAACTTGCATAGTACACCATTGAATTAGAAAGTAATGCCAATCTAGTCAGGTAAAAATAGAGGTTGGTCAACCCAAGAGTGAAGGATCTCATGAGAAGATAACTCTATATATTTATCAAATCCAAGATAACATTTCCAATTAAACATTCCTCTTGGGTGGCAAACCTTGTGCCAGTGAGGGAAAATAATGGAGAGATTTGGTTATGTGTTGAATTTAGGGACCTCAATAAGGTATCCCTAAAGGATCATTACCCACTTCTCTCCATGGATTAAATTTTACAAAAGGTGCTAGGTTATCAAAGGTTTTCATTACTTGAAAGCTATTCTGGCTATAATCAAATCATGGTCAAAGAAGAAGATAGTTACAAGACTACCTTCACAACAAAATTAGGCACCTAAGCATACTATAAAATGCCTTTTGGACTCTCCAATGTTGGATCCACATTCTAAAGAGTAATGGATGTTGATTTTCATGGTCTTTTGAATGATAGGGTTTTAGTTTACCTTGATGATATAATAGTTTTCTCAAAAAATCCTAATGAACATCTGACACGTTTGAGATCTATTTTTAATAGATACAGACAATTTGTAGTTTTTTAAATCCAAAAAAATGCATTTTTTTAGTACATGAAGACTTCTTGGACATGTGGTGTCTAAAGTTGATCTTTCCATCGATCTAGAAAGGATAGAAGTGATCCTTTCTCTATCATTACCCAAACACAAGGAAGGGTTACATAGCTTATTAGGCAAGATAAATTTCATTAGGAAGTTTATTCTAGGCCTTATAGAGATGGTCAATTCTCTCACTCATATGCTAACAAAAGGCAAAGAGTTCACATGGAAAAGAGAGGGTAAGAAGATATTTGAAGCCATCAAGGGGGCCATATCTCATGCCCCCACTTTGCTAAATCCAAATTTTAAAAAAGATTTCTATTTGTATGCCTTTTTTACTTTAGATTCAATTTTATCTATGTTCATGCAGTAGAATGATCAAGGTCTGGAGCAACCCATTGCTTTATTTAGCCAATATTTAGAGGGTTATGAATAAATATATAGCTTTGTTGAAAAACATGTGCTTTATATTGTAATAATTTTGAATAAATTTAGGCATCTAGTTTCAAATAGTAAGATCATATTAATGGTGGATCATCTAAGTGTGAAAGATTTTATCCTCAACAGAGACTTGAATGAAAAGAGAGATGGATGGTCACCAAGTGTAAGGAATATGACATTGAAATTAGGATCACAAAGCTAGTCTAAGGAAAAGTATTATGTGAACATCGTGTTGAATATGTTAGATAAGAAAAAGAGATAATTTAGGTAATCTAAGACACTCAATAGGAAGATGAAGATACTCTTCCATGAAGCTTGACACATTATATTACTATATTTATCTAACTGGGGGAGTGTCCAATGGGTTTTAAAGCATCACAAAGAAGACACTTCAGGTTAAAATTAGTTCCATACTTTCTAATTGATGGAGTCCTATTCAAAAAGGACATTGGAGGTGTGCTCTTAAGATGTGTTAAAACTAACCAAATTGATAACCTTGTTAGGAAATTTCATCAGAGTCCTTAAGGAGGCCATTTTCTAGCTAGGACCATAACTAAAAAAATCATTAGAGTTGGTTACTTTTAGCCCAATTTATTCAAAGATGCACATGCATGGGTGAGGAAGTGTTCAAAATGTGTCATGTTCATAGGGAAATAGAAACTAGTTTCTATGCGATTGAAGCCTATTCAAGTTTAATATCCTTTCATGCAATGGGGTTTAGACTTCATCAGAATGAGTAATCCTCCATTTAGTGTTAGCCATAAGTGGGTCCTAATAGCCACAGACTACTTCACTAGTTGGGTGGAAGAAGTCTCCTTGAAGGAAGCAAATGAGAACTTTGTCCTTGAGTTTTATGAGATCCTAGTCACCTATTTTGGAACACCATCCACCATAATATCATATAATGTTTTAGTATTTAGTAGCACAAAAGTATGTGAGTGTCTCTTGATCAAGTTATCTATATGACATCTTCATCTAATTATTATCTATAAGTAGATGGACTAGCTGAGTCTACTAATAAGAACCTAATTCAGATCATTAAGAGAACAATAGAAGATAATCAGATATCCTGACACACAAAGTTGAAGATTGATTTATGGGATGATAGAGTCACATCCATAAATTCCATTGATGACTCACCTTATCTCTTAATATATGGAAGAGAAGTAATTCTACCAATTTCATTAGAGATTCTAGCTTTGAAGCTTGCACACCAACTAGAGCTTTTAGAAAGTGATGCAATGGAGGTTAGAATGAATGAACTAAGAGAGTTGGAGGAAATAAGGGATGATGTCATACATTCTATGTGGTCTAAAAAATATCATTTCAATATGACCTTTGATAAAATATCTTCATTAAATACATTATAAAAATGTGACATGGTCCTCAAATGGGATGAAGATCGTGCAAAACTAGGGAAACACTCCAAGTTTGATAGTATTTGGAGTGGACCCTATGTAATCACATGATGCAAAGAGAGAAATGATTTTGAGATTTATGGATTAAATGGAGAGAGCCTTCCCATCCATATCAATGGGAGGTATCTCAATTTTTTCTACTAGTCCCCATATCTTGCCTCTTATACATTAATAGATAGGCATGTCCTTTTCCTCCAAGTGCTTTTACACACTATTATTTTTAGTTATTTTGTTTATAGTTTAAGTTTTTTTTTTTGTATTTTACTTCTTTGTTGTTGTTTTATCTCCCTATTACTCCAAAAATTGTTTCCAAAAGTTAATCAGAGTCTATTTTTAATTAACTTTTCATTTGAGCAAGCATGATCAATGGTTGGGTTCCATGACCAGCAAGTTGGTCAAGTTAATAGAGTCGTTAAAATTGTTGGACATTTTGGCCCACATAAAAAGCTTTTACTTGATTTAAATATATGATTAGGGTCTCAGTTGATAAGAGGATCAAGTGGATTTGAGGTAGGATCAACATGTAAATGGAGGAATCCAAGAAGGGTTTCATGGTGTTGAGTAATTGTAGGAATGGATCTAGGAAAAGCTTGAGTTTGCATTTTTCCAACTTCCAAACAAGTATAGCATCCATATTTCCTTTAGATGAAGTGTTCCACAAAATCCCACAACAAATGTATAAGGCTTAATTATTTTTAGACTTTTGTCCCACTTTATTTTGCTAAGTGTTTGAATTATTTTGAGAGTTGTGTTTCGGGCATTTTGTTTAAGTGTCAGGAATTGTTTCAAAAAATTTCCCTAAAAGGTATTTTATTCAAAGAGGGTCCTTTAAAATTTTTTTGAAGGATATATTTTGGATAATTTAGTCCAAAACATAAAAATTGAAGATCACTTTTTCTAGGAAAGTGATACAATACATTTTCCCAAAGGGCACCTTTCCAAGAAAGTATCCTCTACAATTTTCTAGAAGGGCACTTTTCTCAAGAAAATGGTCCACTTCAAGGCAATGTGACCTATGCACTTTTTTTTTAAGGATATAATTTCTATCAAGGTGGACCAAGTCAAAGTTCTTAAGGGAAATTTTTTAGAGGGAAAAGGACCAAGACAAGAATTCTTGAAGACATTCTATCTGAAGGAATTGCTCAAGGTAGATAAGGGACACAAATTCCTTCAAAAAAGGTGTTTTACATAAACCTAAAGGAATTTTCCAACAAAAGGTTTGAAAGAACTAGACATTTATTTTTGAAAATACAAATAAATTTGTGTAAAGGTCAAAATAGATCTTGAGAAAAAATCTATCTGTGCTCAAATTTGAAGATCCATGCGACATCATTTGCATTCTACAAGATGATAAATGACGGTTGGTGGGACTTCAAATTTAAATATAGAGAAAGATAAATATTATAGAGCATAAATTAGATGGTCATATGACCATAAATGATAGTCACATGAGCATCATTTGATAGGAGTGAAGATTTCAACTTTTAGATCATGAACTAGCTATTGACTTTCAAAAAGTAGGTCCTAGTAAATCAATAGCATGCAAATAGGTCAAAAAGTCAATGAATCTCAAGAGAAAAGGTGAAAAGGAAAAGTGGCACAAGTGCATGATTATGGTCAAAATATCAATGGATCATGTTCATTCACCTCGGGCATATCTGATGGTGTGAGCAAGGGTCGAAGAGTCAAAGATCTGATTCGGCTTTCGATGACCAATTAGAATAAAAGAGAGCCCAAATGTCTTAGATGGAGATTAAAATGTCATTTTTTGACCAAGGCAAGAAATAATAATGGAGCCAATATCAAACATGTTTAATTTTGAGCTAAGAATGGATATTTTGAGATCAAATGATGCCATTAAGGACCTATAGAGGTAGACATGTAGACTTCAATGATTGTCACCAAAGATAGCTACAAGAAAGTGACCTTTCTCCCCACTTAAGCATGCATAAAAAAAATAGTCATGAGAATTTTATCATCAAGACAAAGTGAAAATGACTTGATCCTATTGTTTTAACAACCATGGGGCATCACATAAAAGACATTGTAATAATACAATGGACTGGAGTGACCTGGATGAATCAGGAAGGGTTTGAGTGAGCTTGATTCATGGTGGTAATTGTAACTACTTTTAAAATGGATTTAAATTGGTTTGATTCCACTTTTTATCACCAAAAACCCCCTCTCTTTTTTCCCTTCTACTCTAAATATAGTCTTCGAGCTATTATTTTGCATCCCTTAGGCTAGTATGACTAGACTTTACCAGAATTGTATTTGACACCTCTTGGAGTAGTGAATTTAGTATTTTATAGTCATTTTTAATAATCTATATTTAGTGTTTTGTGTTTTTCTAAATATGCAATTGTGAATGTTATCTTCCTTTTGTATGTTCAAACTCAACCTAGGTGTTATAATATTATCTACAAGTCATATAGTGTGTTTCAAGATTGATATCTTAAAGATATAGTGGATAATCAAACTTAAGTGTCTTTAACCAAACCTTATTCTCATTGTTTCCTAGTTTGAGTACATCAAATAAACCTTTGTATGAAATACTATTGCATAGAATCATATTAAGCATTGAATTTTTTTCTTTGACAGTTCATTAGTGTGTTAAAGATTCCAAGCTTAATATTTGATATAATAAATTCTTGGTGCATCACCACAAATTATAATAGATTTTATTTTATGCAACTTCTTGATCCTTTTCACCCCAACTAGTCTTTAGATTTAAAAGCAAGGGTTTAACTTATAAAATCTGAGGAGCTAGCCTCATAAAAAATCCTAGAGTTTTGGTCTAGTCATAAGCAACCCATAAGCTTAGATAATTCCCATGTTAGTCTAGGTTTGAAAGAAAGACTTTACCATTCTTCCTTTTAGCTAGGGTGCAATCTACCTTGCTAACAAGCATAAGAGAAGAATAGATAGAGCTAAGTGATTCTTAGTGAGGAAAAGAGAAGAGGAAGATCTCTTTTAAAAATCTAGAGGAGGAAAATGGGAGTTACATACAACCCCATTATGACCTTACAAGCCCTCCAAGTATGTGCCACTTATTTATTAATCCCTTACAAAAATAAGGGAGGTGTGTGCCATGTGGAGAAAGGAGTTATTCATGCAAGTAACTCCCAAATCCTAAGGGAGAACAAAGAGGTGAGTGACACCTCAAAGAATATAGATTTATGTGAATTAAAAATTCACATAAATATAAAATCTTCACACATGGAAAAGAGACTTAGGATAAAATAAATTATCCTAAATAAAGGGTAATCCTAACAGGATCTACCACCTGAATACTAGCACCATAATTTGGATAGTAGCATCAATGGTACTAGTGTCCCAGCTTGGGTGTTATTATCCTTTTCCCACCTTTTTTTACCAATGGATATCTTTTCAAAATAAAAACCACATAAGTTTGGCCTATACCTATTTTAAGATTTTCACAAGCACTAGTTAGGTATATATACATGAATTTTAGTCTTTATTTGCTAGACAGAAATTAGATGCAAATGACACAAAAAAATTCAAAACAAGTTATGAACAATCAAGGTTATTAATCTCTATTATAACCTACTTCTACATAAAACCATCTACAACATTCCCAAGTTTAGAATAATCATATTTTCAATCTCAAGCTCCACTCAAAAATCATTCAAATTGGCATTCATACTAGATTCACTTGCACCAGTATTTAGGTGGGGAGAAATACATTGGACTTGATCCCTCCTCAAAGTTTTGGTATGTAGGAAACTCTCATCATAGTAGGATGTTAAATATGTCTAGCCTACCTCACTAACATTACACTTTGATACTTGTGCTAACTAGATGCCCTAGCAACATATAAGTTTAGGGTTGGCATACAAAGTCAATCAAAATGGGTCACCTACAGGGAATCAGAACTCATGTGCATAAGAATTATCTTAGCAGACTCAAACATAGGGGAACCCAAAATCTCATAATAGTTCTATATAGAGGACATTAGCACCAAAATAAGGAAACTTGTACTATCATCGATGACTGATAAAAGACCTACCAATGTTATATCTTCTCCCCTATTAGGAAAGACGTGAGAATATATACAACAAGAGAAACAAAATCAAACAATCATGATTACTCCATGTCATGGATAAAAATCCAAAAATGGAACTGAAATAATCAAACTACTGCTACCAAAATTATCATCCAAGCATTAAACCCAAACTTCAAGAAAATAACTAACTAGATAAGGGTAATTGTCCTCCAGCCTCCAACAAATAATTCAACCTCTAGTGTGACACTTACACTTTATTAATCATAGGGATCTTGATGGACCTATAAATCATGATATGGTCATTAAGAGCACAAACATAAGGTGTCATGAAAATTGTCATTTTGGAGGTGTCAGTTCTGATTAAAAATGTACCTTTATACAATAGTTTTAATACATTTATTAGAAAAACATATAAATACACTTTAAATTAAAAAAATAACCATTCCAATATGTCTATAACATCCAAAAACCTATAAAACAACTAGTCAAATGAGCACTTTTGGAAAAAATAATGATTTGTCAAAAAAAATGTCATTGTACAAGATATTTAATGATGAATGTGTCAAAATCATGACCAAAAGGAAAACTTTTGAATTTTAAACTCTTGACTTATTTTTATCAAGAGACTTATAAAATATTATTTGAAAATTACTCTATAATCATCTACAAGCTTAAAATAGAAGATTTTATATTTAAACTTGATTTTTCTATGTAGAGAAATAAAAAAATAACTTGCATGAAGAAATTTTTTAATTCCCCATGAAAATTTTGAGTTAAAGTGTTATTGATTTAAAATTGGTGTGGGATCCGTGTAACCCTATATTTTTTCAAGTCTATTTATCAAAATTTATACTGATTAAGAATATTTTCTTGTAGCTACTTTACTATACCATTACTAGGGATGTCATGTTGTTGGGGGATGCCATGCTTTTGGATCTAATTCAAACTTCATCAAAACTCTTCAAATATATATATAAACTTCACAAATAAATATGAAGGTTGTACAATTTTTTTTTTGGTTTCTAAGTTAAATCTTGCCAAAAGTAAATAGGAATACATAAATCATGGGGATGCCATTCTTCACTAGAATGCTTCACAAGTCCTCAACAAATCCATACAAGGCCATATATGTGGGATTTTTGTAGGTTTTAGGCTACCATATGAAGAATCAAAGCATACAAATTAGTTTCTCAACACATGGATGCCATTAATGCATATGGAGGCCATAAAAGTCCATGAACACATTGAATAGACCAAAAAAAGGTTTCAATAGACTGGCATATCAATTTATATGAGATTTAATGCAGGTAAATATCCAAAAACACATCAAAATTCCATGTATACTTTTACTTAGGCATATTAATTTTTAATAGACTAAACATATACTTCAACATAGTATTTCCAAGTTACAAATAGCCATACAATTCTTCAATTGCCCTTATGTAGTGCTTGGAATGCCATACAAATTAAATTTTAAAAATAGTGGGTTGTACTACCTTAAAAATGGATAAAACTCTAATTTATCAAATTTAAAATCTTCAAAATTTAAAAATTAATACCAAAATTATTTCCTTAGACTCCAAAAAATTCTTAAATCCTCCTCTTCAAATGTCTTTAATCCTCCTATTGAAATATGTGGCTTTGATACCACTATTGGCCCAAGGAGTAGGTGGAGTTTACATCTTGAATAAATTATTTTACACAAAAATATAACTTTTTATTATATCAAGTTGATCATTTATAATTTAGGTTAAATTTTATAAATCTTTCATGGGAAGTTACAACTCGATCAACTTACTTATGGGTTTACCTTGTAAGATAACTAATTTACTAAATTGTTTATTGATAATTTATTATTAGCCTACTAACAAAAAAGTCACTAAAAAAATATATTTTATATCATACAACCCAATAGGTGATACTATCCAATTAGGGCATTATTATCCAAGAAGAGTTTTGATACCTAGATCATATCCATGACACTTAGATCAGCTCATGTCCCAGTTTGTCACCTCTAGGTCTTTTGTCTTAGTCAATTTCTAGCTAAGTACTTATTTACATAATTTATTTATATTTTTATAAAGGTTAAAATAATTCATTTCTATTAAAAATTAGTGGCTAATTTATTTCATATTTCTCCCTTGATTTACTATACTCTGGCCCTTTAACAACCTAGGGCTTAAACTCCATAACATTGAAAAGTTAAATCATTTGGTAAACCCAACTTACTTTGAATAATATCCAAATGCTAGCCCTAGATGTTATTAGGGTTTATATCCTTCTGTTTCCTATTTTTAATGGTTGTGTTAGGGTTTTTAAACCTAATATATTCTACCCTAACATCCCTCTTCCAAGTTACATTGCCAAATTTCATATATAAAGAAGATTATTTTCCTCCTCATCTCCAAGAGGGTGATAACTAATTTCCCTCTAACCATGTCCATTCAATCACTCCTCTATGAGGTGAGGTAACTTGTTCTACTATTTAAAATGTCTATACTTATCCTATCCATCCTTCAAACCATTCCCTTCCCATATCTTCTCTATAGGTTGTCTGCCTACATGTTCAATTAGAAGCAACTAAGGTTTGCACTTGTGAGACTCCATGTGATCAAATTATCAGTATGAGGTAGCTAACTGTAGAATTAAAAAATCATAATCAACTATTACATAAAAATATTAAAACATTGGAAAATCAGTTTACAATATAAAAACCTCTAGGGCACACTAGTTTTAATCATGTATATGAATCTTCACCTAGTCAATTTGTGGTAAGCAATGTTACATATAAAAATAAGTAATCACAACAAAGTGCATATACAAGTAATGATTCAAAAAAAATTCAAAGATAAAATATAATTTCAAGTGAGATTTTAAAGAAAATGATTAAAGATAAGTTGATCAACCTACCTCCTTTACATCTAGTGAGGAGATCCAGATATTATTGTGTATATTATAGATTACATGGTCATCACACAGATTTATGCTTGGCATTGGAATAGTATATATAACACATCATTGATAATGAGGAACCTACACAAGATAAATCAATTAATAAATCCATAGTGATATATGAACATATCAAAAAAGAGTCAAATTTAGAAATAGTACAAAAGTGGTTACCAAAACATAACTCAAAACAACAAAAGTTTCACAAAGCAAAATCAGAGCAAGAAATAGTACAATGAGCATAGGTAAAACAAGTAAAGGATATAAATATACATCTCCAAAATGAGGCACCACTTTCAAAACATTATGGGTTTGGTAAAAATTATCTACAATAATTTATTATGAAGGTTAAGGGTTGGGCAAACATGACCCCTTAAGGCATCATTACTATTCTAGTAGTTGATAATGTTGGTCAACAAGACATGATATTTATTGAACATCCTAAGGCAAATCATTCATAGATACATTTTTTCAAGGCAAAAAATCTAGACATGTAGGGAATTTTACAAAAAGAGAAAGAACTTAAGTTGTAAATTTAAAATCATGTTAGGCCAACAAGTATTCTCATAAGATGATTTTTATAAAAAGAGCCTCCAAAGCACCATATGCCTATAACAAGAAAAGTTTCAAATGGCACAATCCCAGTTAATATTATAAATCATAATTCAAAAATGTCAACTCTATAGTATGAGGAAATTCCCTATTCTCATCCAAATACAACATAAGTCAACGCTAGCATTCCTAGTTATGATTATTATGATGACAATAATAAACAATACTTAGATTCATAATACAACTTAATCAAATTATAGCATATTAGTCACACATCACACATGATTAGTGTTCCTTTAATTGACATAGTCATATTGATAGTGAGTCTCCCATGAGACTCATTGGTTAATATGTCCCTCCCTTCTTGTACATAGTTTCCTTATTTCTTTCTCCTTGTATAAAGTTTCATTTTTATGTTACTTGTACATAGCTTATATTTAGAAAATAAAAAAATAATTTAATAGGCCAAAACATAAAAAAAATCAAATATTTATTATAAACATATAAATTATAAATTTTATGCATGCCCATAGTTAAACTTCTTATATTTTTTAAACATTACATATGCTAGATATCTTAGTATAGTTGGTTTTCACCATACATACATGTTTCACTTGTTCTTGTCACGTGTTCACATATACTTGTAGGACTTTGGTCCACTACAAAGATCTAGATTTGTTATTATCTACCCACTCGGGGCATATACACAGACACAAGTTCTTTATTTGGTATATTTTCCCATTTAGGGGCATCATATACATAGTTTTGAATGTCAGGTTACATCTTTATAAACTCTACATCATAGATTTAGCATTTTTATATCTTGATACTAATCATCCTATACCTACTCATATTTTTTATTGACTACTATTACTTTAGACTTAGCTTAAGTACATTTTTAGTCTTATATAAATTTGTACCACATGTTCATTCATACTTTCATTTCTAGCTTTCCTAGTTTAGACTTGATTGTGTCTATATGATTATTTTACTCGAGGGCATTTGAATATTCTATTTCTCTCTATCTCTGTACCACTTATTTTAATTTTATGTATACTTTGGACATGTTTCCATGTCCTTGTGTGTGTCTTCCTAATTATGTATGTGGACATTTGAACATATCCTTCCATGTGGCTCTAAGCCAAATTACTTTTTGTTTGTGTATGCGGACATTTGAACATGTCCTTATATGTCTTACTTTCTTAGATTTAGTGACATGTGTCCATATTTTTTGTATTGTGTCACCCTGACCTACTTTATGTGCCTCATGTGTGTTATATGTATACTTGCTTGTGTATGTCATGGCCATGACACTTTTCTCTTGATTTTTACAATCTCTAGTTTCATAAGCCATGAAGAACCTCATGCATCTCCCCTTCCTACTTGGGTGTCATGATGGACATCATGCCCCATCCCCATAGGTAGCTACTCAATTACTACTCAAATTTTTTATTCATAAACATTGTTATATCTATCTTGATAGCCTTGTGAATGCTATATAAAACATACATCATACACTACAAACTTATGCTCAAATTATCTTACATTCTGATGTCATGTATGCATATTATATCGGTTTATTATGTAGATATCATATATGCTCTTGCTAGTACACAACTTGTAGATATTTTTTATTTGAGGATAGTTATTACATAGGTAAAACTACCCTTAAAATAGGGGGCATTCACATAGGTTTGTCACATAGATCAAGCTATTTAAATTCATTTAGAGTAAATTTTTTAGCACATACACATAGAATATAGAAATAAGTTTTAGGAAAATATAGTAGGAAATAGTGACACAAAGATTAGTTTCAATTGCATAAAAATCAAAATAGTTGGACATTAATGCCTAAATTATGACACTAACACCACTAGTGATACTGTCCAAGATATGGTGCTACTATCCAATAGCCTCAAATTTAAGAAATTCTAGATTGGCTAGAAAAGTACAGTAAGCATAATCTAAGTTTGCTCAGGTTTAGTTATAGATTACCAATTTTGGCTTAGTTTAGCACGTATTTATATCAATTTATTTAGATTAGGGGCATCATGCATGGAATTATCATTCCAATTTAAGTTTTAGATACTTAGATATAGATTATTACAACTCAATCTAGAATCTATATACTTAGATATCAAATTTGGGGGCATGTATGTAGCACATTTTTTCTATATGATCACTTATGCACTAGTTGATCAAATGTAATGACAAAATACATGTCATTTTTACATTATACACACCAGACACCATGTTCTAAGTTACACACTATATTAATTCCATAATCCATCTATAGTGGTTAGCATTCTTGAGTGGCCTAGAGCTGCCTAATATTCTAGAGTGGCCTAGATTCATTTTACATTTTAGAGTTCTTGAGTGACTATAGAGTCGGCATATATAGTTTTAATTATAGTTACATGTATTTAGCTACATTACATAATATAGTTATAAATGTATCTACTATACATTGGTAGTCAATGATGGATTCCTATTCTAGTTGAGTTCTTGAGCCACCTACATGAGAGGGTTGGACACACCATTCATCTAATCCAATCTAGTCATAGGTTATGATCCACCAAAATAGGGGTGGGAAATGATGGATTCAAAACTATATTTATTTCTTGATCCACCAACACATGGGGATTGAAGAAACCATTAGCTCAGTCTAAGTTATTCATCAATTGATCACTATCTACATGTGCACACACACAAGTTATCCTCAAGTTTATACATTGGTTCATGTACCTAGTAAGTTTATTTGTTATTTTCCTCTCTCTTATCTCTTTTCTTAGTTTTTTCTCTTGATTTTGATATCTATTAAGTACTTATCTATGCATGTTTCATTTACAAGACATGTAATGTAACATGCTTCAAATAATCAGATCCAAATTCATGAGCTTCACCTCTTAGGTAAGTGTAAGTACTCTTATTTTTCCTTTATCTGAGTCATTTCACTTTGATGTATTTATATAATAAAGGGGGGGGGATGTAATCATTTAAAAACTACACTTGAGTGTTAAGAGTGTTTCTTGAGACCACCTATCCATAACTTAGCCCTAGACCTATCTTGGAGCCTCTTTAAACACTTATCTAGCCTTTGTGTGGTCCATACACATCCATAAACATATCTAAAGTAGTCATAAACCTTCAATTTAGTACCCTAGCCCCTAGTGCCTTAGGTTCTACCACCTAGACACTAGCTCCATAATTTATATATAGAGTTAGTGGTGTTAGTGTCCTAGTTTGGGCACTAGTATCCTTTTCTCACCTTTTATTACCAATGAATATATTTTCAAAACAATAACCACCTAGGGTTGGCCTAAACCTCTTTTAAGACCTACATAAGCAATATAGCATTACATATACATAAATTCTATCCTTTTATCAACTAGGTAGAAATCAGATGCAAATAACACAAACAAACTTTGAATAAGTTATACATAATCAAGGTTATTAATCCCTATTCTACCCTACTTATGTAAGCAACCATATAAAACATTCCTAAGCTCAGAATTCTCAAATTTATAGTCTCAAGCTCCACTCAAAAACATTCGAACTAGAATTCATACTAGCTTCACTTGCACTTGCACTAGCACTTAGGTGGGTAGAACTACAACAGGGTTGATCCCTCCTTAGAGTATTAGTATTTAGGCAACTCTCATCATGTGGAGTTTTGAGGATGTAAAACCTACCCCACTAGCATCACACTTTTCTACTTGTGCCAATCAAATGCCTTAATAACATGGAGATTTAGGTTTTGCATACAAAATTAATGAAAATAGGTTACTTACATGGAATTAAAACTTGTGTTTATAGGAATGGGCCTAGTAGACTCAGACACAGATGCACCCAAAAGCTTAAAATAATTTTGTATAAAAGACACTAGCACCAAAATAAGGACATTAACACTATAAGCACTATTGTCTAATTAGGGTGCTACTAACAAAGAAAGGTTTTGACACCTATATCTTGTTTGTAACACTTAGATTGGCTCATATCCCAGTTTGATGCCTCCAAATATTTTATCTCAATCAATTTCTAGTTAAGTACTTATTTGCATCATTTATTACTATTTTTATAAAGGTAATATAGGTCAATTCTATTACAAATTAGTGGCTATATTTATTTCATATTTCTACCCAAATTTACTATACTCAGACTCTTTAACAACCTAGGGCTTAAACTCCATAACCCTAAAAAGTTAAATCATTAGTTAGATTGTGATTTACCTTGTACTGTTGTTTTCTTTTTTTTATTAAACATAATGAATGAAATGATTCTTGCAATATTAGTTCTTAAGATAATGTGTAAACCTTGCAATTTCATGTAGATACCTCTTATACTAAATGGGTTATTATTAGAGAAAGTTTCTTAGATTTTACTTTAGTCCTATTTGTGTCAATAAATAACTACCTAGGGCTGGTAGAGGTATTCATGTTGAGAGTAATATGGCTACTATATATGATAATAAGGTCATCTAGTCTTCAGTATGTCCAGTTCGCAAATGATGTATTCTTTTCCTCACAAGTAAAAGTATGAAACTTGTTTATCTTATTGACACTTACATTAGTTAATATTTAATTAGTAATAATTTTTTATATATATATTAACAAATTTATACTTTTTTTATTATATTGAGTATTGAATTAGTTTTGAAACTAGTAAGTGGAAATAAGTAATGCATTGGATGTAGCATAATTGGTCTCATTCATTGTAAATAGGTATAGTTGTATCTACTTATTAATTTTTATTATTCAAACCCAAAGGTGGGATATATAATAAGTTTGGACAACAAATTACTCACTATATTATGAGATCTATCTTATCACTTGATTCTTTGTCTATTCAGTTTCAAAGAGATTTTATCATGAATTTTGGGTGTGAATTTTTTGTGTAGGGTTTTACATTGAGTACCACATGTCATTATCATGAATGATTTGAGTGAAAAATTAATAATTATATATTATATTGTGTCTTATACCTATTAAAACTTATATAATAAAGTTTGTAGAAATGATGATATACTACTAGCCTCAAAATTGGACAATCATGACTTCAAGATTTGATTGCGATAAGGTTATAGTGAAGGTTTAATGGATTAATAGCCTATTAGTTAGAAATATCATCTATAAAATTATTTAAATTATGCCTAGAATTAAAATGTGTACTCTATATAATTTCCTTCCATTATAGTAATTTTTAAAGAAGACTTCATTTTCTTTCAATGCAAGTCATATGTTGAGGGTATCCTATTAATAAGAATTAAATAGGTTTAAGAATGAATATTAATATATGATTTAAATAGTAAAAATTTGAATTTATAGTCACATGAAATCTGAATAGGGTACACTTCCTATATTCATTTTGAAAGATTTATTATAAATGAAATAAACAACCCATTTATGATAGATTGTTAACTATTATGATTATTAGGTTTATTATAAGACTTGTCATACCTTAAGAAGATCAGTATATTTCAATAGATTACAATAATGAAAAATTATAATCATAATTTTTTTTGAGTAAATATAAATCAACAAACTAATATTAAGTATAAGGGTTGTTGTGAAACCTACGAGATTCCATCTAAACTTTTGAAATAATTTCCTTTCATCATAATATAAGGCTCACTCTATCACATCCTAAACCTTGAATATGAATCTCATATGATGCAGGAGCATCTACAATAGCACCTTGGAGGACTAGTTACAAATGCAAATGATATTCTAGTGTGAAAATTCAAATTCTGGTTTTCCCCTCCAAATTGTGTGAGACTTCAAAATTTCACCTTAAGAGTAAATGTAATGGTTAAAAGTTAAAAGTGAAAAGGTAAAAAAAGTGATGGTTAGGCTGTTGAGAAAATCAGGGGGAAATGGTTGAAACTATTTTCAACCTTATTATATTGTTAAAACTTACAAACAACATTTGGTTTTGCCTTAAGCCCAATTTGGGCATAGAAGTTGGAAGAGAGATTCTTGAAAAGAGAAAAAGAAAAGAAGAATTCATTAAGGAGAGAGAAGGAAAAATAAGATAGGATGAGAGGGTCATAGAAGAGAAGAAGGATAGAGAGGAAAAATCCTCTCATTCAAGGGAAAGAAGATGGAATGAATAAAAGAGAAGAGAAACAGTGAGGGAGGACCTCACTCAAGAGATGTTGAAGAGAAGAGAAGTAGCAGATTTGATGTGAAGTTAAGACTGTGTAAAGGAGAAAGGAAGGCTTTGAAATCCATGATACATTGATATTGACCTGTAAGTCTTCTAGTTGACCAAGAAAGAATTAATGTTTTGTTTCATGTTATGGTTTATTTATTGGAATTCTGGTGACAGAGCTGTGAATGTGTGTATGTGAATGTGTGTGATGATTTTATATAATAAAATTGTAAGAGAATGATTGTTTTGTATATTGGGAATAATATAAAAGTGTTATTATGTGATAAAGAGGTTTTAAGGAGTATGGAATGTTATAAAAAGCCTAAACAGGCCTAAACAGGATATTCAGGAATTCAAAACTACAGCCCACTGTCTTAAGTAAAACCCACGTGAAAATATTTGTATGAGGTATAAAATGGTATGGAAATAGGTCTATAAGGAAATAATAAACCTAAATCAAGAAGAAACAGGTGTTATAAACCCCTTAAATATCCAAAAACTCCACAGTTGGAATTCAGGCCTGTAGGTGACAGTATATAGGCAATGTTAAGGAATTTACATGTTTTGCATAGTAAATGGATAGATCAAGCCTTCTTTGATACAGAATAAGAATGGGGAAATATTTTAAACTATTTACATGTTCATACATACCTTGAAATCCTATTGATCATTGTGCTAAAGAAGAAAATCAAGAACCCTACTGACTGTCATACAAATACAGTCAAAAATAGCTGAGATATTAAGCATTGAAAGGTATAGTAGGTTGATATGACCAAAGTGGTGATTGGAGAATATGTATGGTAGTAAAACAGACCCTATTAAATTTTTTTTAACCCTTGAAATAGGGTATAACACTCCCAGCATCAATTTATATGCTCTCGGCCTATGACAGTCATGAGAAAATCCGGAATTAGGATTAAGCCCTCAAAATGAGTTTTAATACTTGAAAACTCTTGAAACTTTGTAATCTGAACCTTGATGATGTTATAAAACTATTAGAAGTGGTTTCAAGGTGTCACAGTATGGATAAGTATGGAAAATAACAATTGCCAAGTGGATCCTAGGTGCATGTGAGAGGAAGAGCATAGGCCAATATAGGAAAAGTGGATTTCTCCAAAGAAGTGCAATAAAAAATGATTGACTCACCTGTAAGAAGATAATGGGTATCTGTAATGATGCTTGGCTTGCTTAGAAAGTATGTACTTTACTCTAGAAAAGGCATTTTGCACATAAGGAGGGCTAATTAGAACAGGGCATAAAGAAGAAAGTACAATTCCATACAAATTAACCTTAGGAGATTTTTTAGTATGTTATATAAGAATTTAATGGGTATCCATAAATTATTTTACTTTCATGATTGAGTTAACTTGTAAAGAGTTATGGCCAATAATCAGGGAAAATAGGGCTAAAAGGAATGAATGATCTAGATAGGTCTGTATAGTTTGTTGATGGTTATAGAGCTGTGTAAGGATAGTTTCATCATTTTGGTATCAGAGCATACATACATACATCATTATATGATGTTATTTATGTTAATTTTATAACCTTTTATTTTTGTATTCTTCACCATGATTATCATTGTTGATATCTAATGTTGAAAGTGTGTGCCTAATCCTAGAGAAAGTGATTAAAGTTCTACTAATATTTATGTAAAGCATCCATCTATTTGAAATGTCATTAGGATAAAGTTCTCAAGACAACCATTTTTCCTTGATTTATGGTTGTGATCAGAATAATATGCCATTTAGGTACATGAGGTAGTTAAGGGTTAGAATTTAGTATGCATGTACATGGTTGAATGTTGGAATTTAAATATCATAAACCTAGAAAATTCATATTTTATTGGATTTTATTTTGGTGGTTATGACACTATGTTCCTATATGTAAAATGGATTGGGATGAATTTTTATAAAAAAGATGTTATATGACATAATTCACACTTAGGTTGACCCTAAAAATAGTAACAAGTGAAATTCAAGGCACATGGGGCACATCCAAAGGAAAAAATATCCAAAAAATGATGAAGAACAAGAACACAAAACTTTTCATTATTTCCCAATGTAAGTTGAGTGGGACCATCAATCATGTCCTAAGAAAACAAAAGGTACAATGTTAAATTTTCAACATAAATATGTGTATGATTAGGCTCAAGTTTGATAACATATATATTTAGAGAGGTTTTAGATTAATTTGGATGGATTAAGGACCAATTATGAGTAGGTGGGGTAGGATAATTCTTAGAGACTGGAAATTATACACAAGTTTCACAAACATAAAAAAATAGGGAAATGACACTATGAAAAATGGTCTTATACCAAAACTAGTTGTCTACATAATTTCCCCACTTTGGTGTTTGTATGTGAATGAAAACATGCATGCATCAAAGTATAAATTTAAAAATTTGAAGCATGTACCTTCACTTACCTAGTGAAGGGTTGAGGGACTATATGATGCTTAAGATAGGTTTCATCCACACTAAATTTACTAACTTACCTAAAAAAAGTCCAATTGATATAAGTAGTCAATGTCATAGTAAAAAAACTTTAAATTGAAATTTATATTTAAATTTAAATAAACATAATAATGAATACACCTATTTTATCAAACATATATTTTTGTAAATTCAAAAATAATGCCCACTATTTTACTTATTCTATTTAAAAACTTTGTTTAAAAGTGTTAGACATAACCACCACTTATTTTGTAGTTTTATGAACCCAACCCACTTCTTGATCAAGGAAGTATATGAATTTTTCTCCAATCAATGCTACCCAAATTTATATTTAGTATCCTTTTCTCAATAGCTCCTAAGATATTTTCTAATAGATGCTCTCATTTGAGTTGAGGGAATGAAATCCTTTTACCTATAATAAATCATAGTTACAATAACCATGTTTAATTACATTTTATATAACTGATATTATTACAAAGTTGTATAAAACACGTTGCTATCATATAATATCACATGTAAATATCCTTAGTAGGATGTGTGTGTGTGTGTGTGTGTGTGTGTGTGTGTGTGTGTGTGTGTGTGTGTGTGTGTGTGTGTGTGTGTGTGTGTGTGTGTGTGTGTGTGTGTGTGTGTGTGTGTGTGTGTGTGTGTGTGTGTGTTTTGTGTGTGTGTAAAATAGTAATCATGATACAAATTTCATGTCTTATATGAAATAAAATTTCATGCAAATATCAATGTAAAAGGGTAACATGCCCATTATGGAAAATTATGGTAGGGACAACCAACATACCCCAATTTAGAAAATATTCCCTTTATAGGGCTATTTATAACAATGATAAATACAATCAAATAGTATGACCCAATCTATGCATGTTAAGTACCATGGAAACATATGAACTGATAAAATGTATCCTTATATATGTGCATGATATATATCATGGTACCAAACATAGTATAATTATATTAATTGTAAGTATCAGGTAAACAAACATAATATATCACAATTCATTGCATCCAAGTTAGTACCACACTAGTTGGTGACCACATACAAGTTAGTAAACTAACATGTAAGTAAAATACTCATAATATATGATAATATAATAAGAGGATCCTTTCTAAATAAGGACACAACAATATTAACAAACACACACAATCATACACATGCACATGCTAGCAAGGACTCATACACAACCCACATTTTAACCAATCAAAATGTAATCAACCCATGCAAATATTCATATATCACACAACATGTAGGTACTAACAAGATATGTATAATCTATGAAGAGTGACTCAATATGATAATCAAATAGAAAGGAAAAATATCACCGTGATGATAAATTATATAAATATTCCCCTAGCTTAAGTATGCCATGAATGCGATCATGCACCCTAAGGTATTGGCCACATAGCCACATGATATCTATTTGACCCTTAATCATGTAACCTTTTTTATACACCTAAATTTGGAATAATACCTTTATTCCAAGTTTATTATTCCCAATTTACCTTATTTTCTAAAATTATAAATTTAAGCCTATTTTTAGGACTACCTCGGCCCCACAATAGGTCTAAATTTGGTCCATTTAGTGTAAAATCATCTCAACAATTATAAATAAATATCTATTAATTAATATAGATTATTTTCACTTATTACTTGGCCCTACCTCAAAAACAAACCCAAAATCATCTATTAGATATACCTAACCAATGGATGGGTTTCTCATGGATAAATGCCTACATTTTGTGGGTTTGTACCTTTTATTTTATTACATGTGACAACTATTTTTTTTGAATCATACACATTTGATCCTAATTTTATACATTGCCATATTAAATTAGTGTGCACAATCTATCTAAGATCAAAATATATATGTAATGTATAACCAATCCATTTATCATATTTAATAAATCATAAGACATCTCTAAATTTCAAGAGCCAAGTCACATACAAGATCAAGCCTACATCCAAGCATCACTCAAGTCAAGATTCATTGAATCTCATACAATTTTGACATTTTCATTTTGACAAAGGAGGGTATTAAACTACATTTAGATACATCATCACTTCTAGAGAAGAGGGCATTCATAAAACTCTCAATTGAGTTATTCCATCCACATACTCATAGAACTACATGTAGTTTTTATTTTGTGTGTTTGGGATACATGTAGGTTTTATTTTTAAGTGTTAATATAGGTCAAATAGGATATGATTATATTCTAAAATTATACCTAATAAATATGTGAAGTGAAGGTATGAGAAAAATAGTAATGAGACAATGCACAAGTGACCAAAAAAAGAGTATAAAACCTTAAAATGATAAACCTTATCATAGTAGGATAAACCTAGTCATAAGAAGAAATTCACATCCAAACAGGTTTATCTTGATAGGATTATCATATAAATAGGCATATCTTAATGAACAGGTCTATCCGAGAACATCACACAATTTCTAGATTTTAGGATCAAGTTGCACATAGTTCACACAATACTTATACATTATCAAATTTATAGAATAAAAATTAGGTGTGATAATTCCTTACCAATTTTTATTTAAATTTATTAGTCTATTTTCATTTATGACATTTAAAAAAATCTCATCATGGCTAGATAGGTAGATCTAATTTTTTTATTTTCAGTCATGTGTGCTTAGATAAATTTAATTTCAACAAGTTTATTCCTTATTTTTCTCAAAATTATAATTATGGTAGACATAAGTGGTAAACCTCAAATCTTTCACACATTTAACCTATGGTTTTACAAATCGATCTCCCTTTTTGAGTGGATTTTCTCATGATCGATGGAATGTGGTTGCTCAAGGATTATTGAAATATTTGGGAAACATGTACATATTAGATGATTCTAAGATCAAGATAATAAGAGGCTTCAAGATATCTCAATAATTTTCAATTTTTCTATTTTTTTGTAATTTTTTCACCATGTGAGAAGGAAGGATGAAGGGTGGATTTACATATTTATATATGGGAGGATTAATAATTGATATTGACTTGATCAAATTAAAAAATATAAGTTTGGATGGATGATATTATCTCACTTGATCTAAATCTTGCATACTTTGATTTTAATTAAAAATGATATAATTGATTTATTATTTATTTACTTTTTAGATATGAGAACATATTTACTTTTTAGATGTGAAAACATAAATCAAAGAATTAATTGATTTGATTCCATTTGATGAGGTATTTATATACTTTAATTGTTATCTAATTCAAGAGTTAAATGTTTTATTTGAGATTTATTTGAATGAGTAGATTGAGTTTCCATTTTGATCAAGGATTTGACAAAGTGATGACATGGAATTTGAAATTGGGGATGAAAATTAATTTCATAATTATGTGTGCATGGAATCAATAATACAGGGATTAACTAATTAATATTGATTAATTATATTAATTATTCATGGAGTGATGTAGTGGGATTAAATGTTATCAATTAATTTGACATGGTGAAATTGATTAATTAAAGTGGTGGTGTTAGTGCAAGTTAGTTAGAATGCATTGATCATAAGATTAGGGTAGATTAGTTAGTGATAGATGATGATAAAATTTAGGTGGAATAATTAGGGTATTATAGTCTATATAACAATATGTTTTAACTTATTCCTTTGGCCATATATAAAAATTGTAAACTTTTCACATATTTTGGTACATATACACACATCCTTAACCAATTATAGCCTTATACTAAATTTACCAACATATTTTTGAAACCAAAGTTTCCTACCAATATTTCACTATGATTCACCTTTATTAGGTTTTTGTGCATCAACCCTCTGGGTATACATAATTTTTTTCCAAAAAAAAGAAATCCTTCATGTAAAATGTAGTCTAACTATGGTGCCCTATTGATGCAAATCTTTCATTAACTTTCACTTCTACTTATACTTTCTTGCAAATTTTCCATTCCTTCTTGACTCACATTAGGCCTATCTTATACAAGTGGACCAAAACTCAAATTCCTACTTATCAAAAGTTCCAAAGCACATAAAACATTCAACCACTTTATTTCAAACCATCTCAATCCACTTTTATCATTCATCACCATGCATGTCATTCAATATTCCACTTCTTGTCTTCTAAGCATACTCTCCCTATTTTTAAGTAAATCTCCTTGTTGGGAGTATCTGATAACTTTTATTAGGAAACCAAATATATTTTTAAGGACCCTTTTGGTCCATGTAACTCATACACCTCCCTCTTGACTCAATTCCCTGAGATTCACCTACTTCTTTCTTTATACTACACCTTAATTAGCCCTCCAAATTGATAAATCTCCTTTGTTTGGGTAATGTAAAAAGCATAAAATAAAAATAAGTGTTTTTTTTACACCCATTTTTCTTTCCCAAATTAATCCAACCTTTCTATCCTTTCTTCTTTGAACAAATTTACTTTTCCTTCACTACCCTCACTCGTTTAGGCTTATTTAACCCTCTTTACTTGTCATAGTGGTCAAAGTTCATAATATATAGTCCATACAGGTCTAAAACCAAATTATTATTTTATATGACCTTTAATTTTCTTAGACTACAAAGTTTCATCACCTTTTGATGGTTCAAACTCATTTTATGCACAAAACCCTAGTCTTAGGATTTCTAGTTTCCTATATATCTTGAGAGCCTTATAAATTCTCTTTCTTGAGTTATTTAGGGTTTCAAAAGACAAAATTATGTTTTTTAGGTCTGTATTGACCCCTTATACCTTATAAATATGTTTCTTACCTTGATAAATTCATCCAATTCTTAAAACACCGAAATATAGTGGATTGTGTTTGATTAGTATTGATTGTGCCCTGTTTCCATGTCCTAATCTCCACAAATACCTTTCAAAAAAACCTGGGTTATTTAAATAATGTTCAACCTCCTTATAAAACATAAAAATAACTTTATATAATCTCTATCCACTTTTCAATGATCATTCTTGCTCTTTCTTGTTCATTGACTATGCATACAAATAGTTATTTACAGGCTTATAGAAATAATAGGGTCTTTCCTTCTCCTTCAAGACTCTTCCAAAGTGTCCAATGATATACAAAATCCTTTGGAAAATTTTACACCTATTCAAATAATGTTTTCAAATATTCATGATACAATAATAAATAAACAAGCTTCTAAATTCTCTTTTGTAAGTGACTGTTAACTAATACAGGGTATAGGCTAGGCCTATACAGGTTAAAACCCCCATAATAGTTTTGGTTCCTGTTACCTCCATATTGTTCATATTCAGACTTATTTTTATGTCATAACCAGGTTCATACATTCATAAATACCTTGTAAATATTAATTCCCATATAAATCATCCTTTGGTAACTCTTCCACCCAACTAGGCCAATACACAGTTTCCTCCAAACTAAGTGGTTTCCTATCAAATGTACACTCTATGATGCCTCAAATGATAACATAAAATGTTATAAGAATCAAAAATATACTCAAGTTTAATGATCAACTTTACCCTTGTAACAAAAATTTCCAATACAATTAAACTCTCTTCAAATAAGCCTATCAACTTCCATCAAGCTTCTATCTTGCAACCTCTATACATACATACATACATATATATATATATATATATATATATATATATATATATATATTGTAGTCATAAATATAATTAAAATCAAATCACAATAAAAATACAAAAATACCTATGAGGATAATTATTTCATAACAACAACACCTATTCTTTATTAATATTTTCCAATCTTAATTATAACACATAGTCTATAAGAGGACTTGACCATCTTCTTTGAAAGGTACATCAACTTTCATCATGGATCCCTATTTTGCATTCCTAGACTATTTTCACCTCCTCTCTCTCCTAATAAGAACTACACACTCTCTCTCTCCTTTATAAAAACTATACTCTAAAGCAAGCTCTACAACCATTTCTTGAATCAATAAACTCTTTAACAATCTCTAAACCCATGTAAGGTGGTGGACTCCTAACTGCCACCTCACTCCTTAAACTAACTTATTAACTTATAACCACATTAGGACCTTTATTAAGACCTTAAATGTCTATTACAACATTGGTTCATCAATCACATATCATCATTACTCACTTACACCACCTAAAACATCTTGAAATTTTGAAAATCCCTTTTGGTGAGAAAACTTATTTAGGACTCAAATTCAAATTTCACTGACCAACATGACTCCAAGGCACATCCTAGACTAATCATTTAGCATTCCTAAGATTCCCCTGCATCATACTCCCAAGGGGAGAAAATTTTCTAGTTTTCTTTATTTAAATTCTCATATAATTCTATGTGCTCTTGACTTCCACACTTGTAACTTGACTTCTTTGTCCTCATTTCCATCCACATCATGTTTTGATCTACCTACCTCTAATTTTCATTCCTCTATTTGTATCTTTATTTACTCTTTCTTCCTTGTCTTATTTCATAATCCTCTTCAATCTTCATGGCATTTAGGATGAATTTCCATTCTCTCTCTATTATTTCCTCTAATAGTGTTGTTTCTGCCTCTTCATCAACATACCTAGTCCATGTTATATTATTTTATTTCTTTGATGACCATTCCAAGGTCTCATGCTTATCTCTCTTATTGCTGGCAGCATCCTCTATCCTATTGTCATCCACTATAGCTAATCCTTTCTTGACTATCAAATCAATTAACTCATCATTTTACCTCTCATCTTCATGGATTGGAAAATTAGTCTCATCCTTATTAACCTATTCATCTCTCTCCTCAAGTACTTCATGTGCTTCTTGCTTCTTCACTGATCCAATGGACTCCTCAAACAAACCTATTGTATCTTTATACAAGATATTATCTTCATCTTCAAAATATTCATCAAAATTTACATTCTCTTAATTACCTATTATGTACTTCTCATCTCTCCACTCTTCTTCATCAAATAATTCACCATATTCTAGGTAGAAAATCACCTCATCTTTAGTTGTACCTTCACTCTTCCATTTGATCAGCTTCTTCTTCCCTATGGATTGTTGTCCAATTAATTTATTCATCACAATCATGCTCTTCACTTTTTATTTCTTGACCTACATTCAACCATGATAAATCAATGTTAGAATAAAAATTTTGAGGCCCAATTGCCTCTCTCTTTTCCATCAACTTAAATTGTATAATCATCTCCTTCCATTGGTTTTGCACACATTCCATTTCTTGTCGATTCTCTCGATCTTGCATTATTTCTATAAAGTTTCACTTAACTCTTTTTTTGATCTTGATTCCACATTTCAAAGTATACACATTCCACATTTTCATTAACTCTCTTTCCATCCTTTCCAATGAATCTTTCATTTCTTTTATTTCTATCTCCTTCATTCTCTCATTGTGGCATCCAAATTTAACCCTATCTCTCACTTTTATTTCTACCTCTCCTTTCATTTTCATCTTGAGTACCTCACTTGGGTACATACTCTTCCTCTTATTGGCATCACTTGGACCATATTATTTTGGTTCACACTTGTAACCACTCTCACTTTCTATCTCATACCTCACTAGGGCCTCTCCACCTCTTGTCCTTCACACTAGGATTGTCTTCTTTTTCCTACACTATATTTATGAGCTTATCTCTTTTTAACTTGTTAATAACTCTCTTATTTCAGGGCTTGCCACCTTAATCGTCTCTTATCTCCTTTTTCTCTCACCTATCACAAACCATAATCAGTGTACTCAAACTAATAAATCAGCCACAAGTTACTCATACCTTCTCCTTATCTATTTCTTAACTCTATCTTTCAACAAGACTCCTTACAATATGCTTCTTTGATTGATTACCTACAAATTCTTGATCAATATGAAAATTAAACCATGAACAATGTAATCACCCTATATATACCTATTCCTAGAGTATCTAGATGGATTTGATACTAAATGATGCAGAACTTCCATTAACTTTCACTTCTACTTACACTTGCTTGCAAATTTGTCATTCCTTCTTGACTCACATTAGGCCTATCATGTACAAATGAACCAAAACACAAATTATTACTTATCAAATTTATAAAACACATAAAACATTCAGCCAATTTATTTCAAACCATCTCAATTCACTTTTATCATTTATCACCATGCATGTCATTCAATATTCCACTTCTTATCTTATAAGCCTACTAACCCTATTTTTGAGTAAATATCCTTATTGGGAGTAGCTGATAGCTTTTATTAGGAAACCAAATACATTTTTAAGGACCCTTTTGGTCCATGTAACTCATACATCCCCCTCTTGACTCAACTCCTTGGGATTCACCTACTTCCATCTTTACACCACCCCTTAATTAGCCCTCCAAACTAACAAATATCCTTTGTTTGGGTAATGTATAGACCATAAAATCAAACTAATGATTTTTTAAGACACCAATTTATCTTCCCCAATTGAATCCAACCTTTGTATCCCTTCTTCTTTGGACAAATTTACTTTTCCTTCACTACCCTCACTCATTTAGGCCTATTTAGCCCTCTTTACTTGTCATAGTGGTCAAAGTCCACACTAGTAGTCCATAAAAGTTTTAAACTAAATTATTATTTTATAGGACCTTTAATTTTCTCATACTAAACATTTTCATCACCTTTTGATAGTTCACTCATTTTATGCACAAAACCCTATTCCTAGGGTTTCTAGTTTCTTGTATAGGTTGAGAGCCTTATAAATTCTCTTTCTTGAGATATTTAGGGTTTAAAAAGATAAAATTACCTTTTTTAGGTCTTTATTTACCCATTATACCTTATAAATAAGTTTATTACCTTGATCAATTCATCCAATGCTTAAAAACACCCAAATACAGTGGATTGTGTTTTTTTAGTATTGATTATGCCCTATCTCCATCTCCTAATCTCCAAAAATACATTTCAAAACCACATATGTTTTTTAATTAATTTTAACCCTCCTTATAAAACATAAAATCACTTTATATCATCTCTATCCACTTTTCAATGATCATTCTCACTCCTCCTTGTTCATTGACTATGCATACAAATAGCCATTTACAAACCTATAGAAATAGTAGGGTATTTCCTTCTCTGTCAAGACTCTTCCAAATTTTATAATGTTATACAAACTCCTTGAGTGAAATTTTCACATATTCAAATATATTTTTTAAATATTCCTGATAAGCCTCTACATTCCCTTTTGCAAGTGATTGTTAACTAATATAGGGTATAGATATGGCCTATAATAGTTGAGACCCCCATACCAATTTTGGTTCTTATTACCTCCATATTATTCATATTAATACTTATTTGGACTTCATAACTAGGTTCATACATTATATAATGCCATGGAACACTTTATGCCCATAGTAATCCTCCTTTGGCATCTTTGCCACCCAACTAGGCCAATACATAGTTTCCTCCAAACTAAGTGGTTTTCTATAAAATATACACTCTTTGATGCCTCCAATGACAACATAAAATGTTATAAAAATCAAGAATATTCTCAGGTTTAATAATCAACTTTACCCTTGTAACAAAAATTTACAAACAAGTAAACTCTCTTCACACAAGCTTGTCAACTTCCATCAAGCTTCTATCCTACAACCTCTATAAAGATATTTATAGTGTAATCATAAATATCATTCAAATCAAATCACAATAAAAATACAAAAATACCTATGAGGATAATGAGTTCACAACAACAACACTTGTTCTTTATTAATCTTTGTTAATCTTAATTACAGCACACAGTCCATAAGAAGACTTGACCATCTTTCTTGAGAGGTATATCAACTTTCCTCATGGCTCCCTATTTTGCACTCTTGGAGAATTCTCACCTCCTCTCTCTCCTACTAATAACCACAAACACTCTCTCTCCTTTATATATATAAAATAGACTCTAAAGCAAGATCTACAACCATTTATTGATTCAAGAAACTTTTTAATAATCTCTAAACCCACATAGGGTGGTGGACTCCCTAACTATCACCTCACTCCTTAAACTAACTTATTAACTCATAACCACTTTAGTACCTTTCTTGAGACCTTAAATGTCTATTACAACATCATTTGTTAAATAACATATCATCATTACTCACTTACACCACCTAAAACATCTTGAAATTTTGAAAATCTCTTTTGGTAGGAAAACTTACTTAGGACTCATATTCAAGTTTCACTCACAAACATGACTCCAAGACACATCCTAGACTAATCCTTGAGCATTCCTAAGATTACCTTGCATCACCTAACCACACTCTCTACCTTAGTGCATGCTCTCTAGGCATTGAAACATTTTTAATATTATACATATATCTAATTTAAGGAATCCAACCCAAGGACTTACACTTGCATCTCAATAAATATGAGTGCTCTCCTACTCAACATGTCAAAAAACTTATTCAACTTCACTCTCGTATGATTCATTAAACAAATACAACTCTATATAAGCTCAACCCATTTCATATGTTGTTAATTAAAAATCACTTGGTTATTATGGAATTTAGTACATGATGGTTTGTATATTTAATGAACTCCTTTGGTTAACATTAGTGCCTTAATTTCTTTAGCATTTTCATAATGGCATCACACTCTTGGTCATAGAATGGGTATTTTTTGTACTCATTGAAATTATCTTAGAACTATGGGATGGGCCTTCATTATTGGATTAACACTACTCCAATTCTTAAGACACTCACATCATAGTACACTTAAACTACTTTTCTAAAATTAGATAGTGCTAATTATGGCTTCCAATCACCCTCTTATTCAATAATTAAAATGTGTACTCATAGTCAATAGTCTATAAAAATCCTTGTAGTCACCTTAAAAAACTTATTTGATCAATAATCATATCCCATTAAAGTTCCTTATGAACTTCATAAAAAACCTTGTGAGGCTGGCAAAATGTTGTGCCTCAAATTTTATCATCAGTAATGGACACTCCACTATTTTATGCACTTTTTCTAGGTATAGATTAATACTTTCTTGGGATAATAAAAAACCCATATATACAAGATCTTTGTTTATGAATCTAAATATATTCACATTTATTAACAACTTCTCTACATAGAACCTCTACAACACATTACATATATGTGTTAGGTGCTCCTTATTTACCTTATTGAACACTATAATGTCATCTAGTTACATAAAGTTATCTTTTTCCAAAAATTATTCTAGTACCTCTTTCATTAGCCTCATGAATGTATTTGGACTGCTTGTCATTTTAAATGTACTTACCAACCATTTATACAATCCTTCGTTTTAAGGTTATTTTCCACTCATTTATTTATTTGATCCTAATATTATGATACTCACTCTTCACATCAATCTTTGATAAGTAATAAATTCCACTTATGTAATCCATAAAGTCATCCATGTCTGGTAATATTAGTCTATTATTTATTTTGATCTTGTTGATGTCCCTCAAATCCCTGCACATGGACCATTACCAATATTTATTTAGATCAAATATTGTAATTACTACACATGAGATCAGATTTTATTTGATAATCCCCATATCTAATAATTCACACACTTCCCTCTACATTTATTCATTTTATTGAGGCATCATATGATAAGTGACCTCATTTGGAAAACTAGAGCCAAGTATTAGATTCATGTGGTGGATAATATTTTATATATGTGTAAATCCATTTCTTAAATAACTCAACATAATATCCATGAATTCATCCAATAGCTCTTTCACTTCACACAAAAGATTTTGTATGAGTGAAAAACATGCATTTTATTTTTCCACCTATAACAAGAACCCATTTCCTAACATAATTAAAATGTGCACACCTACTATTCAGTTTCTCTCATTGTTCCTCTAATTGTCTTAGTGTGTAATTCTTCCCATCCTTCTCTAGGTGATAAGTTTTCAATATGCCTTCATGCTAGCAAGGTCTCCCCAAGATAAAATGACACACACTTATCTACATCACATCACACCATTTTTCACTTGGTATCTATCTATATAAAACTTCATAATTTATTGCTCATTTACCAAAACACCAAAACCTAATGGTACTTTAGTAGCTATGACATATTATAGGATTTTAGTGTGCCACCTTATTCAAAACTAATTTATCCACCATTTTTCCTAAAACTATGTTATCCATTCTACCTTTATCCACAATAACCTTGTAATTCTTACCTCTCAACTTTCATATAATTTGAAAAAGGATCTTCCTTTGTGTCAGCTCATTGTCCACCTTTTACGGCTTCAATATTATTCTCTTCATCACTAGTGAATATCCACACTTTTTTTATTTTTCATAATTTCATATAGATCCAAATCACTTTTCCAATTCATGTGCAATGTGTGTACTAGTCTCAGTCATTTAGATTACTTCTCTTTTCATATATGGACACTATCTCACTCTATGTCTAGTTTGTTCACATATGAACAAGTTTATTAGAATCCTCTTCCTCTTCCTTAGCCAAATAATCCATGTCACATTTGTTATTTTGGATAAGGTAAAAGTGACGGTTTTTAAAGGCCCCAAATCCTCATACAAAGGATTATATAAATATAGTTATGTAAGCTCACATGAGAATCTTATACCAATGGTACATAAACCAAGAAATAAATATTAATAATAGATTATGGCCCTGATAAATAACCAGGAACATGCAACAACTAGTCAATGACTATTTGACATGTAGTCCATAAACCTTTTCCAAACCAATAAACATCATCTAAAATTAAGTCACAAGGAATCAAGATATAAGGTAAGAATAAGCTAAAACTAGTTCCAATTAGATAATTAATCAAATAAAAACATATAACACCAGTGTTAATTAAAATTGCTTTCCCTAATATTAAGGGATTATTCTTATTTAAGAGATACAAGGATAAAAAAAAACATTACTACACTTCATACTCTAAAGATAATAACGTGTAGTTTTAATAGTTTGTGGTCTTTAGCCACTTATTGTTGTCATCAAGCTGACCATGATCATAATAATTATTCTCATTAGATTTCAAAATAAACAATTTTTCATTGTCATTATTTGTTAATCAACCTCCCCTTCCTTTATGGGAGGGATTCTATATTGATCATAAAATTTAAGTGTCATAGTCAAACTTCTGCATTCTTCAAGTTGAGCCTTAGAAGGATGGTTTTTTTGTTGACCTAAAATATCAATTATAACTTATTCCATATTACACTTTGGTTTTTCAATAGGCACTCTTTGGATATAATTGCTTTTTTACCACCCATTAGTAATATTATCTTTTAAAAAAATTATAAAACAATGATTTAGATAATTCTTCTTTAGGTGGCATGATTGTTGACAACCAAAGCATCAAATGCTTAAATTATCATATTCTAGTTTTGGAGCCTTATAACCATATATTGTGTGAAGATTTATGAATTTTTTGAGCTTGAAACTTCATTATAGTATATATTTTATCATGTTGGTTCCATGTTTCAAGTTCTCGTCAATATTAGCATCCATGTAGAGGAACTTGCCAATGTTATTCCTAATTTTTATAAATAAAATCTCTCCTAAAAACTCAATAGGGAGAGCATAAAATTTCCACAAACAAGTATAATTTTTGTTTTTTCTATAAGTGGATCATAAATTTTTGAAAAATCTTTAATAAAAATTCCCCTTTGTCCCCAAAATTAGTTTTTTATTTTTTTCACAACATAGTTCCAATACTAAATTCAAAAAAATGTGATATTAAAGATTTTTTTAGAAGAAAAGTTACTAGGAAATCCCCACTTGTCCAAAGTTCCTTGAAAATTTTCATTACCTATTTGATATTTTATATTATTCCTCTTATCCTACTTACGACTATTATATTTTCATATTCTTTTATATCTATTTCATAGTCTTTGTTTGATATATAAATTTCTATTGATGAATCATCATGCTCAGTCATAATATATAAACACTATGATTTATTGGCCATAATATCCTTATATATTCCTATCTAAAACCACTATTCCTCCTCTCCTTAACATAAAAAATTTCACCCTTAATTTCCTTCCCATTTTCATTTTCAAGCTTCCCTCTTGATTTTTATGCCACTCTCTGTCTACCATCATGCCATATTGAATCTACCAAAAGGTCTCCAAACTCACTATTTCTACCTTCTTGCCACTTAGAAGCAACTAAAATGATTCAATTTTTAATCATGTATACCAATATTGCACCTTTCATCTATAAAACTATCATTTTGGTCTTCCTACCTAATGACAAATTCAAAATTTCTCCCCTTCTCAAGGGTTTCACATTTTTCTCCAAGTTTTCCATTTTTTTGTTCACATTCATCCTTGTCACATTTATGTATAAGGTAAAACTTTTGCATTTCCTCACTCTCTATCACATGCTTCATCATGATCTGGTGTCTATGTTGGATTGTGCACAACACTAAATTATATCCATCACTATTAGCTTCTTCCAATGCTATATCTACCATTTTTTCATGAAAATATTCCTTTCCATTGTGTGAAACTATGTTACCTTCATGATAACTTCTCCTTATCCTTCAACAATTATTTATAGGATTATTTAAATTATATATATAAGACATACTTATCTCCCAATCAATCCTAATTTGTAACCCTTTAGGTACTTTTCTACCTTCTCCTAGTCTACCTCACTATGACTAGATATTATGGTGATGTTATGTAAATATTCAGTGCAATTATTCACACTCAACTCCTTCTACCTTAGGTTATGTAATTTATTTAAAAACTACATGTGGTGTTCTCCTAGCAATATTTTTTCCTTCAGCTTCGTGGCCATCATATTGGCTATATTCTCCTTGCCTCTTTTTTACCTCTAAATCTACACTTACATCGACCATAACACCAAATGAAAATTCATATTGGTCTATATAACCTTTATGAATTATGGGTTGATAGTATTTTATAACTCAAAGTATTATTATATGCTAGAGAGATATTCAATGAGCTCTTTTGGACTCAAATGTCCATACATGCCTTGAAATCAATATTCACACCTCACTAGGCTAGGTAGGGTCTAAGAGTGTTTTGGGTGTAGACTTAGACTGGAGGTCCTACCCATATAAGCACACCTTTAAACTCTCATGAATGCTTCTAGACCTTACTAACATACTCAAACAATGATATACAACCTTCACATGCTTGTGTTCATTCATTTCACCATGCACATACCTATTTATGTCATGACTGTGCTTCTTATGCACTTAACATCAATGACTTGTACCTTTCATATTAACAATGATAGAAATCATGAAGACATAAGACATTATTTGTCTTAAAATTATCTATTTTTATTTATCTCATGACAACACACTTACATGCACCTTATCATATCACACACTACTAACTGTCCTTAATCACCTTTAACATTAACCTTCATAAGGTGCACCTTTGACATCAATGACAATACTCAACAATATTCACCTTTGTCGTTGATGGCAACCCCTCTAAAAAACTTATCTCAATATTTTATTTCTACCCCATTATAAAATTTATCCCCCTTTGACATTATTGACAAAGAGGTACCTATAAATTCTTCTATCATACCTCTTGCAACCAAAAACTTAACACACAAGATTATGAGTCTATGAAGCATCATATAAACATGTTCTCCCTATCTCGATTCATACCTAATTTAAAAATGACATAGATACACAAGACCACTCCCCTTCTCTTTGAGCTACTGAACCACCAAATTATCTCTCATTACCCTTTACTTTCTCAATGGCTAGTAGAGGCAAGAATTACTCCCAATTCTTATCTTAGATATTCAAATGTTGCCTTTGGAAGTGGCTTGGTTATAATGTTTGTAATTTGATAATTTGTAGAGACATATTCAAGTTTAAAATTTTTTTCACTTACCTACTCTCTTAGGAAATGATACTTGATGGGAATGTTTTTAGTTCTTGAATGCATGGCAGGATTCTTTGAGATGTTTATGGCACTTGTATTGTCATAATAGATAGGAATAGGACTATCATACTCCACCTTGTAGTATTTTAAGGTCTATCTCATCCATAGGACTTGAGTGTAACATGAAGCTATTTTAATGTACTCAAACTCAGTAGTAGACAATGACATTGATGACTTCTTCTTACTTATCCATGACACTAGGCACTCTCTTAAGAAGAAAGCTCCTCCACTAGTACTTTTATTATCTATACTACCTGCCAAATCTACATCTATATAGGCTACTAGATAAAAATCCTTACTCCTTAGATACCACAACCAAAATTCTATAGTCCCCTTGAGATACATATGTATCCTCTTGATTGATTGAAAATGGTTTTCCTTTGGATCTGCTTGAAATCTTCCCACAAGACCTACTACTTACATGATATCAGGTCTAGAAGTAGTAGTGTATAACAAACTTCTAATCATTGACCTTTATAATGTTCAATTGACCTTTGAAGATTCATACTCCTTATTTAACTTAAAATTTATGATCATAGGTATACTAACTACCTTGTAATCTTCCATATCAAATTTCTTCATCATTTCTCTTATATACTTAGCTTGTGAAATAAATATACCTTTTTCTAATTGAATGATTTGTAACCCAAGAAAGAATGATATTTCTCCCATAATAGACATCTCAAAATCCTTTGTCATCACATCTACAAAGGTCTTAGTCATATTCTCACTATTTCCACCAAATATTATGTCATCCACATAGATAATCAATATAAATTGATGATCATTTTTTACCTTTATGTACAAATTATTGTTTGCAACTCCTCTCTTGAACCCTTAGTCCAATAGGTATTTGTCCAATCTAGTGTACTAAGCTCTAGGATATTACTTTAGACCATAAATAGTATTTTTCAATCTATATACATTATCCTTCTTACCTAATAATAATAAACCCTTAGGTTGTTCTATGTACACCTCCTCTTCCAAGTTCCCATTCAGAAAAATTGATTTGATATCCATATGATACACCTTGAATCCTTTGAATCTTGCATATGTTAGAAATAATCTGATAGCCTCCAATATTCCTACTAGATAAAAGGTCTCATTAAAATCTACCCCTTCTACTTGTGCATACCCCTTACATACCAATCTATCCTTTTTCCTAGTGACTTATCCATCTTCATTCAGCTTGTTCCTAAACACCCATTTTGTGCCAATGCCATTCTTGTCTTTAGGCATAAGAACTAGTTCCCAAGTCTCATTCTTTTTTATTTGATCTAACTTTTCATTCATATCACCTATTCAAAACTTGTATTTACTTGTTTATATAATGTTCTTAGGTTTAATCTTATAAAATAGAGAAACATTCTATCAATTTAGTTTACTTACCAGCTTTCTCCTTATTTGCATACCTACATCCTTATTGCCAATGATGTTTTATTCAATATGGTTACTCTAAATCTATTTTGAAGGACCTTTTGAATCTTGTCTTTCCTAAACTTCTTGTTCTTCCTCATCTATCTCTATTGTTTCTTATTCATAATTGAAATCCAAATTCTCTGATGCATCCTTTGATTGAGAGTGTGACTTCTTAAAACTTATCTCATCAATGTTCACATTAGTAATTTCCACTATCTTCTATAATGTCTTATTATATAATTTATAAGTTGATTTTATTGATGAGTATCCCAATAATATTCCTTCATCATACATAAAATCAAAATTACCTAAATCTTCCTCATACAACACATTCTTTGTCTTGGTCTTCTCATTGTCCAAACTCAAGATACCTTTTCCAATAATATTAGCAGTTGTGTTATCTCCAAATCTCATTGTCCCTTTAGCATTATTCTTAAATGAAATAAACTTGATATTATCCCCTATCATGTGGATTAAGAAACCACTATCTATATACCACTTCATATCTTCATCTTGGATGTGAAAGGCAGTTTGAGATAGCATGGATTTTTTTCCTTTAGTCTTATGCTCCTTCTTCACCTTGTCCACATGGTCTAACTTCTTGATCCAAATCTCAGTGGTATGACTATATACCCTTTTGATTTGACTGATCTTTCTCATATGCCTCATTTTAAAATACCTTATAATATGTCCTCTCTGATCATAATTTTATCATATAATTCTAATTTTACTATTTAAATGATCATTCATCATATTCCTCTATGAGGAATTTATTCTAACATGATGTCTACAATCCAAATCTCTATGTCCATATTGATTGTATGAGAAATAGTAACCATTTAAATAATTCACATACCTTGTTTCTCTAATAGGAATTGTCTTTTGATGATTTTTGGATGATGCATCTCTACCTTTGTTTTCCCTTTAAGGAGTTACATTATTCTTTAATTTTTGATGGTCAATTGGGTCTCATATTTGATATTTTATGCATAGATATTTACTCTATCAGTACCATCACTTCTTGATAGCCCATTATCTTTTGAGGTCTAACTCTCCTTGTTTTCCTTTTGTTATTCTTTGAACCCAAGACCGGTCTTTTCATGTGGAGACCTCTAACTTTTCAAAATATCACCAAGGACTTCAGTGCTCTTTTCAAATTTATGATGTGTCTTCAATATGATTGTTTCTTGATCTAATTTTCCCTTTAAGGACTCTATTTCTATTCTAAACTTAGTGCATTCTTCCTCTTTCATCTTAATATTTGTAGTGATAATGTCAATATGAGTTTCCAACTATTTAATAATCTCTTCATGTTTATTGGTGTTTTTACTTAGTATTTATTTCAAAGAGATTGATTTTCTCCTCATAATCCTTAACCAATTATCTCAATTTTTGATTATGTCTTCTTTAGAACTTCAACTCCTCTATAGCACTCTCCAATTTTACCTCAATGTTCACTTTAGCCTCTTCTTCATCTAATTATTCATCTTTCATGATACCTATCCCTTTTGAAAAACCTTCATTATCTATTTCTATGGCCATAAATAGAGTTTCATTTCTATCATGATCATTACTATCATCATCACTATCAGATATAATTGTGTCACTTATATCAAAGGATCTACTTTCTTCTTTGGTTATAAACTTTTCTTGTTTTTGAATGAACCCTTCTTGCCTTCATAGTTTCTAAAACTCTTTTTTCTCTTGTCTAACTTATGAAACTTCTTATCCTCACCATGATGTTAATCATGCTCTCCATCATGCTCATTCTTATCCTTGTTAGGGAACTTGTATGTAAAGTGACCAATATTACCATAGTTAAAGATCTTAAATGGTAACTTTCCCTTATACTTACCTAATATTTTCCTTATTTTCTTGACAAACATGGTTTCTATTTGTCATCATCAATGTGTGTATCAAAATCATCCTTTACCTTTTTACCTTGTGACTTTTTCTTAGTTTTGAATCCATCTTCTTTTTTGAAACGTCTTCCATCACTTGTTCTCATTTCAAAGGCAATCAAAATGCCATGAAGCTCATCCATTTATAATTTTATGAGATATTTGATCTCTTCCATAGTAAAGACTTTTGAATCAAACTTAGATGTTAGGGATATTAATACCTTTTTTACTATTGTTGATTCTTCTAAATTTTCTCTTATACCTTTGATGACATTTATGACTTCATCTACTCTTAAAAAATAAGATGCAATGTTTTCATCCTCTTTCATTCTCATACTTTCAAACTATATTTGGTAGACCTCCAATGTTGCCAACTTTACTTTGGTATCTCCTTCAGGGATTGTTTGATAGCTTTCCCAAAAAAAATTAGCTATATGACAATGTATTACCTTTATAAATTTTGACTCTAAAATACCACATAAGATGTCATTCATTTCCTTGGATTTATTTTAACATACCTTATTACTTGTTGCATCAATGTGAGATGGAGTGAATCCATGAATAATTGATTGCCATATGACATAGCCTAAGGACATTAGATAAGTATTCATTCTGATGCTCCAAAATTCATAGTTAGTCCTACTAAAGAGAGGGATTTATTGGTTGATAAACCTCATTGTATTTGATGACTATACATACTTGTGATTCTAGGATCTCATTCAAGTTGTTAGGCCTATTTCAAATGACCTAGCTCTGATACCAATTATTGAAATCATAAAAACTAATAAGGGGGATAAATCATTGTTTAAAAACTTTATTTAAATCTTTATAGTGATATAGCAATGCATAAAGAACCATTCACATGATAATGAAACAAGAAAACACATATATGAGTGGGAAACCCTCAAGGGGAAGAAAACCCACTATGATCTCTACAAATGGACTATTTTCCTATAAAAAAAGACCAAATTTAAGTTGATCACTAACTCAACTTGGAGCACCAACCCAAATAAATTCAAGCACCCACTTGACGAGGCTTTACCAAGAACCTACTTAAAAATAAGCACCAACTCCCTAAGTGACTTAGAACCAACTCAACCACCTAATTTTTTTTTATCATATTCATACCTTTTCTATCTTTTTATTGTCTACAACTCATTTCAATACCTCCTTCTACTCAACCATGCATGATTTTACTTATTCATTTTTCACTATATAAAATAGGCCTAAACTTCCTTGTATATATACTAGTCTCATTGTCACACACCACTTGGTCATCCACACACCTTCAACCTCTTAGGTCATCCACATAATATCTCTTAAGACATATTATGAACATGGTACAATCATATTTTAACCTCTTTTAGTCTGCCATAACTCAATTATGCCTTATTCCTCCTTTAGGTCTCATGGGGACATAATTGCATTAAGCTTACCCTCTTAAAGCTAATAAAAATATTATTGGGCTTATATGTCCTTCTAAAATAATCAAAAAACATTCAACCACTTAGCTAAGGAACTATTCTAACCTCCTTCATGCTTGATTAGACCAACATCCTTCATTCATACCATGAAAGTAACTTTAGGAAAAACTACCCTATTAGGATAAATAAATATTCTCCATGACCTCAATGTCATCACAAAATTCTTGTAACACCTTCACTCAAGAGATAAATGCTTAATAACATCTCTACAACTCGCTTACTTAGAACTGCCAAATCACCTCAAAAACTAGTAATGATGAATTGGACTTCCAATGCCTGTGTAGACACATGTCATTAATTTTAATGCATTAAAATAATTATATGATATATACATAACATATTAATATATAAAATTAATATGATCTAATGTAAAATATTTTTCTTACAAACCAATTTCTTGACCTTATGCCTTACAGTCTTATCTGAACTAGGAAAGCCATTTTGTGAGCAACATTTTCACCACATACACTAACCTCTAAAGCTTATCCAAAGAATGATCATGAATTAAAAGTTATAAATAAATTATTCATGCAATTTATTTCATTAATATATCATGTATAAACCCTCAAATCTATCTCTTCATCTTTGCTTGGGTTTTACGTTATCCACACTATTAGGTCTATCTATGACTAGCTTACTTAGATGACCAATTTATAGAACTTTAATGTTGTAACCTATCAAAAAACATCATATAAATGTAAAATTAGTCTCTATATTCTTTTACCATCCATTTTCTCTTCTTGACCAATTCAATTTTTGAGAGATACAGTAACTATTTGACAAATAGGCCTATATCTATACATTTTCTCTCTCATCTGACTAACCACCACCATTTGGAGGTATGTGGGAGAGTTGACTCCATTATATCATATATTATCTATTAATTTTAGTCCATTATAATCTGATATGAAAAAAATATTTCACATCAAGTCCTTATTAGCCTTTTAGGGAGGTTTAACACAAGTTTTAGTGTTAATGATTATTCATAAATGACTGCCACTTGAATCCAAAACTAATTCCTATACATGTTATCTATGACCCTTCCCAATCTCTCCTTAACAACTCATACTCCCATGAAAATTTTACACATGTCAACAAATGTTTGAATGTGTTTCTTGGGTTTGAGACCTCATTTTGTGAGCTTGAGAAGGCCTAAAATAATGATTCATGCACATTTCCTTCAAATCTTGACCTCAAACTTTGTGATCATACCTAAAACAACTTATCTCACATATGTGCATGATATCATGTGGATACTTGCCTTGAAATCTAATCTTCACACCTCACTAGGCTAGGTAGGATTTAAAAGTGGTCAAGGTGCAGACTTAAACTGAAGGTCTTACCCCTATAGGCATACCTTAAAATTATCATGAATGTTTCCATACATTACTCACATCCTAAAAAAATTCCATACAACCTTCACATGTTTATGTTCATTCATTTCACCATGCACATACATCTTTATGTCATTATTATGCTTCTTATGCACTTGACATCAATGACCTATACCTTTCATATTAAAAATGATAACAATCATGAAGACATAAGACATTAGTTGTCTTTAAATTCTCTCTTTATCTTTCTCTCATGACAACACTCTTCCATGCACCTTGTCACATCACACACTGCCAACTTTCCTTAATCACCTTTGACATGAACCTTCACAAGATACACCTTTGACATCAATGACAATACTTAATAGAAAAAATCCATCATAAGCAAAGATGCCATTGGTCTATCTGCAAGTGATGTTTGATCTCAAAAATGTTTGCATAGAAATAATAAATATCTGATAAATTTTAAATCATATATCTTTTAGTACGTGTGAATTTTATCCTCCTTTTAATCTCCTTTGGGTCTCCTTATAAACTATATTCATTATAATTGGTCATGTTTTGAAGTTGTAACTGACCTCTAGTTAGTTTATGTTATAAATTTTAATTAATTTTTGTAAAAAGGTTAATCAATTTATAATTAATTTTTTTAATGAATTATAAATTTTATACTTAAATTTATAACTTTTAAAATTATTTAATAAATTTCATAGACTTGAGAAAATTTTTATAATATATACCAACATGAAAAACTATAATGATGGACCCCTCATAAATTTTTTAACAACATAGACAAATCATTTACATGTGAAAATTAATAAACGATCAATAACAATATGTCTAATAATTTAAACAATACATAAAGTAACATGGCAGAATCTAATTATTAAAACATCATGATTAAAATGCCAAATATACTATCAAATTAAGTATATGTACTGAAATCTATTGTCACAACCATGCAAAAACTAAAAGTAACCAATAAAAAATGTAATAGTAAGTTTCTCAAAGAATTTAATAACCAAACATATAAACCATTTGAATCAAATAAAACATTATCAAACTACTATTGCTCTAAGTTAAAATCATCCTTAGAAATAAGATTAATCAATGGAGTTCCCTTATCTATTTGATAATCGGTATACTCAAGTAATGAATCATGTAACTCAATCATAATAGTTCCACCACAATCATCAACTAACTGATTCTTGACCTTATTCATCACCTGAGTGACCATGGGTTTAGATGTAGGACTAACAAGCTTCTTGTTGGAATATGCAATTTTTTTAGGGTATATGTATAAGGCCTAGGTACAATAACAAGAGGAGGATTAATATTTGCAAGGTTGGGGTTAAAATTATGAAATAATTTAGCATGAAAAAAAACAAGGTTTGAATTAAGTAAAGAATCTAGGGTTGTATGCATATGTTGAGAAGATTCACTTAGCATACCTCATCTAACTGGACAAGATTACCAAATGGTTTATCTTGGACCCCTACAAAAAACATTATATCATATATTTAAAGATGAATATGGGATATTTTTCAACATAATATAATATTTTGGGTCATTCACATCAAAATGAATAGAGACATGGATTCCATGGTCAAAGGGATGAGAGAAATTATTAGTAGTCCTATAACCCTAAAAATGCCTATCATGGTGACTACTTTGTGAAGGAGCCCCACTATTTTTTTTTTATGTTGCCTCTACCCCACATATTTATATCATAATATATTAAATTTTGATTCCACCTTGACATGTTCTAAATTTTTAAAAATCCTTAAATAATAAATTGTGGCTATTTAATTTCATATCAAAGTCCCACTATGTAGTCAAAAGTCACCCACAAAACTAATCTTAATAAATAAAATTATTACATGTATTATCAAAAACATAAATCACCAATGAAACTTATTAAATAAATTGTTAACTTTTCATTTCCATGTGATTTATTTCTTTCCATACTTTTAAAAGTCAAACTAATTCAAATGAATTGAATTTATATTTAAAGACCTTATATGACATCCTTGAAGGAACATGTTGTATGAATAAAATTAATAACTCAATCCTTCAATAAAAAACTAATCAATCATAAATCCTTTCTAAATAAAATAATAATAACTACATGTGAAGATATTTTACATTCAATATTGCATTCGTATCACATTGCTCTTTATTCACATAATATGATAGAATGAAATCTAAATTTTATCTTCACATCATGAAAATAATGAGAAAATAACTAAAAATTCATGAAATAAATCTTATTTTTAACTTAGTTAAACTCCATAACATATAATCTTCCATTGAAACCCCAAAGCTTGATATCACCTTTTCACTAATTCAAATATCATCACAAAGTATCAAATGGCTTGTATTCAAATAGGAAAACCACATTTATATTAACAAATATCTCCCCTAAAACTATAACCTTTATTCAAGGCTTATATGGAAAAAATGCTTTCATAACATGCCATATGAATAAAAACTACTTGAAACTCACAGAGCACCCATTATATCAATTTTAAGAAGTCAATAATGGGTGTTTTCTGAGTTTCAAGTAGTTGTTGTTCATACAACATGTTGTGAAAGCATTGTTTCCATATAAGCCTTAAATAAAGGTTACAGTTGTATGGGAAATATTGTTAATAGAAACAAGGTTTCCCTATTTGAACATAATCCATTTGATAATTTTTAATGATTTTAGAATTGATGAAATGGTGAAATCAAGCTTTAAAGTTTCAATGGAATATTATATGTTGTGGAATTTAACTCAATTAAAAATCATATTTATTTCATGATTTTTTAGTTTCTTTCTTATTTTCATAATGTGAATGTGAAATTTAGATTTATGTCTATCATATTTTGTGAATAAATATCAATGTGATATGAATGGAGTATTGAATTTGAAATATCTTCATAGGTAGTTTATTGGTTTTTCTTTAGAAAATATTTACAATTGACTAGTTCTTTTGAAGGCGTGAGATATTGATTTTTTTCATACAACATGTTCATAGTAAATCTTGGGACCCAAATATCTTAAAATATTAAGTGCATTATTATGTTTAGACCCTAAGATAAAAATGAACCAAAATAGTAACCACCATTCACCAAACCTTTCACATGTAATATACACTCTAAATGAAATAATAACAAAATAAACATTCCATACATCAAACTATTATATTTGATTCACATATACTAATCCCTTCTAATCTATGTCAATACTAAAACTTTAAAGTTTTCATACTAAAATACAACCTAGAATAATATTTTTACACATAACCAATAGTGTATTTTGCATAGTAAGACATTAAAGCTAACTTGTTAATAGGAAATTTGAGAATGAATCTTAATCATGACTTCATACTATTATTTTAAGTTTTCTTTCAATAAAGCATGCATATATGTAACTATCATTGAACACATAAACATTGATAGAGAAAACCACTGATCATTACCAAAATCTTTGATAATTAACTAGACCATATATACCAATATTTAAAATTACATGTAAATGACTATGACCTAGAGACCTAAAAAACTATAGATAGAATGAAAGCTTTCAAAAGATACTATTTAATAATTATTTGCATAAGATTCAAATCTAGACTATAAATAGTGATGTTTTTAGATATACCATCCTTTGCAATAGATAAACTAACTAAAACATTGAGAAAGGTAGACAAGTTTTTGAATAGAACTATAAAAATGAAAACTTCATTTAGTATATCATTAAAATTCCTATTTTCTATATAAAACACAAATACAAATCCTAAATACATAGACCAAATTCATATTTCATGTATACACTTAGAAATAAACCAATACCATATAATCAAACTATGACATGTAAAATAAAAGATGAGTATTTTCACTAGAAATGAGTGCATCATTGTTCCTCATGTGAAATAGCCAAACAAGAAACTCCCTTATCAAAATTATCTAATAGTAAAACATTGAATCCCATGAACCTATTAGCTTCTCAAAGCCTCTTTCCTATAGATTTCAATTTTTACAGAGATCTTGAACAAAAAATGATAAATGAAAAATAAGTAACATCTATATTTATGGTGACCTCACTATGAATACACACATTCAATGTATTTAGGTTGATGTGGTACCAAATTTTGTGGGACAAATAATCCACTAACCAATACACCAAATAATATCCGTAGTGGTAGTTATGTATTCAGTAAAACAACCACCTAATTTATTAAACATTACCACTATATCTTTGGCCAAATTGAAAACAATCAAATCCCATGCAAAGATGAGGGTCAATAAATTATTCAATCTTTGTGAAAGATTCATGTTTTTGTTATTATTTTAATTTTAATCTAAAGCATTTTGAATTGATTTTCCTCAAAGAATACATAAACAACAAACCCCAAACAAAGATTCTACCACCTAAAGTATGCCAAAATAAACTTAATTAACATGGTTTATGTCATTATACATTATGCATTATAACCCATAATTGGAAACCATGGACTTAGATAATTAAAAAAAATAACTTCTCAAGGTATAACTTATCAAAATAACATCTAAATTATGTTATTACCATGTTAGTAAGACTTCTAGGCTTTGGATTGTAAAAGAGAACAAGAGAATCCAATGATAAAACATCTTATCCACATCAAATTAACTAGAAAGATAAATCATTTATTAAAAAAATCATTGACTAAGGACTACTTACACAAAGGTTTTCTTAGTAATAAATTTATATTACAATAATGTCAAAAAATATGACAACTAGTTTTGAATGCAAAATAAATCATTTGAACTCTGCTTGTAACTGATTGCACTTTATCAATGCATAAATAATCAAAACATTCTATGACTATTTTCAAAAAATCAAATCAAACCTTGTTACCATGAAGAACACAAATAATCATCACAAATTTATCATGAATGTTATATTACATGATTCACTTGAATGACATTATGATTTTTTAAAATCATCTAGCACAAAAATATATTTAATCAAAGGAATTAATACCTAAAAAATTTAGATAATTATTTATAAATTAATCAAGAAAACTTGGATATACCTATGTTATTCATGATTAAAATCATCATCAAAGAAGATGTCATCTATCTATTTGCAACTGATGGTAAATCTTAGATATGTTTGCATAGAAATAAGAAAGATGTGAGATCTTTGAAATCATAGATCTCTTGGTACTTATGTGTTTTATCCTTGAAATCATATATATCCTTTTAATCTCCTTCAAGTCTCATTAAAAAGCATATTCATTAAAATTTTGAAGTTATAATTGACCTCTAGTTATTTTATGTTATAAAGTTTAATTGAATTTTTAATAATTTTATTCACTTTATAATTAAATGATTTATGAATTATAAATTTTATACTCAAATTTATAACTTTTTAACTTTATTAATAAATTACAGACTCGAGAATAAATTTATAATATAGACCAACATGAAAAACTATAATGGGTGGGGCCCTCATAAATTGTTTAACAATATAGATAAATCATTGACATGTGAAAATGATTAAATGATCAATAATAGTATGTATAATAATTTAAACAATACATAAACCATCATAATACATAAAGTAACATAGTATCATTTAATCATTAAAACATCATGATCAAAATCCCAAATATACTATCGAACTGAGTATATGTATGGAAATATACTATCACAGCCATGCATAAACTAAAAGTAACTAATAAATAATGTCGTAGTGAGTTTCTCAAGTAATTAAATAACCAACAATATAAACCATCTGAATAAAACAAAAACATTATAAAACTACAACTACTCTCAATTAGAATCATCCTTAGAAACAAGATCAATAAATGGAGTTCCCTTATGTGTTTGATAATTGGTATACTCAGGCGATGAATCATGTAACTCAATCATACTAGTTCCATCAAAATCATCATCTACCTTGATCTTGACCTTCTTCATCACCTGAGTAACCATGGGTTGAGACGTATGACTACCAATATGCTTTTTATTTGAATATGCCAAAATTTTAGGGTTATATGTAGCAGGCTTAGGTACAATAACAAGAGGAGGATTAGGATTTTCAAGGTTGGGGTTAAACTTATGAAATAATTTAGCATTATTGAAAATAAGGTTGGTATTAGGTAAATAATCAAGTTGTATGCATATGTTGAGAGGATTCAATTAGTGTACCTCATCGAAATAGACAACATCACCAAGTGACTCATCTCAAACCCCTAAGGAAAACATTACCTGATATATTTAAAGATGAAGATGGGATATTGTTCAACATAGTCCAAAATTTTGGGTTTTTCACATAAAAATGAATAGAGACACAAGTTCTAAGGTGAAAAGGTAGATAAAAAGTATTAGTAGTCCTATGAACCTAAAAATTCCTATCATGGTGATTAATTTGTGAAGGAGTCCCAATATTTTGTTGTATTTTTCCTCTACCCCACATATTTCTATCAAAATATGTTGAATTTTGAGTCCACCCTAACATGTTCTAAATTTTAAAAAAGCCTTAAATAATAAATTTTAGCTATTTAAATTTCATCTCAAATTCCCACTATGTAGTCAAAAGTCAACCAAAAAACATCTTAATAAAGTAAATTATTACATGTATTATCAAAACACAAATCACCAATGAAACTTATTAAATAAGTTGTTAACTTTCCATTTCCACATGCTTTCTTTCTTTCCATACGTTTAAAATTCAAATGAATTGAATTTCTATTTAAAGACCAAATATAACATCCTTCAAGGAACATGTTGTATGAATTAAAGTAATAACTCAAGACTTCAATAAAAAACTATTCAACTATAAATCCTTTCTAAATAAAAATAATAACTACATGTGAAGATATTTTACATTCATATCACATTGCTCTTTATTCACATAATATGATAGAATGAAATCTAAATTTCACGTTCACATTATTAAAATAAGGATAAAACAACTAAAAAATCACAAAATAAATATTATTTTCAATCGAGTCAAATTACACAACATATAACATTCAATTGAAACCCTGAAGCTTGGTTTCACCATTTCATCAATTCTAATATCATCACAAAGTATCAAATGGAAAATTCAAGCTTTAGGGTTTCAATGGAATATTATATGTTGTGGAATTTGACTTAGTTAAAAAGCATATTTATTTCATTATTTTTTTAGTTTCTTTCTCATTATTTTTATAATGTGCACGTGAAATGTATATTTCAATCTATCTTATTTTATGAATAAAGAGCAATGTGATATGAATGTAGAATTGAATGTGAAATATATTCATAGGTAGTTTATTCATTTTTATTTAGAAATATTTATAGTTGACTATTTTTTTTTAAGGCATGAGATATTGATTTTGTTCATACAACATGTTTCAAACTAAATCTTTGGACCCAGATATATTAAAATACTAAGTGCACTATTCTACTCAAACTCTAAGACAAAAATGAACCAAAATGGTAACCACCATTCACAAAACCTTTCACATGTAGTATAAACTCTTAATGAAATAATAATAAAATAAATATTCCATATATAAAACTATTGTGTTTGGTTCACATATACTAATCTATGTCAATACTACAACTTTAAAGTTTTCAAACGAAAATACAACCTAGAATAATATTTTGACCCATAACCAATAGTGCCTTTCGCATAGTAAGACATTAAATCCAACTTTTTAATAGGCAATATGAGAACTAATCTTACTCATGACTTCATACTATTATTTTTAGTTTCATTTCAACATAACCAACATACATGTAACTAGTATTGAACACATAATCACTGATAAAGAAAACCCCTAGTCTTTACAAAAATATTTGATAATCAACTGAACCATATTTACCAATCTTAAAAATTACAAGTAAAATAATATGAACTAGATACCTAAAAAACTATAAATAAAACAAAATCTTTTAGAAGATAATATTTATTAATTATATGCATAAGATTCAAATCTAGACTATAATTAGTGAAGGTTTTAGCTATACCATCCTTTGTAATAAACAACTCAACTAAAACATTGAGATAGGTAGACAAGTTTTTGAATATAACTATCAAAATGAAAACCTCCTTTATTATATCATTAGGATTCATATTTTTTATATAAAACACAAATCAAAATACTAAATGCATAGATGAAATTTGTATTCCATGTATACACTTTGAAAGAAACCAATACCATATTATCAAACTATGACATGCAAAATAAAAGATGAGTATTTTCACTAGAAATGAGTGCATGATTGTTCCTCATGTGAAATAACCAAACAAGAAACTCACCTGTAAAAATTATCTTATACTAAAACATTGAATCTCATGAATTTATTAGCTTCTCAAAACCTCTTTCACCTTCCAAGAACAATCCTACAAAGTTAAATCTTTGTAGAGAGCTTGAAAAAAATGAAATATGAAAAATAAATACTAGCTTTATGGTGACCTCACTCTTGATACACACATTCAATATAGTTAGGTTGATGTGTTATAAAGGTTGGTGGGAAACATAATCCACTAACCAATCAACCAAATAATATGCTTAGTGTTAGTTATGTATTCAATAAAACAACCACCAAATTTATCAAACATTACAACTATATGTTTAGCCAAATTGAAAACAATAAAATACCATTCAAGGATGAGGGTCACAAAATTATTCAATATTTGTGAAATATTCATGCTCTTGCTAGTATTTTACTTTTAATCTAAAGCATTTTGAATTAATTTTCCTCAAATAATACATAAATAACTGACCCCAAACAAATAAACTACCACCTAAAGTATTCCTAAAATCAACTTAATTAACATGGTTTATGTCATTATATATTATGAATTATAAACCTTAAGTGGAAACTATGGACTTCGATATTTGAAAAAAAAACTTAACTTTTCAAGGTATAACTTGTCAACATAGCAATTGAATTATGTCATTACAATGTTACTAAGACTTCTAGGCTTTGAGTTGTTTATCTTTTAAATTTATACCAATCCAATATGAAAATCCTCTTCATGACTCCATACATCTTTCTTATTCATTTATACCTCAACTCAAATACACATATTAAATCTTCTTTCTCATGATATCACATAGGCATGTATGCATTTATTATAGGTTTATATGATTTTAAGCATCAAGATTAATTTTTTGGAGTTCAAAAGTGAATCTCAAACTCATTATTCTCCCTTAATTTAACTCAATCACATTCCCATAATTATTTCCAATATTTTTAATGTTCCTTTTATCCTTTGAACCTCATCTTGAGAGCAAGTTGCATTGCATTTATATGAAAAAGAGACTTACATACATGTTTGTAAACCTGTAGGTCTACTTTTAATCATTTTAGGCCCTTTAAAAATACATTTTGAATCATTTTGGTCCTAAAAAAAACCCTATAATGTCTCATAATCTACCCATGAGGTTTTAATCTTCAATATTTATCACCCTTTTGAGTTACCTTTGTGTAGGCAGGGTTAAAACACAGTCCCAAACCAAGACTAGTAATAAGCTTACTTTGATGAGCTAGTGATGAGAGGGAAAAACTTGATGGAGTTCTTTTGGATTTTTGTTATATCATTTCATCCCATACAAAACCAATGTACATATTGATTTTATTTTATATTCAAACTATTAACCATGTTGATCTCCCATTTTTAGGTTGCACAGTCCCTTGGTGAGTCATAAGAACATAACCACTTCCTTTGCCTTTTTAGGTCCTAAAAATGCTATTAATAGGTTTAGATGTATTTTAATAGTTAAAAAATATTATATCAACCATATATCATTACTTACATGCAACTTAGGACCATATATCATTACTTACAAGCACTAGTGAGAGTCTGTAGGTTGTCTTCATGTTGGGAAACTTGTGGGTATGAATTGAGAATGGAGAAACATTAATGGAACTATAAATACATCAAATATAGTGAAAATATGGTGGTATAACTTCATATACATTTATTCAACTATTGAAAACCTTAGAGCATCAAGAGATCATGACATTCAATTTGTAAACTATATAAAAGTGGAGTTTTCTTGTCAACTTAATTTCACACGTGCTAAGTGGGACTTTGAAAAGCATGTGATATGTTTGTATAGAAATTATTAATCATATTATATTTCTCCCATGCCTCCATCTAGTCTCAAACTTTCATTTTAAGGAGAAAAACTAAGCCTATAGGGTTTATGTAGGGTTTAAGACCACCCTATCTTCTTAAGGATTATTCATAAAGGAGGGGATAAAAATATTATGAATATGTAAATTTATTTTAATTTCATTAGTACCCCCTCCTCTGGTAAAAATCTTAGCTCCCAATTCTCACTTGGCTATACATAATGAGCATATAAATTTGGCCTTTATGAGCTTGCTAAGGAGCTGATGGAGGGAAGGAAGCATTTTCTATCTTGAGTAGACTTATAACTCATTCCAAAAATGTATTTTACCTAGGTAATATTAATATACATATCTTTAATTATTTACACCTACAAATTAGCCTTTTTGATATGTACAAATGGATGGCAAGCCTTTTCTAAGCATTGAAACTTAATTATAATTGATTTTCTTCATTTGAAACTGACTTATCATGAAAAGTCTTCCAAATTAACATTATAAAATTCTTCATAAGTCATTTTAAAATACCTATTTACATGATTTTCACCATTTTGGGTTCTTAAAGTGATTTTTGACCATTTTACACAAGCTAATGACCTATAGAAGAGTTTGAAAATGACTTATTAAACTTGTATACAACATAAATTATATTTGGTAACTTGTAAATACTAGAGGGAGTATCACATGACCTTGAAATATGATGACATATGACTTAACAATATATCCTAAACCCCTTTCATCACTTGAACCATCTTGAAATATGACATGAAGTGACTAGACCATCATAGGACCAAAATGATCATTACCTTAAACTATGATAACATGCATTACATAAGGAATAATTTCAAATTATTAGTAAGCATAGGAGACATAAAATTATGTTTTATAGGAATATAAATAGAAATTTTAGGACTAACTTGTGATTTCCCCATGCCATGTGTGGTTATAACTTGTGTATCTATAGGTTTATAAACAAGAATAATAGTAGGATTAATGGTATAAACACATATTTTAGAATATATTCCTTTAAAATATAGATTATTTTCATTCAAAATATTATAATTTCATTCCTCAAATGTAGGTTCCTTATTAAGATTAATTTTTTCATCTCTTTTTACATGTGATAATGCATCAATAATGTGAGGATTTATTTAAGATATCTATTAATTTCACATTGATCTATATTAATAAATAAATCTTGAAAATTGGTAAAGTCATTTCCATTATGATCATACTTTTTAATTATATCTTCTATCATTATTATGTGAAATAAATAATAATCATGAATTAGATCCAAAATCTAAAACCTAATGCAAGAAAAATCTAAAACCCTAACAAGGAAAGATAAAACAGTATCAGTAAAATACCTATGGTTTACCATGATCAAGAAAATGATAAAGTTTTTTAAAAAAATAATTGTTTTATGTAATTAATACAATATAAAATAAGATAAAACTATGAATTTTAATATTGTGTAAATTAGATCATTAAACATACGAGTCTTGATTTAAAAGGTATATTAATATTTCACTTACTATATTTAGAATTGAAAAATAAAAGTAGGATAGATGCACTTAGTTGATTTATATTTATAATGCTCATTACATTTGTCACAACCTTTTAGTTAAGTAATTAGGACCTCAAAAATTGTTAAGACACTATCGGTGAAGCTCAAACCCCTATGGAAACTATTATTTTCCATGCTCTCTTGGTGCTTCCCAATTGACTATGCAGGGTTTTTATACCTCAAATCATTGCACCTACATATACATATTACTTATACATGAGCACTTTACTTCAATCATGTATTTTTATCTTTGTTTTCAATTTTTTTACTTTGAAAATCTAATTATACTTTTGACATAATATGACTTATAAAAATGGGTTAGAATCACTCCCCTCTAACTAATTGAGCATTTCCTATATTATAATAGTAAGAATAGTGATCAAACAAGACATATTTATCACACATAGGTTTATGTGTGTTTAAAACATCATCATATAATAATGAACTATAATGTTTGGATTTACACACTTGATGGTGCATATGGATTCCTTACATATGTTCTTAATGTATGAAAACAATAAACAAACTTTCACCTCCTTCCTTACCTCTCCTACAATGCTTCCTCTCCTGACTTTACTTTGTCAGTTTACTTTTGAGTTAAATATTAATATATCAATCACATTTTAATTCTATTAGATTCTACATTTAGGTCCTACACACTAGGCTCACATTCATACATACATTAGGCATTCATTCTCTCTTCTTATCACTCTATCTCCCTCTTTAGTCTGTGTGTTTTATAACAACCCTTGGTTCAATCCTTGTTTATAGTTCCTTAAACACATATGATGTTTCTTGATACTTGGGTCATGATCAAACAACCCCCATTTTCCTCCTAATCACTTTACAACTTCTTTCAATAGAATTACCTTTACACACTGACAACTCTTTCCTTGAAACTGAGAATCTACTAGCCCTTTTTTTTGGCTTTTGCTTTATATAGATAGATAACTCTTCATACTAAATTTTTTTTCACTTATTATAGGTACCATTTATTATCCTCCTTCTCTTGATACATTTTTAGGCCAAAAATATGACATTAGACCTTTTTTACACTCCTTATTAGCCTCTAATTAGGCCTACTAGGCCACTATCTGCCTTCTCAACATAGTTAATAGTAACTATATGAAAACATATAAAAATGACTCAAAATAATCTCTTTTCCAACATAAATAAATATCTAGTGACCAAATTTAATAAATATTGATCATTTTAATCTGTCAAAATATCAAATTAGGTTTAGAAACCCTAGATAGGGTTAACAGTCTCATTGAGTAACCCGAGAGCCATTTTTAGGTTTTCACATTCTAAATTTGGTTTCAAAACTTATTCTATGTTGAAAAACCTCTATACACACTTGATACACCTTTCCCAATCTCTTTTTCCACCTATTTACCCTCTGTTCCACTTTTTATACTAAGTCCTTGTTTGATTGTAGGATACAACATGCCTATAGGCTCTAGGAAAATATCAGAATGAGTTTTTTTTAAAACTTATTGAAGGGATTCACATTACTTTGAAGGTTTAATACTCTTTAATAAACACCATAATCCTCCTCTTATTTATTTTATGGTATCTTGAACAACTCTGCTTTACTAATCCTCTCATTCATAAGTTGACTATGTAAGATTTATAAGCAACTACAAGCCTTTTAGTAGTCCTTCATTGATAACTTTATAAAAACTATAAACAAATCAAGAACCTTTTAGGACATGAGATCAAATTATTCCCAATGTACACTCATGAAAAATAACCAATATTAAAACTACTTCCTACTATCGATCATATGGATCTTGATTGTAGATCATGCTTGTTCAATCTTTTATCTTCTCACACATGCCACATAGGGTTTGTTTTCAACCTCCTCAACTAATATTTACAAAAAAATAATAGAATAGGTTTCAAATACCATTCATAACCCACTATAATAACTTAACCTCACACACACACACACACACACACACACACACACACACACACACACACACACACACACACACACACACACACACACACACACACACACACACACACACACACACACACACACACACACACACACACACACACACACACACACACACACACACACACACACACACACACACACACGAACGCACACACGCACGCACGCACACACACACACACATCATACACACACACACTCCAACAGTTCTTTCCACTCATTCTTTCTTGTACATAAAGAACCTTACCTCAATTTCTCAAGAGGAAGTATAGGGTGTTTACATAATCATTGCCAGTTAGATTATACATAGAACTTGTGTAGCATGACCATATATTTCTCAACCTTTAAAATCATACATGACAATTTATAATCTCACAAATCATTATAAAATCAAACCATAACTATTTCCTTTTCTGCAACCTTTAAAAGCATACATTCTTTTGTCCTTGCATAGACATGAATTATGGTCTGAAACTTTTATTATCGAAACATAGAAACTCTTTATACAATCTCTTAGGATTTATTTGTATTATATATTCAAACCCAACCCCCAACAACAACTACCTCTTACTATTCACACAACATTATATATATTTACAAACATTTGGAAACCTATAACTACCTAAACCAACTTGCAACTCTAGGGAGAGTCTCTTAACCAGATATACTTAATAAACCTATTTAGTGATTTATTAAATGTTTTAAACGTGTACCATTGTGGTATTTGCCCCTTTCTGAACACCCTCATAGAGGATTAGAACATTGGGACTCCTTCCTCAATACCAAAACTTGACAAAATGTCTTAAAATTCAAATTTGCAAAAAGGTGGGAAAATGCCTTTTGATCAATAATTCAAATTTTGCACACTCCTAACTAGTTCTAACACCTCCTATAGGACTTTTACAAATTATGAAAACCAAATTAGAGACCATGTGAAGATATTTATATGCTCTTGCATCAATTGAAAACATGTAATTTTAACCTAATGTTGTATTTAGGCTTGGTTCTAGTGATGCTCCCTTGAGGGATTTTTATGTCTATGGTTTTTTGATAATGTCTCAAGAGATTTAAAATGGATTTTTTAAGCTCATTATGAATTTACAAGATTATTTTTAAATGAGTATGAATCTAGGCTTGATTTGTATTTATAGATAAAAAATCTATATTTACCACTATAAATGACCCATGAAACATGTCTAAATCAACAATGGAAACATCCAATTTTTAAAATTATTTTTTAAGTTTTCTCAACACCACCAATAGAGATATACACATGTGAAAAACATTAATTATTCAAATTTTGTTGTATAAACCTAAAAATGGATTGTGTAATAGTTATTTGGTGTTAATAGGGTTAAAATATATAAATGATAAAGCACAAGGGTGATAATCATATCTATAATAGGTCAATTGTGTGTTAAACTTAGATATAAACATACACTAAATTTATTATTCCAAGAATAGGATAAATATATAAATTAAAAGTAAGTTATGCATGAAAATGAAAAATAAATGATATACTTAGTTCTGATGCTAACATATTACTAGATCTAGAATATATAGAAATTAGGTTGGAATGTGATTCTAGAATACTTTTCAGATTTAGGTCTGATGCTTCTAGATATATGGACACTAATGTCAGCCTCAGATAGTTGTGTTGATGCCTATTTGAGTTTGATGCAAGTGTCCTGTATTAAATACCTAATGGAAAAGGATATGAGCACCTGATTATTTTAGGTTTAACTTCATCTTTACTCTAGTGTATTCAGGTCTGGGTCATGGAATATCATTCCTCATGAATTTTCAAAACCCTAGTTCTTGATCTTTATTATGACTTTGAAATAAAATGGGTTAGTGGTCACACAGTGTCGAGATGGCCTCAAATACCCCTATATTAGTGAATGTTACCTATATAGCCAATACTCTAAAGATGACCTCTGACCAATGTAGTTCTCTCATATGTGTTGGCTTGTATGTGAATCATATATATGTTGAAAGCAAGTACAATAGTGACCTAGATTTTAACTTGGAAAATCAGGCTCTTGGGATACTCTTTTAGTAATTTATACATGTATATGTGTTTTACCTATGACTAGTATAGAAATCGGGAATCTTTATTCAATTAAATACTTAATAGACTAGTTTTGATAACTTACCTTGGTCTTTGTTAGGTAACGAATGAATGATGGCTAATCTTGTATTTATATCAATCCATTTGAACAAATAACATGCATTAAATAAATTAGGCCAATCATTAGGATATGTGTCATTTGAAAAATAGCTAACTTTAGGGTATTGGACACTTATGTTGGGTTAGGACACTAACATTTATGCTAGTGTCTATCCCATATGTTAGTGTCTAGGGTGTAGGAAAGTAGGTATACATTCATAACTTTTAGAGGTGGAATATAAATACATCTTAAGCATTATGATCAAGATAGAAGGTTTAGGTCATCAATATAAGACTATTAAAACTAAGAGATATATGTCAAGGGGCATAAGATAGATTAAATAAGATAATTGTAAAAGTGGTAAAGGTACATAACTGAGAGGAACAACCAAGGTCTAATTTATCCAAGTGTACAAGATTGAGGTGCTATATAATCCATAAATATCATCTGCATTCCACCCCCTTTAATATAGTAATTAAATTTCTAGTTTAAAAGAAAGGAATACATACCTAGGTGTGTATAACACACCTTATCTTTTCATGTGCCCAACTTGAGTGCTTTACTAGTGACTAAACTAAAACCAAGAGCATGTTACATGATATAATCAATGCATATAATATATGACTAAAATTAGTTGAAATATAATGAAAATTAAAGATTGAGGTTTACTACACATGTGTGTTGATATAATTACCTTGCCTATTGTAAATTTGATTTGAAAAATATTTACCATTGTAAGACTTTGAAACTAAGATTAGGATACATATAGATAAATTTTGAAAGTGCATATATCCAAGGAGATATAAATAAAGAGAGTGATTATAATGAACATGACCCCGCTTTGGAGCCAAAGTGAGTTGTCACTTTCCAATTGAGATTAGCTCAACTATGTAACCCAATGATACTTTTAACCTAGCGAGTGTGCATAAACCAAGTCACCCACATTATCAGACTGGTGAGTTTGGATCATACTATCAAGTCTAACCTAAAAAATTGGCAAGATTAAGTGATTTGATCACCTCAAGTATACCAAAAGGTGAACCAACTAATGTAGTAGATTGGCTCAATATAGTTTGAAAAAGTATAACTAGTGGGTGGTGACAGTCCCTGAGAATGTTCTAAAATCTGAAATTGATTTGGATTTTGAAATATTAGACACACATTACATATAATATTCACCTTAGATATGTCTCATGATGAAATTATGTATGAAAATGGTACCAATGTATATAATTATGCCACAACTATGTATTTGAATCATATAAATGTATGCTTTGGCCAATTTGAAAAACTTTGTAAGTGTGTAGAACAAGTTTACAAAGCATTCCCCCACTATATATGGAGAAATTCAAAAAATTATATAAGTACAAATATGGATAACATGTTTATAAAACATATCCCCATTATAATATGGATATGTTGAATATTAAATAGGTGTGGAGAACATGTTCCCAAATCATGCACCCAATAAATCTAAAAATTATGAATGTGTGTAATCCATGCTAATATAACATTGACCCACTGAATCTAAAAAATGACATAAGTACCATATACTGAATGAGTGTGAAGAACATACTTCCAAATCATGCCCCCAGTGAATGTGAAAATTGTATCAAGTGTGGATAATATGCCTCTATGACATGATCCCACTAATATCCCCCCGCTTTGAGGTGAGGGAAAGATAAGAACTAGTAGTTACCTCACCTAAAAAGGATAAGACAACTTAACAATCTATGATTGTAACCTTTTAGCATATAAAAGGAACATGTCTAGGTAGATATAACATTCAAGTGTATAGAACCAATGTGATCACATTAAGGCATAAGATACATGATAAAGATCATGGAAACGTCTAGATAGTAATAATACAAGATCACTAGGTAAATACATCAAATACATAAGAGCATTCAAAATTAAGTCAAAATGCAATGATGCAAGGATACTGTAAACAAGGGGCATGTTCAAATACCACATAATTAAAGAGACATGACTTATTCAAATGTCTACAAAAGCAAGGATGACATATTTAAATTTCTATACAATAAACAATGACATATGAAAATATCAATGAACACATCCATAATCACAATAGCCTCAAGTAAAGGATCATATTCCAATTCTCAAATAAGTAATATAATAATAAGCCAAGGCACTCAAGTAAGTGCATAAAATAAATCATAAGTGACCAACATAAACATGTCATAATAACCCATGGATCCATTATTTTAGGAAAAAATGTCAAGTGTATAGTATATAAATTACCTTATGTACAATATAATCATGGATAAAGTCATGTGTAAGTACATATGTAAGCTCAAACATTATAATTTAGAGTGACCATTTAACCATATAACATGTGTGTATAAATATCAAAGAAGTGAATGCCCCCAATGTCTTCATGACATGAGTAGAGGGAAGATCCAACATCTGAAATAGGAATACATCATGTATTTATGTATACTTGTATCACACTCAAGTGTAAGGGTGACACATATGTGTCTATGTATAAATAATTGAATATTCCGTCAACATGGAACTAACACATATATGCCAATGAGACAATAGAACATGTAGGTGCCAAAAATATTTTTGGATTTTTGAATGTTTTTAATTTTTTTGGAATTTTTGAATTTTTGAAAATTTTAATCAAGGAAATCCTCATCATCAATAGGCTTAGGACCACCTAGAATTTTTTTCAATATTTTTCTATATCATTGCACTTCCACTACTTCAATATTTCTATTTAATGATCTACCTGAAGCTAATGGTGCATGGAAATAATCATGGCCATCATGTCATATGCAAATTTGTGTATCCATATTAAGAAAATTAACACACATGTTTATAGAATATAACTTAGCATCCCACTTTACTCACTAATTTTTCCAAACTTTAGTTTAAAATATGGTTCATGGTCTAATATCGATATGTTTAAAGTTTCCACATGTTCACCATAGGTGATAGGTAACTGAATGTATCCTCGAGATTTAATCAATAATAGAGAGTATGTTAGTTCATCTATATAATGTCCCAATTGTGCAATAAAATTCATACCATAGGATTTATCCCACTTGTTATCAAACTGGATACAGTGGAAATATACCCCATCAATATTAGCATTAATAGTTAAATCCTCATACTTTGTTCATTTTGAGAGAGTTCTTTTTTGAAAGATAGGAAGGATTTTTCCTTTTACTTATGTTAGAAAAAATATTTGTGTCCTTAATTTTTATATTTTTGAATTGTGTTCTTGAATATCTCACATTCATTAGTATGATGACCCTTGATCTAATGATATTTACATGATGGTACTATGTCTTCTATGGGTAGAACTCTACTACACAATCTATGTCTGGTAGAAGGTAATCATTATATGCTCAAGTAACATGGATAATATAATATTTGGAGTAACTTATTATGTAGTGATTTGTAAAATTTGTTGTGAATCCTTTTGGTAAGACTCCACATTATTCACATGATGAATTTGCTTTTGACCCCTGTAATATTGACTCAATGTTTTCAACCAAGAAGTGTGTATGGAGTAACAAGAATTTACATACTCATGTCCTATTTTGTTTTCCTTTATCAAGATTCAATTCTAAATTTTTTCAAGTTGATTTAGTTTATATGTCTCATGACCTATAGGCTTGAATAGGATATGTGATGGTGATTAATTCAATCAAATTTTAAGTTTCACTTTTTCCAATCTATCATATCATAGGATGTATCATCATCACTATCATTGTAATATAAAACATGGCCATATTTTTTCTTAGTATTGAATAATAAAAGAATCTAAAATATTTGGGGCTCTTGTATTTTTACTATCTCTTTTGGTAATGGTTATTTATCCTTATGCATACCTATGTGTACCTTAGAGTTGAGTGCCTTATTTGCATTTAGAGATAAAGGAGCCATTATACTTAACTTACATATTTCATACATATGTATATACTTAAGAGTGATGTACTATTTATTTGGTTTTAATATAGGTATGCCTTCAATTTTAGAAAGTATAATTTTACAAAATTTGAAAGGTTCATCATCAACAAGCATGGATAATAAGGTCCCCTCATGTATGAATTTTACACATCAATGAATTTTAGATGGGACATACTCATTTAAATGTATCCAAGGTATACCTAAAATTAAATTATAATGTAAGGATTGAAACATGACCTAAAAAGTAGTTGAAATCATTTTTGGTCCTAAGGTCACATCTAATGTAATTTGACCAAATGGAGGGCTATGTGAATTATCAAACCCTTCTATGTGCATCACTATGTTTTTAATAAGATTTATGTTAATATCCATTGTGGATAGTAATTTTATGATACAAATTTTTAGGCCTAATCCATTATCAATGAACATACTTTTAATAACTTTATTTTGCATTATCACTTATATGAAAAAGGCAAGTTTTGGTTGACAATATCTTTGGATGGTAAATATATTGGATTAAAGTTGATGAGATTGTTCTGTTCTTGAGATATTCATAATATATGCAAAATAAGGAGGCTCAATACCACTTGGAACTTGTGTCTCATGCAATTCCTCATATAATATATCCTTATAGACATTAAATTGCTTTAGAAGCTTAAGGATTAAAATTTTTGTATGCATATTTCTCAATTGGTCAATAATTTCATATCCCTTATATTTTATTATAAGCTTAGGTTTAGGAGGCACATGTTTTATATTAAAAGGTGGGGGAATAGGTTGAGAAATCCTATCATTTTTGAGTAATAACAATATGGACCACAAAATCCAATATAAGTTGTGGGTGAATAATGGGTGTAAGATGGTAGGTATTATTGAAACAATACTTAGGTATAATAAATGGTTGAGAGCATACACATTGGCATCTAGAGATTAGATCTATAACATTATAAAAGGAATTTTGAAGAGGGATAAAGTTTTATTTATTATTTAAAAACCTCTCATTATTGGCATGAATTTGATTAACATCTTTAACAATGCAACCAATGTAGCAAACCATAACAACTATAAGGTATTGGACCATGAAATGATTTATAGAGGTATCCATAGAAAAATGAAAATAGGAATCCTTTTTTTTTTTTAATATTTGTAATAATATATAAATGATAATGAAAAAATATGACAATCATATCTACAGTAGGCCAATTGGGTGATAAACTCATATTTAAACATAAATTAAATTTATTATGTTGAGAATAGGATAAATATAAAAGGTAAAAGTAAGATATGCATGGAAATGAAAATTAAGTTCCATAATTAATTCGTTCTAATATTAACATAGTGTTGGATATAGAATAGGTAAAAAGCAGGCTAGAATGAGATTTTGGAAAAATTGTCAGATCCTAGATTTGACACTTTTAGAGCTTTGGATACTAGTATCAGCCTAGGATAATTATATCGATGCTAATTTATAGGTTTGATTAAGTGTCCTATATATAATATCTATTAGAAAATGATGTGACCACCTATATTCTTTTGGGTTTTACTTCATCTTCACTCTAGTGCATTCAGATCTAAGTCATGGATTGTTACTCCTCATGAATTTGAAAAAACCTAGTTCTTTATATTTATTATGACCTTAGGGAAAAATGGGTTAGTGGGCACATAATTTTGAACTAACCAAAAATAACTATTTGTTGGTGAACGCTGCCTACATAGATAATACTCTGAAGAGGGCCTCAAACTGATGTAGTTTTCCCCTATGTGTTTCCTTGTGTGTGAATCATATAATATGTACAAAGAAAGTATAATAGTGACCTAGATTGTAACTTGGAAAATTACTCTCTTTGGATTCTCCTTTACTAATTTATACCTATATATGTGTTTTACCTATGATTGGTATGGAGATAGGAAAGCTTTGCTCAATTAAATGCTTGATAGAGTGATTTTGATAAGTTACCTTAGTTTATTTTGGTATTTTTTGTGTGAGGAGTGAATGAGGGATGATCTTGTATTTATATCAATCCCGTTGGAAAATTAATTCACATTAAATCAATTATACCAACCATTAGGATACATTTCATTTCTACAATATATGACTTTAAGTCACTGGACACTTGCATTAGGTCAAGACACTAACATTGATGCTAGTGTCTATCTCGAATGCCAGTGTCTAGGGATAAAAAAAGTAGGTACATGTTTATAATATGTAGAGGTGGAATATAAGTACATTTTAATCATTTTTGGAAAGATAGAAGGCTTGGTTCATCAATATAAGACTATTCATACTAAGAGATATAGGTTAAGAGGCATAAGATAGAGTAGATGTGAAACTTAAGGAAGTGGGAAAGGTCTATAACTAATAGGAACATCCAAGGTTTGAATTTGAAAAGCGTACAATAATAAGGTGCTATATAATCCATAAATATCATCTAAAGTGGTTGATATTATCATAGGAGTGAAAATTAGTGATTTCAGATATGGAGGCAGTCTGATTAGGATTATGGACTATTATTGAATAAATTAGGGTTGTCTTAAATATGCGTACTAATAAATTAGGTTAAGTAAGACAATATGTGAGTAAATGGAGATGGTAAAGTGTGCACAAGGGTTGACTATATACACACAAGCTAAATATGTCATGATGTGTCAAAATTAATGTTTTCAAGTTTCTAATACCAAATTTAGGTGTCTACAAGTTTATATTCAATCATAATGGGGAAATGGTAAATGCACTTATAATTCAATAGGATAGATTAATTTCTTAATTTATTGATAATTATAATGATACCAAGTGTAATTATATTTCTTATGGTGAATATTAATATACCATAGTGAAATCTCTCAAGAAACATAAATATTACTTACTTTCAAAAGATTGTGTGTTGTACATAGATCACCAATAAATACATATCATAAACAACTTGGGTATGTTAAAAATAACTTATTTCAATGTTTTATTATTATTTTTTTATATATTGTATTATTATGATTAATAATGTGTGTGTGCACCTTAATTGTAGTTAAAAAATGACCTATAGAATAAGACATGTGAGTGTTTATAATAGGAGAGATAAGATGATACTCATCATTAGTGGGAGGATAGTTTAGTTATTTATAAATAGAGATAATATGAGAATAATAATAAATAGGAGTAAACATATTATATAATAATATCTCATATTGATTGAATAAAATTAAAGCAGTTAATTATTCTGATATGGTATCATAGAAAGATGATCCTATGGTGGAAGAGTGGTTTATTTTCAAGGCAAACTATTATTATTAATTTTCATGTATTATATTTAATAGTATGACCATTTTTATATTATTTTATATATATTAATATTACTTTTTAGTTATTAAGGTTATTTTGAGATAATTATTTTATTTTATTAATTTATATCATGTGACACCATGCATACAAACTATGAAGTCATCACAATTTACATCTTTTAAAATTCATGCACTCCTTTATTAGCATTTGTATACACATAGGAATTCATTCCAAAAATTTTGATTTTTTTATATATTTTGAATTTTGTGAGAGTTTTTCCACATTTGTCCTATGTGTTATATCTGTCATTAAATTTTGAATACCTTCTTCTAGTGTTTGCATCTTCTAGTCCATGCATATGAACTATCTATTGCAATTATTTATGTTTATTAATAAAATATTTCATATTTTAAATATTATACTATAATATATACATGTGTACCATATTAAACATTTATAACCATATCTATATTTTTAAATCTAGGTACACGTGTGTTTCATGGTCTTCCACATCTCTAATATAGCATTCAAGAAGCTAGTGGTTAATAATTCAAATGGAAAAATATCATTAAAACATTTTTTCCCAACCCCCTTATGAATTTTCCATCCTTCGATACCTATCATGCATCATAAGCTACAATGTAGTCAATCGACACGAACACATTTCAGCCAAGTGCATACCACCTTAAATTCTTGTTTGTAGAATCATGAACATATCTCTTCCATGTGATTGTTGTATTTATAATTTATTTATGTAAGATTGAATAAAACTCTAAAAATATTAAACTATAAATACTTAGATGATCTAATCTTAATTCTAAATTTTATAATATACTTTGTATCTTAAGTGATTTTATAATATATATGTATATATACATATATTAATACACACACACACACACACACACACACACACACACACACACACACACACACACACACACACATATATATACATATACATATATTTATATGTATATATATATACATACATATATATATATACATATATATATATATACATATATATATATATATATACATATATATATATACATATATATAGATATATATATATATATATATATATACATATATATATATATACATACATATATATATATATATATATATATATATATGTATGTATGTATGTATATGTATATGTATATGTATATGTATGCATGCATGCATGTATGTATGTATATAAGTTTGGCGTTCAATGTTTTTAGATGATTCTTTAAAAATAAGTTTGATTTTAAATATTTTTCATATTTAAGTCTTATTTTTTAGTATCTCATCATAATTTAATAGTTTATCAATATTATATGTTCCATAGTTGTTTACCAAGTGTTTTTTTATATATTAGGTATAGAGTCTAGGTTTATAGTCAAATAAGTGGTCAATTCCACACTTGATACTTTTATTTGAGTATAGTGTCATATGTATGTGCCATCATAAATTCAATAATATGTTTTTATGGATGAATTATTAGGAGCATTAAAATTCATTAAAAAATTAGTATGTCCATTATGAGAGGGGGGATTCTATCCATTATTTGTGTTTTTTCATGAATGGAGATCATGACAAAATTGTCAATATGTGACTTTAATATTATAATCCTAGTTGTTTGAGAAAAGTTTAAGGTCACCAAAGGAAAAAAAGGAAGGAGGGTTTTCAAATTATTTCTTATTTTAGTTATTCATATTATATAAATATGTCTACATTATGTAAATATAAATGTGTAAAATAGAGTAAGATGATTTTATTTCACTCACTATTTATAGAATTGACTAAAAAGATAGGGTATTCATCTTTTTTCTATTCTATTTAAGTGAAAATGTATAGGCTTCATAAATGCCTTAAAATATATTTGTGATCACTAGAATCAAGAATACGACTGTCAAAAGCTACTTCTACTTATCTCATAATGTGCAAATACAAGTGCTTTTTGAATGTCTATGTTTATTTTTATATATCCTTATGAAAATTTTTAGAGTGTTTCATCATAGAAAACTGCTCCTACCTATAGGTGTGTTTCCTATGCAATTTTTGAGGCACAGTCATGTGTATAGATCTATATTGGTACTCCTTCACCTTTAAACCTTAGCTCCATTTATGACACTTTATTTTCCTATAAAAAAGTAATAAATAATATGGGTTCGATATCATCAACACCCCTCATTGATTGGTTGATAATTTCATACATTCTAATACTCTAAATAGGGCTTAAACTACAATTAGTTATCCCACCTAACCATGTGTGTGATAAAAAATGATATGTTATAATATATGTAACTTATGAGGATTTCAACACTTAACAACCTATGATTTTGACCTTTAAATAGTATTCAAACATTGCATATGAACATCCTTTTTATGGGATTTCAAATTTGGATGATCTTTGACATTCCTAAAGGATTTATAGATGAATTGTTAACATATAAGTGGTTATTTAGGTAATAACCAATTTGTAACCAAGTGAACAAAACCTTAATTTAGTCTTGTATATATAGCTAAATCTTTGGGTAATTTACCTCTAAACCAACATGGAAAATGTGTGGGATGACCCAAAGGAAGGGTTTAAATTTTTAAAATATCCATTTGGATAACATGGGATGTATTTTTTAAAGATGGATGATGACAGTATCTAGTTTAATCTAACAATTTTTAGATCTATATAGGGAGCACAAAACATTGATCTAGAGGATTGGGATAATCTACACAAGTTGATATATAAGCAGGCACATATTAAGGATATCTTGTATGTTAGTGATGGAAAACCAATAAGTCCAAGATCATACATTTTTTTATGAATAAGAGAGAATGTGATAAATATTAAATTGTAAACACACAATTCATGCATGTTAAGGATTGGTCAAAATTGAAAATTTCAAGTTTCTAATAAGAATTTTATATCTAGAATTTCTCCCTTTTAGTCTAGTATTGAAAATGATAATTTAAAAGGATAAATTAATAAATTTAGTTACTTGGGTATAACCAATTTGGTGTATATATGTATCCCTTCAGTATCCAACTTGATCCATGCAAAAATGTAATTAAACATGAATAATTATACATGTATGATAAAAAATATAAAGCAATCTAGACCAATAAAAATATTTGAAACTAAAAAATCAAGGAACAATACACCTATATGTATGAAAACAAATATGCACTCTAAAGCATTAATTAATAAGGTGAATATGCCCCAAGGAGATTTCAGTGTTAAAACCATGGGTTGATAAGTTAGACTCCCAAATTCTCACTTAATATGGAGAAGTTCTTAGAAGATTAGATACACAAAACCTCAATTACACTAATCTTTATTGTTTTATTCTAGAGGATCCTAAAACAAGTTCCAATTAATATAAGAATCAATAATAAACCACTATAGATGGGTTTTAGATTAAATATATATAGATATGAGTAAACATTAGTAAATATGATTAGTCTTAACCAACCATTTTAGAAGGATTTTAGATTCAGAGTCTATGTATGCTTGAGTATATCTGGCTAAGTATGAGTATAGACTGACATAATTTATCACTCAATATTATAACCTTGTATTCTGAGTCATATAGCTTTTGTCATAATATCATATAATCTATGAAGTATCACTCATAACATTATATAATGTCTCACATATGCCTCACACATGAATCCAACATGCATCAATATTTTCCCAATCTATGTCAATTTGAATCACTATGTGCCAATTTTAATTATGTAATCTCATCACATATCTAAAATATACATCTTTTAGGGACTAATTATCTAAGATAATCCCACCATGCATTCCCATTTTTGAGGTGAGGGATGGATCTTAAAAATCACTTATCTCAAAAGAAAGGAGTTACATGCATGGTTTTCTATATAAAATATGTGAGAATGTGAATAATGTGTTGTCATGGTTATATTATGTCATTATAAAAATATTATATTATCTAATCATATACAAAATATGTATCCTAAGGTATGAAAGTGTCATGTAAACTATATATAGTAATGAGTCATACAATAATAGTCATCATAATGATGATAATATAATTATTGAGTAATAACCATGTAGAAGATGCAAGACATGTATCATGACATCTCAAACAATTAGATGGTATCATATCCTAGCTAATTCAATTTCAAATTTTTCTTGTTTGCTTTATTTACATTTGTATTATTTTGATTCTATCTTAACACCAAGTCACCAATTTAGAACTCTTGATTTTGAGACTTCTTATTATATTATTTATTAATTTAATTTTGATATATTTTATAGTGTTAAGTATCCTATATAAAATTTTAATCAAACATCTATAGCTTATTTAGTAATTTTTTCTTATACTCATTTTCCTTGATAATGTCTTTTAGATAAATATGAAAGGAATGTATCTCTAGCTATAAAACTAATAAAAATTATACAAAATAAACAAAATAATATGGAGAAGCCTTAGTGGGTATGTGTATACTAATGTCATATGCCTATAAGGTATAAATAATCTAATTATGCCAATCCTCTCAATGATTTTCAACTATTTTATTATCACATCTTACATTGTTTAAACATAAATAAAAAACTTGCAGTACTTATGACAACATAATATTATGATTTATTTTACACTTAAGTTTATAAGTTGATATATATATGATGATTATGAATATTTTTGTACTTTTGATTATTTTTTATTAGATGGGGTAAATGCTTTTGAACCTAGAGCTATGAACCAAACAAGTGAGGGTATTGATTACTAGATCCACAACCAAGAGGGTTTGGAATATCCCACAACCTTGGTAATTCTAATAGGAAGATGGTTTTAATAATCCCACAACCATAACACTAAGAGGGTTTTAAGGTTCCCATAACCTTAGTACAAACAAGGAGGTTACTTCTCAACAAAATAAACATAACATACGCACTTCAACAAAACTTCCCTAGAACTTCTGTTGTAGAATAAGAACCTACCAAGATCATAAGGTATTTTGCTAATATTTTGCCTCTTGGGAACCTCCACACATATTCCACACAACTGAACCAAAACAAGTGGGATTTCTAACCCACTAAGCCAAACAATAGCTAAATCACAACAATAAACTATTCAACTCATCCTCAATAATCTAGTTGTAGCTTGATATAAAATAAGGATTTTCAGCCAAACCTAATCAATACACATCAATTATAGGATAAACCCTAGAAACAAGAAGAGACAAGGGTGGAATCCTTTATCATCCACTCTTATAATATAAGTTTCGATGTGGTTTCCTTTACCCACCATAATCAAAACTGATCGAAAGGATTGGTTAGTGACCAAAAAAACTACCCAAGCCCTAAAAAAATTAGACTCAAAGAACCATGCCTTCTCTATCCAATTGGGAATAAGGAGCTCAATTACTTTAGCCACTATACACCCCCATTTTTAGTCTCTAGAAAACATATGATACACCTGAATATAATCCCTCATAGATCTGGTCTTCAATGAAGTTTCTACATAGCCTTCATAGAACCTAAATGTAATAAGTGAGCATACATACCCCCTCAACCATACCATCACCCATAAAAAGGGCTCAAAAATATTTGATCATATTTCATATAACCTTGTGAAGATTCCTCTATCATCCCCATTACCCTGAAGTCCTAAAACTAGTCGGACAAGGGTTTTAGCAAGGTTTCTATAGGAACCCAAACCTAGAAACCAATCCAAAATAGTGCATGAACCCCCAAAAGAAGCCAAAATTGGTGAAAAACCTCTAATATCCTCACCCATTTTAATAAAAATGCCATGGATTCCACTATCCTCCACATAAATAAAAAATATTTTGGTGGGGCATCCTATTTCCACCACTATTAACCTCCACTTGAAACAATAGCTACCAACACTCCCAAAATGTAGCTAAAGCCTTAAAAAATAATAAACAATTAGGAAGAGGCCATCAACCCCACCATTTAAGGCATTATACCATTCTTTCATATTCTCAAACATAGTTTTAATCCCACAAATCTATCACCTATCTTCAACAAATCTTCCACTCTAGTTTTTATGAATAGACATCACTAAAAAAAATTCATTCTAGAATTTAGGGTATACTAGTCATCTAATTTGATTCTTCCCTACCCAAAAAGCCATTCAAACTTTTGAGGGATGTCCCTAGTGATGTAAAAGGCCCCTAGTTCTCTTAGATCTAAACCATCTTCATCTTCATGAACCTCGTATCATCCTTTCTGCTCCTAACCCATTGGAAACTCCCTCCTCCTACTTATCTATTGACCATAATGAAACCAACTAAGGAAATATCCACTCAAGAAAACCCATATCTAATAGATACTAAATGATCCCTCATCGCATAACCAATGATTTATCCTTCTCTTATAATAAGAATTTTCTTCTCATACTTTTACCATCTAAGTGCATAGATCTAAGGAGATCCATGTTATTGTAAAGATCTGACACCCTTCCAATAATTTGATTTCCTAATCAGACTCATTACCCTCTAAATATAGAAACTACAAACCCTAAAAATAGATCTATGTCCCATTTTCCCACTTAACCTACACATATTCTTGGATCCAACATTTAAACTCAAAGTGGAAAGGGCACTTAGATAGACCTAGACCATGTATCTAGGTTTGAACAATGGTGAACAACGAAGAGAGTTAGACCCCTAAGGATCATGATTTAGAGACCCCATATATCAATAGACCTATCTATCCATATAAACAATAACAAAATCTAGACTTCCATAAAGTAACGTTAATATTGTCTCTTTTCACCTCAGGTCTAAAGAGTAATAAAGAAAAATGTCAATCCCCCAGATTGTAACTAGGAGGTAAGTAAATTGGTCAAACAAAGCCTGACTAGACAATAGGTTCTTGTAAAAAGTCTTTGATATGTTGAGTTTTTACTTCCCTAGTAGATACCAAAACACTCCTTTCAGAAAGTTGAGATTTAGAGGCTAATAAGCCACAAACTCACTTCTTACTACCATGCTTTTTAGGATTTGGATCATCACTTCATCCATCTCCATCCTCCTCCTTCATTCCTTTTCCCACTGAGAGTGTAATTTTAATTATTATCTATTGAGTATAAGAAATTTTTTTGTCATTTTCATGGTTATAGGTGCAATCAAAGAATGAGTTCGGATTGAGGGGGGAAGAGTTACACAAACTGACATAAAACTGCTCTATACATGTATAAATGGGTATGACATGAGTTAGATTTTCTACTACTACACTGATTATTTCATTTTCATGTATGTAGTTTTTATACATCATCTTTCACATAAAGATTTTTTCTATTTTTATCAGTCATCATTTTCATGGAGCCAATTGCCCATGTTTTTTTATATTTTTTTGAGTATCTTGATATTATTATTTTGACTCATAAGACACAAAGACTTGAGTCATTGATATTAAATTATTTAACATAAAAAAATCATGAGTTGCATGTGACTTTATTATGTTTGACATTTATATTGGTATGATTTATTGTCTTTTTATATTACCTTGTTTGACTTGCTAAGAATCCTTAGTAATGGTTTAGTTAATGATTCCATAGTGGTTTTAAAACTCTAGGTCGTGTTTTGAAATGGGACCTTAGACTTGGTATAAGTTAAATATGATGTGATATTAATAATTTTATTATACCTTGATAAAGTTCAATGGATTAATAATTTTTGTTTATTGCATGATAATCTACCTTTGCTAGGTCAATGCATGCATAATGTAAAGTTCAGTCTTGTTTTGTAAACTCATAAAGTAGAAATAATTATTAGTAGAATATTTTACCTTGGTTTGGAGGAAATGGGTAAAATAGGGAATGGTAAGAGTGGTTAAATGGATTATGGTGAATTATATAGAATAAAACTACATCCTATGCATATAATTCATTACTAGTAAGGTCATAGATTCTATTTTTACCAACCACGATGCCTAAAATTATGGGAAAACATTTTTGGAAGCATTTTTTCTGGGTTTAAATGTGAACTATTATGGGAAGTCACACATGGACTAGGATGTAAAATAAATAAAAATAAATTGATGTGAGGAATAAATAAAGATTAAGAGAAACCAATATCAATGTTTTGAAATTGTTGCTTTGGGAAAAGTAAGTAATAATTTTTGTACATATTCCTCATTTTTTCTACCATTACTTATAGTATTGTAGTGAAGGAATTTATTTGTGAAGTTTTTATTGAAGATGAATGAGGGTAATGAAAAACCCCATTTTTCACGACCTTCATTCTTATTTTTATAATTATATAAAAAACTTAAAAACTTTCTAAGTTTTGTTATTATTTTATATGATACTACCTTAAAGTCATGTATTGAGGAACTCTGGTAAAAGCATTTATAAAACCCTAGAAATATAGAATTCATTTGGTTCTACTTATCCCAAGGATGACATATAATTAATTCATTGATAAATGTGGTGTTGGTGTTGTGTGAAGGAATGCTCATAGGGTTACCCCGTAGATTATTAATTTGTTGTTGATATTGGACTATTTGTATCTCCCATTTTTGGATTTTGGATAAAATTATTTTTTTTGCATTACTTGGTTTATTTTATTATTGTGTACATTTTTTTATTGAACTCACATGGTTTGTTTGTAAAACCTAAATTTTATTGGTGGAACTAAACTGTATTTATGATCTTATTTAAATATTTATATTGTTGTGTGTTTTTTAACGGAGCTCTTGAAATCTTGTGGCAAATGGGGTGGTAAGGGAAACCAAAGTTTGGGTTTATCTTGTTATTTATTTTTCCTTTATCCCTCGTATCAATTGAATGATTTTAAAGGCATGGATTTATTTGTATTATATTTTTGAAAATGATGTCAATGATTTCCTAATGCATTAAAATATGTATATATGTATTATGATCTCATGTTCTATTTGTACCAATCTTTAGATAAATAATGTAAATTATGGTACCTAAAATAATATTTATTTAAATTAGGGTTAACAAATATTTAGTGGTAATGGGTATTTGTAACCTTTTATTTTGATAGAATTATTCTTTAATAAGTTTATTCAATGAGACATGTTATACTATTCTAAAACACCGATTACAATATTTATTTTTATATTATCGCATTAAAAAATATTTTTATTTTTAATTATATTTTATTAAAATTATAAAATTGATTTTTGTTAGAAAAGATTTCTTTGGAAATCAAATGATTAAGATCCTTATTTTCTTTAGTTGTTATGGTTTGATAAAATTCATATGTGTTGATTTACATTTGTAATTTATATATACATATTATGATTAGTTACACATTTGAGACTCAATATATGGTATTAGCTTATAATGAAATGATTAAGTCTATGTTATACTTGATTTTTGAACTTTTGAGTTACATGTTAACTTCATTATGTTGCTTCCTAGATATAAATGAATTAATGATAGATCTATAACAATGTCTAGTCAAGGTACTCAGTTACATTATGTTTTATGGTTGTTATTTTTCAATTATCATTATTTTAGTATGAGCATAATTTATAAGTCATTACATAAATCATGAATGGTTCCATGTTAATACCTAATTTAGTTGTTAACTTTGAAAATAATTATCTATTTTTATTCAATACCCCATAGGTTAAGCAACTCATGATTGTAATAAATTCAGGTTATCAAATTAAGGAGCTACTTGATACCTATCTAGGGATGCCTTTCTTTAGTGTTAAATTGCGACATCAAGCCTAGAACTCTCATCTGGATCAATTTAAAAATAGTCTATCTAGCTAGAAAGGGGTGATCCTTTATCAAATAGGTAAATTACTACTCATCAAAATCACTTTATAAATATTGTTAGTGTACCTAATGTCCATGTTTAAAATACCCAAACTAGTAGTGGAAAATATTTAAAAGATTCAAAAAAGGTTTTTGTGGACAAGATATAAAGATTAAAATGGATTCCATTTGGTTGCTTGAGACAAGGTCTACCTTCAAATAAATTTTGAGGGGTTGGGTCTTAGAAAAATGAAGACATTAAACAAAGATATTATGGACAAATTAAGCTAGAGATTTATAAAATAAATAACTCAATGGTTTGATATCTTGAAATCTAAATACTTAACGTCTATACATGATATCATAATACTTATGGAGAATCAATTTGAGTGAGGCTCCAAATTTTATAATTATCTAGTTAGTAGTAATCTTATAATGAAGGGTAGTAAATGAAAGATTTAGAATGGAAAAAAGTGAGGTTTTGGGATGATTCATGGCTTCTTGAAAGTCCTATGATGGATTTAAAACCAAGGGACCAAATTGTGTCACATCCCAATTTCTATGTAAGATGAATAACCTATTAGATCCATAGATTATTATGGTTGTTAGTTGGTTAAAAATTATTTCATTAAGCTTTATGTCATATATTGATTATGGGATAGTTATATGTTGATTAATTTACATGATTGGTTTGCTATGAGTTAGCAATACTTTTACATTTTGTACAATATGATCATGTTTGTTAATTATACAACATTATTTTATGGATATAATTATGTTTTAGGCTAACTAACTTCATTATTGTGAGGTGGATGCAGAAAAAATTCATCCTTTAGAGTTTTATGGAGGTATAACATCATCGAAGATGATGGTTTAGATGGAGACATTAGGGTATGATAGAGAACTAAACTATAAACTCATGCACACACCACATTAGTATGTCATGTTGTGTGATTAATTTTTTGAGTATGTAATTGTAGTATGCATTGTTTTCTATTTGAATATCTATTGTCTCATTATTGTGTTCTCAAATAATTTTACGTGATTATGTGATTTCATTAATCTAGTTTCTATTGGTGTTATTAGTTAGTTGATTTAATAAATCTATACCAGTTTAAAATAAATTATTGTGGTGTTATTCATAGTTAGAAATTCATTTAAAAATGTTTGTTTGGATTCTTTATTATAAATAATATATGTA
>JARHVA010000440.1:1047500-1257500 GCA_037957365.1 Torreya grandis | reverse complement strand
AGATGTGCATGGTCCATCTACCATGGATCGGGTGTTTGAAAAGGCGGTCAAATAGGAACAAAAATTGAAATCTCTTATCCAAGTTAGAGATAAGTTCAAAAAAAATTTTGGAAGTTCTAAAACAACTTTCAAAAAGGATAATTGGAAGCAAAGAAGTGGAAATTCCAAGGGTCAGTTCAAGAATTAGAATGCCAAGTTTAATAGTGATTCAGGGAATAAGAAATCTGGTAATGGTTTCAAGGGAGGTTTCAAGGAAAACCAATAATGTAACAAGAAAGGAAAAGTTAGATGTTGTTTCATATGTGGAGGTGACCATTTTTCTCAATAATGTCCCTATGACAAGTTAAAGAATAAAGGTTCAGCTTCCTAGTAATGTACATTCTAGTAACAAATTCATGCAGCTATTGACAATATTTAGGTTGAGTTTCAAGATTTACCCATAGAACTATTAGGTATTTTGTTTGATCATCTAGTTTATATTTTGATTGACATGGGAGATACATAATGTTTCATTACTCTAAGAATTCTTAGTAAATTTTTTAGAAAAGTTGGAGTTATGGAAAATGCATGGTTGGTATAGTATGGGAATGAGTCAAAGGTCAAAGTTGACAACTATTTAGTTGAAGTCGAGATTAGGTTTATTGAGTTCACTATAGTAGTGGATGTTTTTATATCATAATTGGGATCATGTGATGTGATCCTAAGAGTCAATTGAATTGTAAATCATAAATATAAGTTTGACTATTATCTGAAGAAGTTTGAGTGTCAAGATGATTTCAAAAATTAGACATAACTTCAAAGAGAGAAAAGGGAGTTGAAGATAAGGTATATTTATAAAATTCAACTCAATAAAGCTCAAAGGAAGGGATACTAGTAATTTATCATTAGATAAATGAGATGGAGGAATCTAAGGAACCATCTATTAAAGATTATCTTTTTCTAATGAAATTTCATGGCATGTTTTCAGAAGAATTATTAGGATTACCACTTAAGTGTGAGTTTAATTTCTTGATTGATATCATACCTAGATTATAATTGAAGTCTAAAGGTGACATAAAGAATTAAAAACATGGAATTGGTTGAGTTAAAGGCATAAATTTAGGAGTTTTTGTAAAAATGGATGATTTAACCAAGTGTTTAACCATAGGGTGCACTAGTTATCTTCATCAAGAAGGATGGTACTCTTCACCTATGTATATATTACATGATGATGAATAAATCAATGTTCAAGAATAGATATTTGTTATCGTGCATTGATGATCTCTTTGATCAAATGTGAGGGGAAATAGTTTTTTCCAAGATTGATCTTAGAGCATGGTATCATTAGTTAAGAATTTGTGAAGAGGATATCTTGAAAACAACATTCATAACTTGATATGGGCACTACATGTTCATAGTGTTACCATTTGGATTGACAAATGCTCTAGCCACATTTATGAATCTTATGATCAGTGTCTTTAGAGATTACCTGAATCATTTTATTTTAATCTTTTTGGATAACATCCTCACTTATTCTAAGGATGAGGAAGAACACCTATAGCATCTAGAACTGGTTTTATAGTGTTTATAAAATCACAAGTTGTATGTAAGATATCTAAGTGTGCATTTTACCAAAAAAAGTGCAATATTTAGTACTATTATCTTTACATAAGGTATTTTAGTGGATCCAAAAAAGATAATGGAGTGGTCAGCACCAATGAATGTGCATGAGGTAGGAAGTTTCATGGGATTAGTAGGCTATTATAGGTAATTTATTAATAATTTATCTAAGATAGCTAATCCAATTACCTCTCTTCAGTGGAAGAATCAGAGTTTTGTTTGGCTAGATAAGTGTGAGGTAGCCTTTCAAGAACTAAAAAGGAGGCTTACTTTAGCACCAATGGACTTGGAGTATTTATTATGCAATATAGATCAATGGTAGACTATGCGTATAAGAAAATGAATCTATATGGGGTGAATTATGCCCCTCATGACATGGAAATTTTGGTAATTATGCATGTTTTGAAATTTTGGAGCAATTGTCTATTGGGGAAACCATTTAAGCTCAAGACTAATAACTTGGGACTCAATTATATCCTCATCTAGCTAAACCTAAATGTTCTTCAAGGATGATGGTTAGAATTCTTATTTAATTATGATTTTTATATTTATTATATAAAATGCAAGGAGGATAGAGTAACTGGTGCTCTAAGTCATAAAAGGTACATAACAATTGTAACTACTATCAAGAGTACTTTTTGAGATAAAGTAATCAAATTATTTCCAAGAGATGAATTTTATGATCAGATCAAGAAGGCATTATCTTAGAATGCTCAGAATCCTAGGTATAAAATATTCAAAATAGAGAGTGATGGTCTTTTACAATACAATAATAGGATGTATGTACCTAATAGAGATAATTTGAGGAGTATAGTGATAAAACAATTACACAATACCCCATATTTAGGACATCTAGGAGTAACCAAGATCATGACTAAGATTAAACCACTCTATTTTTAGAAAATAATTAAGATATATGTATCAAATTTTGTGTCTCGTTGTTTGTAATTTCAGCATGTGAAAGCTGAGCATGTGAATCCAACTGGATTTTTATATCCACATGATATACCAAAATAGAAGTGGTAGTTGATTAGCATGAAGTTCATCTAAGGGTTGTCATTATCATAGATTTTACATGACATGATATTGGTTATAGTTGAAAAACTAACCAAATTATCCCACTTCATACTTGATAACTTGATAGATGATGCACTTATACTTACAAAGAGATTCATAAAGAAACTGTATCGATTGCATAGTTTTCCAAATAATTTCATATCAGATTAAGATCTAAGAGTGACTTATAGATTTTGGTTGACTCTAAATTTAGCTCTAGGTACACAGTTAAACTCCAACACTGCTTATCATCCACAAATTGATGGACAAATAGAGTGAATTAACTAGGTTTTAGAAGATCTCTTTCGTATGTATTCCATGGATTAGAAATACAAGTGGGAGGATTACCTTCCATTAGTTGAGTTTACTTACAATAACTCATACCAATTAGCATTAAATATGGCTCCATTTGAGGCATCATATAGAAGGAGGTGTAGAACACCAATTAATTGGGACATATTAGAAGATAGGGTAGTCTTTGAACCTAAGATGCTAATAAAACTGGAAGAACAAGTTAGGATAAGTAGGTAGAGGTTGGTCAAGGCAAATGATAGATAGAAAATCTATGTCAATTTGAAGAGAATAGATAAGTAATTTTCTATAAGTGATAAAGTGTTTCTATGGGTTAAGCCTAAAAAAAGATCTACTAAATTTGAGAAGTCATAGAAACTTTCACCGAGATATATAGGACCCTTCAAGGTTTTAGAAGTGGTCAAGCTTGTAGCGTATAGGCTTGTATTGTCATTAGCTCTAACTCTTTTTTATAATATCTTCCATGTGTCTTATATTAAAAATTATGTTGTTGATCCTTCACATGTGTTGGATTGGAATGATTTATAGGTTATCGACCTTGGGGTGGTCATGGTAGAACCAATAAGACTAATTGATACTTGTAAACTTAGTTTGCATTATAGATAAGTGTCATAATGCAAGGTCCAGTGGGAATAATATTTTGAAAATAATGCCACTTGAGAGGAATATGATGAGTTTTACAATATGTTTCCACATTTTTTTGCTTGATTTTTTGCTACATATTATATTATTTTTTGTTGAATAATGTTTTAAATTCATAATTTATCTTCAAATTAATGTCTTCAGGATGATGATGAGCTTTAAGGAGAAGGATGTCAAATCCCAATTTCTCTCCAAGATGAATAAATTGTTTGATTTTTATATTATTATGTTTTTTAGTTAATTAACTATTGTTTGATTAAGCTTTATGTCATATACTAATTATGTGACAGTTATATGTTGCTTAATTTACATGATTAGTTTGGTATGAGTTAGCAATACTTTTACTTTTGGACATTATGATCATGTTTGTTAAATTAAAAACATTATTTTATGGATATAATTATGTTTCAAGATAACTACCTTCATTTTTGTGATGTGGATGCAAGACAAATCCATCCCTCAGAGTGTGATGGAGGGAGAGCATCATTAGAGAGGGTGGTTTAGATGGAGATGTTAGGGCATGACAAAGAATGAAACTAGAAACAATGCACACATTGTATATACATAATATTTTAAAACTTTATCAATTATTAATGCTCTTTATCTTGTAATAACCTATCGAATCTTAATCTATCTGAGTGCACACCTTAAGGGGTGCATGAAAAAATGGGTGGGCATACCATCAATGATTCATAGGATTGTTATCCCTTATTACCACTTATTATCTACACACATGTCTCCTAAACCCATTCCCCTAAGCTTTGCATTCTTTGTTTGCATCCTCCTCTAGTCATTTACCACATCCATTAGCCATTCCTTAACCTAAAACCCTTTTTCATGATTTATGTTACACAGTCAGCCCCATTGACCTTGTACTCTTATTGATAAAAATTTGTAGGGTCTAGGTTAGCCCCTAGCTAACCTAGTCCATGACCTAATTTATTTTTATCAATAATGATACTAGGCTGATTGGGTCGACCTTGTCAGCGTAAACTTTCAAAAAGGATTAGGGTTAGATCTGCCTATAAAAACACATTCATTTAGCCATTTATAATATGAGAGAAGAAAAATTAAGATATATTTTGTATGTTCTTATCCACCATTCTACTTGAGGAACAAGCTTAGGATTTCATACTTTATTTTGAGAAATGGATCTTGTCTTATGGAAAAATCTTTTGGATGCATTGATAGGTTGTGTAGCTTGGAGATGATTTATCCTTGTCATCCTTACATACCACAACAACCTCTTATGAAAAACCTTGGCCAAGGGAGATATTGAGGCTTGATGAGTTCATCTTTGAAGGTAAGTATTCTTAAATTTGTTCCTCCTTTGTAAGAGTAGATAGATATGCATCTGTACTTCTCTTCTATGCATTATTATTATGTATACATTAACATGAGTATATGTATTCTATGCATGTTTAATTTTTATTTTTATTACCCCCACTTTGTGTCACAAGATTTGGTGAGCACTAGAATAAACTTTGATTTAATTGTTATTAGTTTAGTGAATATGAAAACATAGGACCTAGTTAGGGTTATTGCATAGTTTTGCTTAACTAGAGGCTATGGAACACTACCTAGTGAAGTTATTTTGGTAAGAGATCCCTCAGCTAGGTCTAGTGGATCCATATTGGTCATGACCCTGAATATATATTGTATCCACAATCAAAAGTGTAAGATTTATCTTCTCTAAGCTAGGATTGATTTATAGATCTATTGTATTTCCCATTACATACATTATAGTCAGCCCGACATGAATCTAACCCTTGTAGGTTTTATTTCATGCTTTCATTTCTTATCATCTTATTATATTTATATTATTATATCAAACTATTCAATATATTTCTAAATTTCTATGTGTAGGTTTAACACATAGTCACATTAAAATGATGTTCTATCTATGTACATCCTCATCAAATATAGGATACCAGGTCAAAAAGGTCAACATAGTACTCTTTTTAAATTTTAGATAAGAATACAAGGTCTAATAGGTCAAATTTATCATCTTATTCTCTTTGGTAGCATTCAAATCAACAAACTTGGTCAAATAGGTCAACTCACTCATCCTATTCTTCTTTAGCACATAAGGTTTTGTAGAACTGGGTCGAACCAATTGACTTAGTTTATAGAATTTGAAAGCAGCATTTAAGGTACTTCAACAAAAAAAATTAAATCTTAACCATCTTCAATCCAACCAAGGTTCATCTCTTTCCTCTCTCTATCATTTTAGTATTTCTTTCAGTTTTGTTTTTCACAAGTTAGCAGTCTTCAAAACTGTAATCCTACAACTAACTAGGTCAACCTGGTTGACGTAGTCCTATAGACTATCTTTAGTCTTAGAGAGACATAGTCAACCTATTCAAATATATTCTTAAAGACCTTGATTTTATAGAATAGTAGTGACCCAATCAAATTTTCATTATATTGTTTTCATACAGTGTCTCTTAAATTAATTCTATAATTTTCTTAATCAAGGAATTAATAAATATTTTCTAGTAATTAACTCACATTTTATTTTTAGTTGTTTGCATGCTTAGATTAAATCACATAGTATAAATAGGTGTTTTTTTCAAATTAATATTCTAGTTACACTATTTTACTCTTTTTCACAAACTATCAAATCACATAACATTCAAAGCGCATTTAAACATTTATCTTCCCAAGGCCTACCTACTTGGATTTCATCATCAAGGGAGAAGTTGACTTGGTTTTCTAGACAAGTATAAATATGTGGTTAATGGTATATATTGGAAAATCACCTAACACCATTATATCTATAGGATTATGAAGTGAGGGGATAGGCCTCAATCTAATCCAAAACCATTGCCAAAATAGATCCCTTTCAGCCCAAATATCTTGAAACCATTCATAGATTGCTTTTCTAGTTCCTTATTTTTAGCCAATTTTCCTATCACACTTAAATCAATACTTTCTAATAATATAATAAAACTAATTATAACCACTTAGAATTTAATTTTTAGTTTGTTATTTTCTTTCTAATCATTAAGTGTTTTTATTACAAAAACTTGCATTAGCCAGAGTTGGTGCAAGGTTTTATGTTGTGTGCCCCATCAAGATCACTCACATTGATCCAATTGTTTGTGTGTTTGATTTCATTTATTGCTTCACTTATATTTAAAAAATTTCCCTATTTTATCACACTATAATTCTAATTGGTATAGTCTATTATATAATATGTTTCCCTTATCAATAGTACACAATCATCTTATACGAGTGTGTATCTTTCTCAGCCTACTTTATCTCCTAGTCTGCAATACAAAGTTAACCTGTATGACTATGTATCCTTATCTACCAGTCAGGTTAATGAACTAAGTCAGCCTATATGACTCTATATCCTTATAAAATTATTTTATCCCCTATCTATAATATAGAGTCATCCTCTATGACTATGTAATCTTCTTTGCTTACTAGATTACAGTACATAATATTCTTGTTCAAATCTGTATCCTTTTTTCCATTTTGTTTTTGCATCATCTTAGTCTTCCTTAATATTTCTCTCTCATCATGAACTTATTATTTGAGGACAACATTGAGTTTAACTCAATAAATATGATGATCTTTACCAACCCCAATAGGTTTTCCCATAAATAGCTTGTAGCTCCTACCCTAGATGAAATTAATGTGTATTTGTCCACTCGCACTATAAACTATGGGACCCCTCCTCATTCATATTCATTCATAACCCTCTCTTCTCCTTAGAATATTATATTAACTTAGAATATAAAAAATGTTTTTCTTCATTAATGAATTTATTCAACATCGAGGAAAATATCCTTCTATTGTTTACTATCTTATGATAAGTGGTCTAATCAAGGAGACCCATTCACCTTCCCCTACATTCTCACACATATTTGGGGGTAATAGATTGTTTTATTCTCAACCTATTCCTTCTCTTTTGACCTCTTCTCATACTAAGACCTCTTCTTATTTGATTTCTTCCACCTCCATGCCAAGTATCTCTACTAACATGGAAAGTTTTACATCTAGTGGACCTCTTCTAAGACTCATTCTTCTTAATTCTTCCACTAGTGCATAATTTTATACCCATGGTAATCATGCCTCTAATGTTACTTCTTCTCATCCCTCTACTAGTACATCTTTTACCACACAAGAAAATCATGCTACTAGTGTCTCATTTACTAATAATTCCTCTCAATCTACTAATAGCATGCATGCTACCACTCATAGTGGTACCCAAGCGACTAATACCAATGTCAATGCTTCACACACTAAAAATACCACTACTTAAACCCATCAACTTTTATTATAAACTCTTAACTAAATGGACACTTTACAATCTAATAAATCCAACCAAATGATGCAAATGCAAAATCATCTTATCTAGATCTAAAATCACTCTTAATAGGTTCCATGGGGAATGCATAACCAAAGTTCTCCCCACCTCCCCATTAGTATTCCCATGGTAATCCCATCCTTTCAACCTCCTCTTGTTACATAAATAATTAAACAGCTTCAAAATGAACCCCTTACACCTCAAATTACTAACATAGATATAGGAGGTATCACCCCTACCATTAGTTAAAATAGATTGACCAATCCTACCCTACACTTAAAAACATTTATATATATATATATACAAAGATTGGGTCAAGCTAAACACTTTTACCACTACCAAGTTATTATCCAAAACTCTCTCTGGAGATGCTTTAGATTATTATAACCAAATCAAATCTCATTCCATCACTAGTTTGGAAGATTTAGCCAATGCTTTAGTATAATAATTTCAAACTAGTGACCTCCTTTTAAATACTTTGGCCTATTTTATTAATTGTAATCAACTTGAGATAGAAACTGCATAAGCTTTCATCAAATGGTAGAAGAACTTGTCTAACATGTGTGAACATAATATGGTATATTATAACATCTTTTATCTACTCACAAATGCTCTTTATCCTAAGCTAAAATATTGGGTTTGGACTCTCTCTCTCCATGAACTTTGGAAGAGGCCATTGACCAAGCCAGGCACTAAGATTTCTCCATTCATCGATTTGAGCCATCCCAACCTTCTATGGGTACTCGCATGATAATAAAAAATAAAAATTATCATGCTACTAATGATGGTGTCATCGATTCTTATGATACTATGCATAATAATCAAGATATTGTTCCTAAACAGTCTTCAGAATAAGATTCCCCTCCCAACCACACCCCTAATCCTCATTTATCTTCAATAATTACCATCAATGTTCATAAACCTTTATCCTTATTAGCATTACAAAAGCATCTCCCAATGCCTCTTCCATGTGATCTTGATCCCACTTGTCCCATGAAATCCTGATATGATCCAAATAAATTCTATTGGTTTCATGCTAGTTAGGGTTATTCTCATGAGACGTGCAAGAAATTACATAATTTGGATATGGATTTCTAATTTTGACCATGATTATATCATTCGTAAACATCAATAATCCTATGACATTGCCTTAAAATCCCATGAAATGTAAACTAAAACTCAATATTTGAACCAGGCTAATGCTCATTTGGCCATCTACAAATATCCTCTTCTAAATCACTAAGACAACAATGATAAGCCTATTCCTTCTACCAATAATGTTGACAGTCTTATAAACCGAAATCCTAAAGAGAATGTGGTCAACATGACTAATATGTGAAGGTTAGTTTCCTTCATTGATTCTCATCCCATCAATACACCTCAATCATCTTACACTTTATGTGTTATCCAAGACTCTTCCCCAACTCACTTAATAAATCTGGGGCAAGATGAATTTATATCATTTGATCAACTTATTCCAACACCTCTATTGGATAACACTTTTCATACCATTTTTACCACTCCTTAAACCTCTTTTACTCAAACTTCTACTACCACTTCTTTAAATTTACCTCAAACCAAACCTGTATCAACTACCCCATCCTCTCAAGAAAATCAATAAACTTGTCCTCCAATTAAACTTCCCACATCTTATCAATATCAATTTACATGCACTTTGGCTCCTCCTTCCAATGACCTCCTTAAACATTATGCACCTCTTTCCAATTGTCCCCTTATGTGTTATAAAGAATGGGATCCTATCAAAAAACTTATTAATCTTCCATCTCAAATCCCATTTATCAAACTTATACAGACTTCTTAGCATCATTGTAATCATCTTATGTATCTCCTTTTCAAAATGAACATCCCTCATCCTCCCCTAGCAGGATGTGAAGCCACCTTATCTAGATCAAAAGATACCATTTTATAATAGTCTAAAGAGGTGTATATAAACATTGATGAAACAATGGGCACTTCTCTCTGCCTCAAATTCCCCATTGCTTCTAAGATTTTTGATGAGATTATGCTTTGTGTGGATTATCCTCCACTTTTTATCAGTGTCCAAATTGGTGATATCTAAATCAAGAATGCCTTGATTGATGATCATTTAGGTACTTGTGTTTCCTCTCTCAATTTTACTAAAACCCTTGGATATTATGAATGTAATCTCATGTCCACACATAGCACATGTCAAGGCTATGATCGAATAAAAATACCTCCCTTAGGTTATGTGTGGCTCCCTATCACTATTCCATATATCACTTTTTGAGTGAAGGTAACGATCTTCAACTTTCCTTTATCCTAAAACATTTTTCTTGGTAGGCCATGTACTCATCGCATGAGAGCAATTACCTCTTCTACCTACCAATTTGTTAAATTTCCTTAAAATGGTGCAATTTATAGGATTTTAGGTGACACTAACCCTTAGAATTTTAAACAATTTTAATACCATGGTTTATTCAAAATTACAACCCTTGCCAAGTTTTCCATTTTATTAATCTCAATGATTTAAATTTCTTGTCAAATCCACATGATGTTGCATTGGTACCCAAAAATCATTGGGAATATATCACCTAACCTATTAGATTTAGATGAAGATGAACCTGATGAGATCAATCTCAAGATCAAAACCTCAGACCTCTCTTCTCATCTCATTTCTCATCTTCCACCTTATCGAAAGTCATGTTCCCTTTAACCACCTAGTGATGATATACCCATAGTATTAACTAAGACTTGGCACTCTATTCATCACACCACATAAAATGATAAGGTCATCCCTAACTATGATATTGATCTTCATACACTTGACTATGATTATGGTTATACCTTAGATAACCCACTTTTAGGAGGTCTTATTCAAGACCAAGATGTTGAAATCATTTGTTATCATTTTTCTTTACTTCAATATTTTTGTCAATATTAACACATTCCATCCTATATAATTCCTAATTTTAACATTTTTCCTCTTATTCATATGGTAGAGATGGTGCACACAACTCAAGTTAATGAAGATCCTCATATGAGTATGCTTATGGATCATGTTATGAATGGTCCCTATCACTTTGCAAGATACTAGGATCCCTCTAGCCAACTTGTCCCTAAGATGTTTGTAATTGTTATTTAGCATTTCATGCATCCTATCCCTCCCTTAGATAATCCCAATTTGGATATTATTCCCACTACCTCTTTATCTAAGTTTATTATTACTTATAATCCTATTGCTCCATCAATCAAACCTCATCCAGTCTCTCCACCAGCCCCACCTTCCCTTAGTGATGGTTTTTTCCTTTTATCGTAGCTTGCTCCTTTGCCCACCAAATGGGTTGATCAACCATATTGTGATATTCATAAATTTTCTAGTCATTACACTATATATTTTTTATTACACCAACCTTACTTAACTTCTATTTCCACTCCCTTTATTAGTACACCTTCAAAGTCTACTAACAAGCATATTTGTTACTTCCATGACACAGATAATCATTCCTATATGCATTTTCATAAGTTGTGATAATATATAGACACCTTGTGTCCCACTATTCCTCATTATATATATAAGGCTATACCTCCACCAAAAGTATTACTTAAATATCTTCCCAAATATGGAGAGGTATATTGTCTATAGCACCAATGTGGTACTCATCACACTGATCATTATCACATCCTTCAAAAGCATCTCAAGGACTACATCATGAACATTTTGGAATCTACTACCCTTTCTCCTATAGGTCACACTCACAAGAAGGCTCCCCCTTCTTCCCTCATGGATCCTCCACCTATGGTCCCTTCTCCACCTATAGTTTCCCCACCCATGATTCCTTGACATGTGGATCCTCCTTCACTTTTGGCCCCTTCATCTCCTATAGAATCCATTAATATTCCTTCTCCTAAGCATCCCCTATATGATAATCCTCTTTAGCATGATCCTTCATGCATCCCTACCTTTTATATTGAGGAGATTCAATGTGAAGCATTTTCTCAACTTTCCCTCTAGATCAATGATCCTCTAGCTACAGTTCAAGTTTAGCTTCATAGAGACTTATTAGATGTTATGGATAATGTGTGCGGACAAATATACCAGTATTTATGAACATAGAATGGTGTTATTTCATTTATTTCTTCTTTTGGATTAGATGTGTGCTCCAAATTTGCATTTATCTATCTTATATCATTTGACATTATGTCAAATTCTAATTTACCTTACCTTAATATCTATATTTTTCACTACATGTTACTTATGGTGTAATTTTTTCCCTTATGTTCTCTTATGGATTATTTTTCATGATTACATAATTTTTCTCTTTGAGTTCCTTTTCTATGGCTATCTTGTTCTTTCTCATGATTGTTTGTTATCTTATCTCTATAAACATGAATAATTATTATTATGGCTTGGTTATACAAACCTTACTCCATTAATTGATTCCTTATTTACCATGTGAGTATTTAGTAAATAATTCATCTCATTATAATCTCCTTTTAACATTCCACCTTAAATCTCCCTTTATTCCCCTTATTTACCTTTGCAAACTAAGCATACACATGGTTGAAACTTGAGATAACATGCTAGTTCATAAGTAAAGCCTAAGTGTCTTATTCCATCATGTCTTTGGATACTTTGCTTCCTTTAGCCAAAGCCTAAATATAATTCATGTGTATCAATTTATCTCTCATGCTTGGTCATTACAAGTTCATATGGAGGAGGAATCTTAAAATGCATAAAAATTCAAAAGCAAAATCATTTAACAAAAGGCAATGATCTAAAAGGCAATATTCAAATTTTTTAAAAGTCAAATCACACTAAAAGATGTGATTTTAAGCACATCTCATTTCTCTAATCAAATATAAAACTCCATAGTTGGCCTCATGATAGAGTCAAGGTCCACTAGGGTGCGGTAGGCTAGTAGATTAGAAAAGGAGAATAAAAAAATCTTTTAGTGCTCCCTACTTTCTCACACAAGTTCCCAATCTTCATAGTAGACTGATGGTTCTATAAGAGGTACTGGGGAATAGGGAACACATTGTGGGAATTCAGTTCCATTTTAATTTTTTTGTTAAAAAAACCAACATGAGTTGATCTTAATACCTCACCTATTTTCCTACACAACTTTGTGTCTATAGTGAATAGGTATCCTTTATACATCAATGGTCACTAGTCACTTAGTGTTTTTCTATGTCCTTAGTGTGCCTCATGCTTCCTAAGGTCTTATCATAAGATACATATATTGTGATTTTTACATTCCCTATTTCATTCCCTATAATCTTAATATTTACCCTTGATAAATATTATTTTGTTCACTGATCACTCCTCCCAGGGATTCCATTTGTGAGTTATAGTGTAAGAACTTGGATAGGACCAAGCCTTCCTCATAAATTACCAAATTTTCAAATTACCATTCCAACATCCCCATTTAACATATTTCTTCCATTATTTCCACCTCATTAGTGTTCCCTTTATGAGTTGCAGCGTAAGACCATGGATAGGACCTGGCCTTCCTCACAAAATTATCCAATACCCAAGTCATAATGAAATTACATGTGTCAAATTTGAGATAAGTCATGATAGATTATGAGTTACACATCACTGACATGCTTCCCATCTTGATTTAGTATGGTTTTTGCTTACTTCATTGATCTTTCACTTTTATATTCTTATTTAATGGTTGTATGTAAGAATACAACCATTTTTTTATGTTTTTCATACTTCCAAACTTGAATTGGTGTGATCAGTTTAAGTTCATTTTTATAATTTTATTTCTCTTTTATACTTCTTAATGTGATTTAGTATGATTGATTGACTTAATTTTTTTTTATACCATTTATCTTTTACATGTTTTCCATTTTATTACATTATTTTTATACTTCCCAATGTGATATAGTATGATTTTACTTGTTTTGATTTGGTGCCAATATTTTTCATGGTTTAAAAACATTTTGTTCTATTTTTTACCAATTTTTAGTTTATTATACTTAGTCATCTTTTGTTATTACACATTTCCCATCATGATATAGTGTGTATTTCATTTTTTTGTGATTAATTATACTTTTCTAAATCCTTTTTGCCTATTTCTTTTTAACCATGAATGTGTATCACATAATGCTAGAAAAGAAAACACTCCACATATATTTCCCATAACATATACAACAAAATAAAAATACATGTTATATAAATAAATATATCCATGAATCAACAACCACAACAAAAATATAACTCATGAGACCTACATTCAACTATCAAAACAATATATCTCTATATATCATGTGTTTTATACAAGGATACAAAATATAAAAATGCATCGCTCTAGTGCTACAACAAGGTTCCATCATGCCTATCTTGTGGCCTATCCATGCTTCCCATAAATGCCTCAAATTGTCCCCTCTATATGGTATGCTATAATTAATCCCTTTAAAATCTCAATCATTCTACTTATGCCTATATATTTTCCACCTGGGCCTATACTTGTCCCAGTTATATCATAATAGACATGTGTGTATCTCTCTCCTAAGCTAAGGCCTATCATGCATGTACCTCTCTTGTTCCCACCCCTATCAATGGTTTTAATCCATCCATACGTTCTTTTATTTACCTTTTGACCTCCCCCACTAATCTAAACTAGCCTACCTGAGTTGGGGAAAATAATACAAGATCATCTAACATAGTGGGGTTGTATGGTGCCAGCACCCCATCAAAAATGTCATGGTGTGTTTCCATGACTAGGGAACCCCATCTAACCTCCTTTATTATAAGATCTAAAAAACCAAAACTAGATAGATATCAGATCATATATATGTCTCAAAATCTATCTATTTACCTATAATCATATATAACTAGTATTTCATGTCCAAAAATAAAAATTATAACATTTTTTACCAATGTCAGTGTCACCAATCATCATCTCCCCATCTATTTATCTACTAAGCTAGTCTCTCCATCAGACCATCCCCTGAGCACCTCATCTGTAGATTACCTCCCTATCAAGGAAAAGGTAGGAGTCATCCCTTGTGTATGTTATGAGCCTTTCCTTTGAGGTGCCTCTATCATCTAGATCTATCCTAGGCTGACTATCAAATCATCTTATGTGAACACTCTCATCTATGCTCAATCTCACTGATATCATCTCCATCTTTGGTGTGATTAAGGTGGTCTTTATTCCTCCTACTATGGTGCTTGTTTTTGTACCTAGTATACCCCTACATCCACATCCATTCGCTCTCCTCTTTTGGCTACAGAATGTCATGCTCAATTAGTCCATGGTCCCACATGCCATAGCCTAATCATCAATCTCTCAATAGGTTTTCCTCCTCCTTCTATCCCCCTCAATTATTTAGCATGTTGTGCCCAAAAATTACTCACTACTAGAGAAGATACTAGGTATAGGAGTCTAAATTACCCTAACAAGTATGCCATTAGTTGTGGCTCTACCCACCAGGTATAGTGGTCCATGATCTGCACTCAAACTAGCCCTAACACCATGGTCACCCAACTGGGCCAAATATAAGCAATATGTGTGTAGGGATACCAAATTATCTCACCTCATGTGACTATCTACAATAATGGTACATGGGGCATGGCCCACACTACCTATTCCTATCTTTATCTTGTCATTCAAAGTAACCTATCATCAACCACATGGGGTAACTTAACTATCCAATACATTGAGAACCTCTCATATATCTATGCACTAAGCAAAACCAATGGTCCCATGGTATTTTAGCCTTTCAACAACATCCCATACATGTCATGCATGAGTTAGACCCTAATGATAAATCTAAAATAATAGAGCACCTCATGATCCAAAATGGACTAGCATAAGGCTATCGCATATAATGACACCTTACCATCTAACTTGTGGAATAATACTCATGCTATCACAAGTCCAATCATAGCCTTTTGGATGCTTAAAATATATACAATATACACATTATATAAATTAACCCTTAGCCTTGATTACATCCTATCTAACCATGTCACCCACTTGGATAATACTCATCTCTCCTCTAAATCATCTAGTGTTCTTGTGATCATTAGTGTCCCTCCTATAGGAAGTTCAAGCAATGCATTGACATCTTCCAATGTGATACCCACCTCTATGGTATCCCCATCTACCACCCATAAAAATGTGTTGGTTAACCATTCCCATGTTCTGAAGAACATGATAATGAGATCAACACTTAGTGGGATGCACCTCATCTCTATGATACCTCCAAGACCTAATGTAAAGAGTCTCACTCTATCTAGTCTATCAAATGCTCTAAAAATTTTGGTAACCATGACATAATGATCAATCACCAATATCTTTGATGCCTCTATAAAATATCAAATAATAAGGGATGTATTAGATCTCGATGTCATTTATAATCAAAATACATTCTTACAAATTTCACAAAACTCAACTATTTTGATTTAGTTGGTTTATTTTCTATCAAATTAAACTAAATCATCCCTATACCACATTAGGGATACTAAATCAACCCTATCAAATTTATACTATATCATTCTATGTAGTACTAAGTTAGCCACCTTTATTTTTTAGTACTAAGTCAACCCCCTTTCTAATTTATAGTATTATATCATCCACATAAGAAACAACTAAGTCAGCCTACTTGAATTAAGTTAGCCACATTCCTTAACCAACTAAGTTAGCCCACTACTATGCAGATAGCCTATTAGTTTTCTTGCTCTCTATAGACTAAGTTGACCTAGTCGACTAGAGTCATCCATAGTCATAATTTTTTAACCAATTGTCATAAATACCTTGAGCATTTATTGGTTTGACTCCTTCCTACATAATACCCCATTTGATCCATAGTGACCCTAAATATTTCCTAGGGTTTATTCTGGTGCCTATATTTTTCATACCAATCAATTTTCTTTAATTCACTCAATTTCAAATAAAAATATTCAAAAAAATTGAAATTTTCAATTATTTACATGTGTTGCACTTATTATGGCCACTATTTATTCTCATCTCAACCATCATTTCCTCACCATCCTGGCTTTTTGGTCTCTCACTAGGTTTATCAGAGCTCTATTTTCTTAGAATAGTAAAAATACCAAATGAATTCTTTTTTACCCTATTTATATTTACTATTCAAAATTATTTACCCTTTAAATATTTACTATCAAATTTCTTATTTTGATCATATATTTATCTCTACTAACTCTTTTTTCCAAACTGTAAAATATTTTAGAATCCTGATATCATAAAGAATATGTTTAACTATTATAGATATATATTTCAAAAAAAAAAAAAAATCGTTATTTTTCACTAATCTCTATAAGTTAACCTAATGTTTCATACAATGGAGACCTTAACATCTCTTGCATCTCCTTCTTTATCTATAACACTAAGGTAAGTAAAGGTATGTGTTTTTTCAATATTGTCCTTTCATTTATCTTATTTGATTCTTACTACACTTTATTCAGCTTCAGTGTTGTGTGTTGTTATGCTCTTTTCCTAAAGCACTATCCTGTGTTGTACCTATGTGACACATGATGAGTTTAGATTGAGGCATATGTAGACACATAATATTTTAGTTATCAATTAATGATGCTCTCTATCTTGAAATAACATGTCAAGTTTCAATCTCTCTAAGTGCATACCTTAACGGGTACACTTGGAAAGGGTTGGGAAAACCATCAGTGCTTTATAGGATTATTGTCCCTTATTACCAATTATTATTTACACACCCATCTCCTAAAACCATTCCCCTAAGCTTTCCCTCATTTTTTTCATCCTCTTATAGTCATTTACCACATTCATTAGCCCTTCCCTAACCTTAAACCCTTTTTGATGGTTTATATTACACAATCTACCCCATCGACCTTGTGCTCTTATTGATAAAACTTATTAGGGTCTAGGTCAGCCCCTAGATGACCTAATCTATGACCTAATTTATTTTTATCAATAATGATACTAGGTTAATTGGGTTGACCTTATTAGCCTAAAATTTTAGAAAGGATTAGGGTTAGATCATCCTATATAACACATTCATTTTACCATTTATAAGAGAAGAGAAAAAGAAGTAAGATATATTGCACATCTAATTATCCATCATTCTACTTGAGGAGTAAACTTAGGGTTTCATACTTTATTTGGAGATATGGATCTTATCTTATGGAGAAATATTTTGGATGCATTGATAGGTTGTGTATCCTAGAGATGATTTATCCTTATACATACCATAATAACCTCTTATGAAGTATCTTGGCTAAGGGAGAGATTAAGGATCAATAGGTTCATTTTCAAAGGTAAGTATTATTAACTTTGTTCCTCATTTATAATAGTAGATAGATATGCATTTTTACTTCTCTTCCATGCATTAGGATTTTGTATACATTGACATGAGTATATTTCTTCTATGTATGTTTAATTTTCATGTTTATTACCCACACTTTGTTCCACAAGCTTTGGTGAGAACTAGATTAGACTTTGTTTTACGTGTTATTAGTTTAAGGAATATGAAAACATAGGACCTAGTTAGGATTATTGCATAGTTTTACTTGAATGGAGGCTTTATAACTCTCCCTAGTGAATTTATTATTGTAAGAGATCCTTTGGCTAGGTCTAGTGGATCCATCTTGGTCATGACCCTCAATATATAATGTATCCACAATCAAAAGTGTAAGTAGGCCTTATCTTCTCTTTGCTAGGATTAAGTTATAGATTTGATGCATTTCCCATTGCTTACACACAACACATTAGTATTTCATTTTTTGTAATTAATTATTTGAGTATATAGTGTTAGTATGCTTTATTTTGTATTTAAATGTCTATTGTGATATTTTGTGTTCTCAGATCATTTTATGTGATTATGAAATTTCACTAATTTAGATTATGTTGGTGTTATTAGTTAGTTTATTTGATAAATCTATACATATTTAGTTTAATGTAAATTATTACAGTGTTGTTCATAGTTAGAAATATCTTGAACAATGCTTATTTGGATTCTTTGTTAGAAATAATAGATGTATGATGATACTTAATTGAGTTAGTTGTTAGTTTAATTACATTTAAAATATTACTATTATCATTTTAATAGTAATATAAACCTATAAAAGACTTAATGGATTATAAGCACTTTGTTACATATTAATGAATGATTTTGGCATGGAGAACTTATACTTGTGTTTTGAATTTATAGTGCTTGGAAATAAACATAATGTAATTCAAGGTGTTATAAAATATTATCATTGTGAAGCTATTTTACAAATGTCATTGCATTATCAAAGTTTTTACTAAAACTTAGAGGTTTAACTTATAATGGAGGTCGAATGCATAGTGTTTGTTTGTGTATGACATTGTAACAATTAACAAATAGTATTTTAAATACATATATGTATTACCCATGATATATAGTAAATATGTTAAAAGAGTAGTTAATAGTCAAATTTGCATGGAATGATAGTGATTATTGACTAGTCAATATTCGACATTGCATGCAATAACATTGGTTATTGTGACTTATTTAGTCAATTTGTGAAGTCAATGTTAGAATTGGTTTAAGTTAAAAAGGTATGCATATTTTATAATGAATATATAATTATTATTTATTTGAATCATTAGAATTTTAAAGATTATTAGGGTTTATAATCAATCATTGACTCTAGGTTAACCATCATTCTTGTAAAAATCATGAAGGGAGTTTGGTTATGGACTGCATGAGAAATGGTGGCAAACTCTAGATTAGTAGGACTTCTATTGAGATATTTTTGCATGCATAGTTTTTAGTTAGTTTAGTCTACTATGAATAGAGGAGAAGGTGGTGGTGAGTAAGGTAAAGGAAATGAATAAAATAAAGAGGAAGAAGGACTAGGAGGAATGAATATGGGGAGTAGTAGAGAGATAGAAAAATAAGAAGGAATTTGAGCTAAGGAAGGGATTTGACTTTCTTGTCAAAATAAATACTTGTCTTAGGGAAATTTACTTAAATTCATTTGTGTTAATGTTGTTTGGATTTGTGAAAATAAATCATTTGGGTTAATGGGTTTTCATTTGTTAGAAATGAATTAGAAAAAAAAGGGGGCTATATATCAGACCCTACAGAAGGCTCGGCCTCCATATAACCCTACATTCAACCCCATAACCCAAAGGGTAAGGGGTATGGTTTTAGGTGTTATCCATGTTTGTGTTCACCTCTTTAAATGCTCTATCTTTAACCCTTTATCAATTAAAACATCCTTGTGAATTCATTGATTCTTTGTTACATTTTTATGGCATCTTGATAAGTATATATAGTCCATTTATTCTCAGTTATAAGGTTCGACTGTGTATTAAATTTGTTCGACTGAATAAAATGGAATTTGGGTTATTTTATTTATTCATTTAACTAATATATATATATATATATATATATGTAAGGTTGTGTTTATATGCCCTATAGGACCTTAACATCTTGAGGTATATATACACATCGATGTATATAATAACATATATATAAATATATAAAATATTATATATATATATATATATAAACACACATAATAACCAATCAATTCTCATATTATGAACAACCTTAATCGAATGATAGTTATCATGGATGTTAATGCAAGTCCCACACACACACACACACACACACATGTGTGTGTGTGTGTGGGACTTGCATTAACATCCATGATAAGTATAATTTGATTAAGGTTGTTCATAATATGAGAATTGATTGGTTATTATGTATGTGTGTGTGTGTGTGTGTGTGTGTGTGTGTGTGTGTGTGTGTGTGTGTGTGTGTGTGTGTGTGTGTGTGTGTGTGTGTGTGTGTGTGTGTGTGTGTGTGTGTGTGTGTGTGTGTGTGTGTGTGTGTGTGTGTGTGTGTGTGTGTGTGTGTGTGTGTGTGTGTGTGTGTGTGTTTGTGTGTGTGTGGGACTTGCATTAACATCCATGATAACTATCATTCGATTAAGGTTGTTCATAATATGAGAATTGAATGGTTATTATGAATGAGGGAAATTTATATGCAATGAATTGAACAAATGAATGTGTGTGTGTGTGTGTGTGTGTGTGTGTGTGTGTGTGTGTGTGTGTGTGTGTGTGTGTGTGTGTGTGTGTGTGTCTATATATATATATATATATATATATATATATATATATATATATATATATATATATATATATATATATATATATATATATATATATATATATATATATATATATATATATATATATATATATATATATATATATATATATATATATATATATATATATATATATATATTGTTATTGTATAAATGATATTCATAGGGTTTTATGGATACATAATATATTTGGGAAATAATAGAGTTAAGGAATCAAATTTTTGTTTTGATATAATATATTATATTCAGTTGTGTCAAACTATTGACTGGGTATGATATAATATGTCATATTCAACTGTGTCTAAGTATTGACTAGATATGATATATTATATTGTATTCAAATATGTCATATTGTTAACTGGTTATGATATATTATGTTTTTTTGACTGTGTTGAATATTTCACTAATTGGCATATACTTATATGTATTTATATGTGTAAATAAAGTTAACATATAAGTTTATTATAAGATCCTTAAGTCTTGGTCAGGACTGTAGACTTATCATGAATCAAATAGATAAAAAAAAATTCCATGTCTTTTGATTTAAAATGAATGAGTAAAGCCTTGTTGGTTATGTTCAGATTGATAACTAGATATAAATGATAGTTTTATGCATATATTATAGTCAAACCACTAAATTATGAATTGTTCGGTAACTAAAGTTTAGATGAAACAATACATATTGTATGTGTTATGTTAGATTAAATAAAGAGATAAAGAATGAGGGTAGTATACCTTATGCACACTTTCAATTTATAGTAAATGAGTTATTAATCATAAATTGTGTGTTTATAATGTATAAATGTATGGAATATATACATGTTTTGGTGATCATATAGTAAATATGAAACTATACTCCATATAGAGATGTTTATATAATGTTTAATAATTGTGACCAGTATTTAACATAATAAGAAATTATGGGTATCTATTATGTGTTAGATGTTTGGTTGAAGCTTTAAATTTAAGGAATTTAAATGCAAAATATAGATATTTTGAAGTAAGATTGGATTTTTTTTTATTTGGGAAATATGAACAAGAAATAAGTTATGTTTAATATTTAAAAAGTTGAGGAAATAACTTTTAAAGTTACATAGAAATATTAAGTAACTTGTAATCGAGATATGATTCTTACCCAAATGGAAAGTTTCTATTGAGGAAAGTATTTTGATTATATTTATTATTCTATAATAAACTAGAGGATCCCAGATTCAATGCATTTCATTTGATGGACTAAATGAATGTAAATGATATTTCTATACTTAGCATATTTTATCTACTAATAGGGAATATTTGGTTAGAATCTATTATTTTTTATATTATTATATATTTTAATCAAATCTCACATTCATGAATATAAATAAGTAGTGGATAGATTCCACTAGCTTAATTAGCACCATCAATTCAAGATGATGCATAATCCAATTGAGTGATATGTATGAAATTAACTGATCCTAGATATCATTAATTATTTAAAACATTGGCCAAAGAAATGTTTTAATTAAACATTATCATTTCATTTTTTGATATAGTTTTCATATTTGTGTGATATCATGTTAGAAAGGATTTATTTATGATACACATTATGTATTGGATATCTACAACACATGGGTTCTAGTTTGTTACTCTTGATTCCCACACCGTCATTATCTACCTATCCATGGAGGGCAATCCCCTTTTTTGGATATAGTGCAGGGATATATGGTTCATGGTTGGTGTGGAAAATCACTCAAATGATATTCTCCATCCTAATTAGATTACTACACTAGAGACTACACTTGAGATTATAGATTGATACTTGAGTCATGGAGACTCTTGATTCATAAAGACTTGTGCTCTATGGAGCTTTGTCTCATGTTTTATTATTTGAAATTTATTAAATGATAAAAATTGTATTATTTATTAAATATACTTCTACAATAGTGGATATAATATTGTATCAGTCATGGCTGAATTTGTACTATTTCATTAATGATTTAGATCTAGTGTTTATTGTTAATTCAACAGTGTTCATATTGCTATATATGTTCATGGTGATCCTTAGCTAAGTGGATTATCTATAAACCTATTGGTTAGCTAAATTAATACAATTGGTTAAAGATCAACAATTAGATTTCTTGTGATGAAATCTAAGATGAGTATGTGTAATTAATTTTTAAAAATACCATATATTGATAAAAACCTAGTGGAGTTATTACAAATTGGAATTCCTCTCCTAAGGCAGTATGGTAGGAAGGTGGTTGATATATTCAAATCACATATAGAGGTAGAGAATGGAAATAGTTGAATGTGGATAATTTGGATGGGGAAGGAAAATAAATTATTAGTCATATAAATATTCTTCTTAAAGGTTGTCATGTTACCAATATTCATAAACAAGACAAGTTGGTATAGATTCATTCTTTTGATAGTCAATATAATTTTAAATCTGAGTATAATTTGATGATAGATGCTAATTAGGATGTTTTCCTATGTGAAATTTTATGGTTCAAATATATGATCCCCAAAGTGAATATTTTACTTTGGTTGATTGTCAAAAACAAAATTATTATCATAGATAACCATAGGAAAAGAGTTTTGACTCTTGTTAATAGATGTTATTTATGTGAAAGAAGAGGAGGAGTTAATAAATCATTTAGTTCTATACTATGCATTTGCCTTTAGAGTTTGGGGGATATTTTTTGATAAGTTTTAGACTTCTTGGGTTCATCCTTATTCAATGATATAAATATGGAGTTATTTTAAAGCTTTGATTATGAATAATGGTCTAAATAAGTTATTGTCTTGGGTGTTACATCCCGATTTTTATCTAGAATTGATAACCTTTTGATTTGTGGATTTTATGGTTAATGATTGGTTAATTACTTTTTTGATAAGATAGATTTTATTTACTGATGTATGGATAATTATATGTTTCTTATTTGTATGATCATTAACTCATTGAGTTATCTATACTTGCATGTTATGTACATGATGATCATGATTACTTAGTTCATTACAACAATATATTATGGATTTCATCTTGATTCAAGATAACTACCTTTGTTGTTATAAGGTGGATGTATGATAGATTTCATCTCTTAGACTATGATGGAGGGAGAGCACAATCAGAGAGAGTGGAGTAGATGGAGGCATTGGGGGATGATAGAATGAAAACTAATAACCCTACACACACCACAAATAATAGAATCAATTTTATATTCATTGTTTGATTTAAATGGCTTTTAATATGTGTTTGGTTGTTATTATGTTTGTTGTATTTGCATATGGTTGGTTTGCATATGGTTACCATACTCTAATCTAGTTGCATGTGTGTGATTATAAGATTAGAATTCTGTTATGTCATCTTACATAGCTTATTTCATGTGATTATGTTTCATAAATGATTGTAGGTTGTAAATAGTGTCTTGGTTATATAATACATTGCTTTATGTGTTAGACAATTATTATTGTGACTAAGTTATTAAGGTTTGTTTAAATTTGAATTAGATACTAATACCATGCTAAGTCAATGTTATAATGTTTAAATTATTATGGATCTAAGTCAATTTTATTGGTTACAATGTTAAAAATTATTATTGTGTTAAATCAATATTATTTAGAGCTATAATGTTTAAAGGAATGTATTATGAGGAAAATTCACAAATTAGGGTTTTGCGTGGCATTGACTTTAGCTATTCAAACCACTTTTCTAAACAAACACTTCATTTTATATTTTCATAGTGAAAAAATTTAGTTCTGCTTGAACTCTATAGTTGGTTTTACATGCATAATACTTCTTCCTTGAGCTCATTATGAGCACAACAAGTTTTGGCTAAGATAGTGGAAGGTTTGTTAGCATGAAGCTAACATGTAGGTAGATAAAATATGGAGGAATTTTTGCCTGGGAAACATGGTAGATAGGAATAATAAGGAAAATGTTTTGATCAAGATTGGAAAAGAGAAATATGAATTGGTATAGCCAAGAGTTTCCTTACCAAGTAGGGGTTTTTGTTGGTTAAATTTGTAGTGTGTATGGCATGAATTATATCAAAAAGAAGGTAAATTATTTGATTAGGGTTTTATTCTCATTAGTATGAAATATATAGAAAAATAAGGGGTTATATACTTGGCATTGGGGATGGGCTCAACCCATACATAGAGCCAAGTATATTACTTTCAAAACCCTAGTCAAATGGCTATGCATACTATGTTATTTGTAAATATAAAATATTTTGTTCTTTGTATATATATTATTATGAATCCTTTGAAAAAATAAATTATTGAGTTCTTTTCAAATATAAATTATAGATTTATATTGTATAAAACTCTGTGTAGTTATAATGACTAGCATGATTAAGGAAAACTTGAACGAGATATGTAGACATAACTAAGAGAGACATATAAGGTAGAAAATCATGCTAAGGTAAATTTGTTAATAGTTGAGTTAAAATATATATCTAGGTTTTGATTTAAACTCAATCTTTAAATGATAATTATTGAATTATCTCTCTCCTTATACAAATATATATAAGGCTATATTTATGCATGAAATGTGTCATAGTTTTTTAACATTAACCCAAGTATGGCATAACTGGGAATGACTAGGTTGTGCTCAGTCTTTTAAACAATTTATTAAAATAATTAGCTCAACATAGATAGGTATCAGTTTGTTTTATGTTTAAATCAGGTCAGGATTATGTATAAATATCTTAGGTTAGGGAACGACTATCTATGAGATCAATCTGGGTAGATAACATAATGTTTGGTTTGATTAAATTAATAATTTTTTGCATAGGAATAACCAAAAAATGTGCATATACATAGGTATATACATATATAATATGAGTCATGGACAAATTTTTGATGACCTATATATATGCACTTGTGTGTGTGTGTGTGTGTGTGTGTGTGTGTGTGTGTGTGTGTGTGTGTGTGTGTGTGTGTGTGTGTGTGTGTGTGTGTGTGTGTGTGTGTGTGTGTGTGTGTGTGTGTGTGTGTGTATTTTGTTTAAATTTATGGCTATTTTTCTTACATATATAATCATGTATATTTTATGTTTTGAATCCTAAGGGAACTTAAGTGATGACTGTCAAGTGACTTGTATAAACCTTATATATACTTTTATAATTGTTTAAAATACCATTGAATGATTATTATAACTTGTAGGAGTATAATCATAAAATCATTCCTATATTTGAATATGTTTATATATATATATATATATATATATATATATATATATATATATATATATATATATATATATTGTTGTGTCTAGTTGGGATTGTGTGTTGTTTGACATAACAAGTTAATTTTAGTTGGGTATTAAGTGACCATGGAATGATTCCTACAACTTTTTGAGATATAAAAAAATTGATACTTCCATATATTGAAATATATTTATACATATATGTGGTTGGGTTTGTTTTATGATTGTGAGTTATTGAAGGAACATATTTATAGACTGTGAGTTATTTGGAATTTAAACATAGCTAAGTGATCACACAGACACACACACACACACACACACACACATATATATATATATATATATATATATATATATATATATATATATATATATATATATATATATATATATATATATATATATATATATATATATATATATATATATATATTGTTGATTGATCGAATATGCATATGTGTGTGTGTCTGATACTTGTGAATTGATGATAGATTACTTTGCTAAATCAAGTATACCATATATGGATATGCACATTTTTTTAGATGTTTAAGTATGTTATATGATATTAAAAATATATATGAGTGAATTTTTTTACTTGAATCAATAATTTAAACATATAAGTGAATTTAATGAATTCAAGAAACTTCTATAAATATATAATATTTGTTAATTATAGATTAAGCCATTTATCATTGACTAGTATATGATAGCTTATTTATATAGTTATGAAAATGTAAACTAATGGAATTTAGATGAGATAATAATTGAATGATATTGAATAATGTTAGATAGATTAATAACATTAAGATAAAAGTTGCATGTAAATACTTTAGTAAAACCTAAAGTATGATGCTTAGTTTTACCTGAATGGTATGACCATTTTCAAAATCTATTTTCATAGAAGATATTATGCTTTAAATAAATTATATGTTTGGAATTAGATTATTACATTTGATAGATTAAATTCAAGGCATTGATACTTTCTTTTATTATCACATGATTTAGCTTCTAATAGGGAAAAACTCATTATGAAATTAGTTGGTTTTACTTTTTTTAAATATATAAACCAATATGGTATTAATGACCCTATTTAAGTGATTGATATGGATTACACTTAATTAGTGTCACTAATACATAGAGATGGTGTAATTTTATTGAGTGGTGTATATGAAATTGGCTAATATTCGAGATCAAATAACTATAAGAAAACTTTGGCCAAAGTAGTGTTTATGGTTAAACATTGTCATTTTATCTCTTTAATTTAGTTTACATGTTTTGTATGATATAATGTTATAATGGGTTTCTTTGTCATATGTTCCATGTAATAGTTCTCTTATAGCACATGGATTCTAGTTTTCACTCTTGATGCTCGCATCATCATTATCTACCCATCTGTGAAGGGAGGGCCATTCCCTTGTTGGAAGATTGTGTAGGGATATATGGTCTATGGTTGGTGTGGAAAATAAATTTGATGACATTATCCCTCTCCTCAATAATACTTTACTAGTGACTACACTCATAATTACTTATGGATATTACAAGTTCGATGAGACTTGTGTGCTCCGTAGAGCATTATATAATTATAAATTATTATTAAATCATGTATTATGTTGAAAATGTATTATTTTATTATATTTGACCACTAAATTAGTTGGTTATACCATTATATCAGCATTGGTTGAATTTTTAAATCTATATTTATGATTTAAATATAGTGTTTAATTTTATAATCATAATTGTATATGATTATGTGATCATTAGCTAGATAGATTAGCTCTAAATCTTGATTATGGTTAGCATAAAACTAATGTATTTAGTTAAAGATCACTATGTTATGGTTTTATTGTGATGGAATATATATATTGAATTTGTGTAAATGTCTTAAAAAAATACCTTATTCTAGTAAACCCAGTGGAGTTGTTACACTGTGGTATCAGAGCTGAGACTCAAACTCTAAGACTTAATGAGTTTACTAACATAAATTTATTCTCCTATTAACTAGGAACAAGAATAGTTTGGGGTAGACCTAGAGATGAGGGTAATTCAAACACAAACCCTCCATTGGATCCAAATAAATTCATCATTGAACAATCTATGAAGTTAGATTAGATCCTCATAGTCATGCACATTAACTAGGGACTGAATCATGACCTTAGAATAGGAAGTGCATGGACATTTTGAAGAGAATAATCAAGAATAACCTAAGGAGAATCCTTTTAAGTAGGAAAATCCTCAAGATCATAGGCTTGATAAGGTGCCACAATAAATGAGATCTTGAGTAGCTACAGAGCTGACATAAAATATGAAAAAGGTGAATCCACCCAAGTTTGATGGAACCATTTTTAGAGATGGAGCTAAAGCATAGCTAATAGAGATGGAGAAGTATTTATAGATTTGAAATTAATTTGAAGTCACTAAATTTATTTGGGGAGCATATCAACTTGTTGGATAAGTAGCAACATGGTATGAAAATAATAAGCTTGAGATGAACCTTGACTCTACCAGCACCATGTGGGGGCAATTTGTGACATTGTTTAGGTCACGATGGCTTCTTCGATTATATTTTGATCAAAAGCTGACATATTTTTAAAATCTCAATCAAGGAGACCTTTTTGTGAATGAATATTGGGATTAATTCACTAAGCTCTTAAAGTAGTCCCTCAATATTAGGTGGATGAGAGGTTTCAAATCAAAAAGTTCATTATGGGATTAATACCCAAATTGGTTGTGAGGTGGATGTGTATGGGCCATCTACCATGGATCGGGTCTTTGAAAAGGAAGTTAAGTAGGATTAGAATCTTAAATATCTTACTCAGGTTAGAAATAAATTCAAGAAGAAGTTTGAAGGTACTAAAATGACTTTCACAAAGAAGACTTGGAAGAGGAGTAGAGACTCCAAGAATTAGTTTAAGAACCAAAATGCTAAGTTTAATTGTAACAACCCAACTGGGTTCTACTAGAATAAGGTGATTTTTTTTAAAACATTTACATAAATTCATTAAAAAGATTCCAACATGAAGAAACAAACAAAATAGTGACCTTTAACTAAATACATTAATTTTATGCTAACCATAATATGGTCTATAGCTAATCTATTTAGCTAATGATCACACGATCAAGATCAAGTATAATGCTGAAATAAAATGAATATTAAAATCAACTCAAAAATGCATATTTAAAAGTTTAGCCATAGCTGATACAATGTTATAACCAACTATTGTAATGATAAAATATACAAAATAGTATATTTTCAGCATAATATAAGGCTTAATAATAATGTAAAATGATATAATTTTCCACGAAGCATGTGAGTCTCAACAAACTCATAATATCCATAAGTAATCATGAGTGTAGTCACTAGTGAAGTACTATTGAGGGGAGGTAGAGCATCATATGAGTGATTTTCTATACCAACCATGGACCATCATCCCTTTCACAATATAAAAATTAGGAAATGGCCCGCCCTTCATGAATGGGTAGATAATTATAGTGCAGGTTGTGCTATAAAACAACTATCACATGCAGTATATCATAAATAAATCCATTCTAACATGATATCGTACTAAACATGTAAATCAAATAATAAATATGAAATGATAATATTTAACCATAAACATTACTTTGGCCATGTTTTCATATAGTTATCTGATCTCAAGGATTAATCAAATTAACACACACCATTTAATTAGATTACACCATCCCTGTGTATTAGTGACACTATGTAAGTAAGTGAAGTCCATAGCACTTGCTTATTTAGGGTCATATTGTCAATAAATCTTGTAACTTATAGATGTTGTTCAAGCCTTATCTAAATTGAGTGAAATGTTGGATTACCTCTAGGTCTATGCATTACTTGTAGTAGAGGTAAACCTCTAGGTTTAAAGGGATGACATCCTAGACTAGTATTTGATAGCTTATCACCTATGATACTTGTTTTATTAGATGAAAAGAGATAGGAAGTAACATGAAAATAATATATTCTAATAAGGTGATACACCCTATTGATATCCACTAGAATACTATGACCTACACTATGAAATATTATTCACAAGACTGGCTTCAAACTTAAAGATTACTCCAACATAAGTATTTCATATATGAAGGTGATATCTATTTTAATTCTCAAGGTGAATGGAAAAAAGGCCTAATAACAGACACTAATGTTACTCCTTACACTTAGAGATAGAAAAGGACAATGATTATGCTCCATGTGACCTGCTAGAGAGTGAATTACTTGCACACAACATGAGAGAGTAAGATAAAAGCAAGGATAGGTGATTATCACTTATCATTCAACTTTGGAATACTTCACACACTTAGAAAAGGAATTTTAGAATCAAAACTATCTTTAAATATTTATTCAAAGGCAAACATCAGTATTCAAACCAACAGGGCTTTGCCATACCATATGTTGATTAGATTGTAAAAGCTAAAATGGTTTGTATTTATAGAGCATAAGAGAGGATAGAGAAGAAGAGAAGTGGAAGGGTCATAAGGAAAAGTGTAAAAATATGAGAACCAGTTAAATTTTAATATAATTAAGTGTGAAATAGGTCATGAAGGTCCTTTTGGACAAATTTCCATCAAAATTACATCATTCTCCTAAAATTGGCGTAGAGACCTCAATTAGCTTTCTTGAAATCATCCTCATGATGAAGCATCACTTGATTGATTGAAACTAAAATAGGAAGTCTTTGACACATGTTCTCTATTATGGAAGGTTATAAAAAATATTTGATAGTCATCAAATATACCTCTAATAGATAGCCTTCCTATTTACACTTATGTTTACCATATGTAGTCACTTACTAGCCCTTCTATGCTTGTCTTCACATTTTTCATCAAGGTGACTATAAATTAATCAAGAATATACATTTTATAGGTTTTAAGATGATTTTTAAAATCTCCTTTTTCTTCTACTCCATCAATTAGACCTTAAATATATCTAATTTTAGACCTCTCATCTTCTCCACAGGTAGTTACTTGTTTTTCATTGTCTGTCCAAGACTGCTTGTGATGAAGAGATTAGCAAAGGAGTTTATATGCTCTACTTGGGAGAGAAATGAGTATATGGAGTTATAATAAGTTCCTATATACCTCCCTCAATGGTTTTCATCTACCACTTCTCCTCTATACATGTAAAACACATCAAAACTTGCAAAAAACTTGAATTTTGGTTTATTCATACAAATGATAGTATAGATAAAGTGGATGTCATGGAGACTAGATGAGTGATATATAGGTTTAATTCATTCTCATATACATTTGAATCCTCTTGAATTCATCTTCATGTATATTTTCCCCATTGGGTCTAACCAGTGTTTTAGGAGGGTTTTGAGTTATTTTAGTTCTTAGTGATAGTTCATAAAATATAGACATTCAATCTATGAAACAATTCCACTAAGAACCAGTTAAGGACCCCATTAAACTATTCCAAATTCCTTGGGGCACCATGCTTAGTGTCTATATAGGTATGAGCAATTGAAGATGGCTCTCAAGCTCCTTCTAGGTGTTCTGAATACCCTTGATAGGAATTTAAGCTAAAAATGACCATCTATGATTATTCTATGAAAAATAATGGTTTAAAATAATCTTAAACTCTCTCCTAAAATATCTTAAATTATTTTTAATGATCATGTGATCATTTATATGAGTTTAGGCACTTATAGGGCTTAGGTCTAGTTTTAAGCCTAATAGATTGAGACTATGTTTGACTGCCTATGACCACCTCTAAGTGGTTTCCAATGACTATAGGTGTTTAATCTCATTTTTTCATATCCAAATAAATTTTCCACGCCATTGCATATTGTTCTAAGACTCTTCATTTTCATCTCCTTATTTATTCATGTGTTTTCCCTGTAGTTTTGTCTTGACTAGGTATGCCATCTATCTAAGATAAAATAAAGGGCATCTCCCCTATTTACCTAGAAAAATTGAGACTATGGAAGGCCATATTAGTAATTTATTACATTATGTAAAATTTTTTTAAGGATTTTTCACCTCTAAAAAACTCTCAATATCGCAAACCCTTAAGACTAGCTATCAAGTATATGTATTGTCTACAGGATCTAGAAACTTCAGACCGAGTGACAAGTTAGAACTTGTATTTTATCTATTTTATTTATATAATAATTATATTATATTTACATAACCAATATGAATCAATCATGTTCAATCCATCATACATCTATTTATTTTATCCAAGACTTCATTCTCCCACTAGCTTGAAATAGCCTGCAGACTATGGATACTCATCTACAAAAAATGGGATTCCTATAGGTGACCTTTAACACTTGAACATTATATTTCATGCCCTAAGATCCTCTTAAGGTCACTAATACCATTCCATAGTTTTTTAATTCACTCTTGCCTTAGGTTTATGTTAACATTCAAATTACCTCTGCCCACTAACTAAAACCAATATGCTATATGTATTGATCATGTTACATATAGATGTGCATTAGAAAGAAGTTGAAAAGCTGCTATAAGCACTCATATATGTGTGGATACTATGTTTCATTAGGTCTTCTCACACTTGGACATATTTCATATCATGCCTTGGAACTAAGGAACATTCTCTCATCATCAATGCATCATGTGCCACTGTAAGCTATAGGTTCATTTAGGCTTTATAGCGCTATAGCTTTCACTAAATATCCTTATTAAAAACCTGATTGAATTTAAATCCATCAAACCATCAGTATATTTTGACTTAGTAACCCCTTCATGTGTCAAGATGTTGTTTCTAGGCTTAGGATATAAGAGAAAAACTACTAAGTATGTCCATACCTTAAGACACTCCACCATGAAATGACTTTTTGTGAGGTAAAATCCCTTTTTGAAAAGATTAAGGTAAACTCTCCCAATTGTAACTTTCTCAACCTAGGAATAAGGACCTACGTTTTTCTACAATATAATGGCTTTATTACTATCACCTTGATCTTCTCTATACTATTAGACCTAATCAAAGGTCTCAAATGAGTTAAAACATCTCCCATTCAACACTATAACTCTTTTGGATTGAACTCAGACCATTATTGGAGACTCCTTATAGGTGCTATCAGATATATGACTATGTGCTAAGAATTGGTTCTCATAACCAATCTCTAAAAATTTTGGGTTGTTCAACCCTACTGTATTCACTTTGGAAAACTCTCAAAACCTTGAAACCTTCTTGCTTCATCAACATGATTGATCAGGTCATAATTCCACTTGACTGTAGGTGATTGATGCAGGGAGAACTTGATTATGCTTATGTGTTAGGCCTTTCATTTAATAAATAACACTCTTGGGACCAAACCTTCAAAGTATAAACTAATCACCATACTATGATAGGTTTAAAACAACATATCACCTTTGATCTGAAGACCAATATAGGAAGGTAAGCTTTGTAATTGTGAAAATAATGTCTATAGACCTCCATGGTATCTTCTAATAGCCAAATGAGATAGTCATGCTTATTAGTTCATCTTCACACATGCTAACTAAGTTGAATCCAACATGAAAAGGAAGAGAATGTCCTAAAATTCTACATACAACACTTGGTTTTCATAGACCAATGCCATCAAATAGGAAAATTGAAGCCCCTAGGGATGCACAAGTAGTTTATAATCACCAACACTCTCAGCAATGGTTCATGAAGCACAAAATACCAAAATTTGAACTATGACTATGAATTTTTTATACATAAAGACTACTATCACCAACCAAAATCACTCACTTTGACTCTACTCCTATCCATATTGAAGGAAAACCATTTACTTGTTTGACCTTGTCCAAGAGAGCGATGGGAGAGAGAGGTCAATTTTATTCAATTTTGAGTCTATAAAAGATAATTAAGCATGAAAATGAACTTTAAGGATCTAAAGAGGCCTCCCTTAAGACTTTTTATGTGTCATAACTATTTTATAGGTTGTACAACTACTTGAAACTCCCTTGTTTATAGTTTATCTTCTTGGATGGAAATTAAACCTACAGAATTTAGTTTCAAAATTACTGTCTCTAACATATCCTAACATATTGAAAGTTATATTACCTATTAAAACATTTTTTTTTCATGGGAAACCATAAAATTTCATTCAATGACTCAAAAGGTGACATAAAATGACTTGGGATAAACTAACAAATATGACAAGAGATAAAACACATTATATGACCTCATTAATGACCATGATACACATTTTCTAGTCCTAGGAGACCCTATGAAAGTTTGAAATAGATAGGGGGTTGACCTAATTTGACTTGGGGTTAAATTAGTCAACATTTTAGCAATTTCCTAGGAGTGACAAGATAGTTATGCTAAAGACTAGTAGCCTTCTCCTATCCATTGGGCTATGGAGTCACCAATAAATTATAATTGAAATTGAAATGCCTCTAAAAGAACACCAAAACACACCAAACAATAGGAAACAAAAACACAAGACCACACACCAAGAAAACACACTTGTGTTCTCAAGAAAACTTAGGGAAAATACACAACATAAGCAAAAACACACCTATCCTAATATGTACAATACCTCAAACACTTGAGGTGGAGGACAATTCAACATTGCTTCATCTAGGGTTAAAGACAATGCTTCTTAAATCACTATTGCTCCAATAAAAAATACTTTCATGTGATGCATAATTTTCAATAAACACTTGCTTATGTAGGTAGTCAAATGACTTATCATCTTTAGATATTCTATTGATTGCAAGTGTGCTACTTGGAGCTCTCAAGAACACTCCATCTAGCCTTCCAAGAGGCTTGTTTTAGTTTTTGGTTTTCTTGACCTCTATCATGTCTAATTGGCACTTCTCAAAATGAATATTGGGAGTCATCAAAGTTGTCTCAACTTTACATTCTTATATAACATGATGCACTTGATGTGTAGAACTATCAATATTGTCCTCTTTCTACTCCATCATGTGTGAAGGTGGTTCAACTTCAGACTAAATTTTGGACTTCTCTTCAACCACACTCATTTCCACCTTAGTTTCATTGGACTCTTTCATGACTATAGCCTCCTTAATAGTGGTCTAACCCTCATTCTTATAATAGATAAGACACTCTCCTCCATGCTTAATAATAACACTCTCCTTTATGCTTAAGAGATTCATCAACAACCTTACTATCAGATTCATGTTTCTTAGGAAGGGGAGTTGACTTACTCAACTATTCAAATAGTTTAAATATGTCATGAAACTATTTCCATTGATCATCTTCCTCTTCATGTCTATCTCATTCATGGGTTATTCCATCTTGTGAAGATAGAATGACATTGTCTTCTTCATTATCTTAATCTAACATACTTTTAAAATAATCATCATCATGCATAAGAATAAGGTAATTACCCTTAATAGTTCATTAAAAATAATTATTAGTTCTTATCTCAGATTTTCCATCATCTTCCTCAAGGATCATGTATGTTTCAAGGTTAGTATGTTCAATGAAGGTGTATGGATCATGTCTATAAGTATCAGCACCATACTCATCTAGGAAAATATCAGAGATACCCTTAATTTTTAAGGATGTTCCATCATCCATGGCATGTTCTTCTTGATCATTGATGGTATAATTAAGATTAGAACTTTCTTCTACATATGGATCAATATGAAACTTAGCTAATGGTTGTGTCCTAATAGTCACCCTCACTCCACATATTTTTTTCAAGGCCAATAAGTACCAATAAGTTGAGATATATAATCTTATCTTGGTGGTGAATTCCCTTGATAGGAAAATAGCAAAGTGAGTAGGCAAATCAACCACCACTATATCTTGAAGGATAGGAATGCTTAGATAGTCATGCAAGAAAACTCTCAAACCTTTGATGAGCCCCACTGACTTAGTTTCCCATAAATTTATATGAATCCTTTTTTATATGTTTCATATCTCAAATCTAATTTATCTACCACAAGTTTGGGCATCACTAAGGTACTTTCCCCATTATTCACAATACAATTATGAACAAGCTTGTCTCCCATGATGAGAGTGAGGTAGAAGGGTAGAGGATTTTTAAATTTGGTAGAGGGATTGAAAATGTGAGTAGGATCATTAGTGAGGGATACATCACCATTTTTTTATGGTTGAGGATTGATGTGGACTTAGGACAACTATTTTTGAAGATGTTCCTTTTGACTAGGCATATCAAGCACTTCCCAAAAAGAAAGACTAGTCTTAGCATTCTTTAAGGAATCAATGATATTCAAAGAAGGAAACTCACATTTATTATGTCTTTAAAGGTAAATAATTTCCTTAATCTTGAGGTAATGGATTACTTTAAGTCATTATTCCTATATTCTGATTTTGAATAGGTGCAGAAGTTGTAGGGACTGTCACACTTGCATTCACACCTTGTTGCCTTGTAGGAGGATTACTTGGACTTGTGTCAACACCATCAACATATCCCAAATCCTTCTTATTTTATCTTTTATTTTTTTAAATTAAGGTACCTTAGTTTAGGAAAAATGTGTCCTCCACTAGAAAGTTTGCCAAGCTCACTCTTTGAGGCCACCACCCTTCATTTGTTTTTGCTTACATGAAGTTCTCATATTCTACTATCAATTTAGGATTGAGTCCTCCTTGAGATACCAAGGATTATCCTCCATACACATTAGAATTTATATATTTCCCATGATAATACAATTATTGTCCTTGAACCAAGTTACTATGGACTGGAACCATAGCCTCTGTGTTAGAAGTAGAGGTTAGTTTATATACATTGGGTAGCCTATTCAAGTTAAGTTGAATTTTCCCTCTCCCTTGACCATATTGTTGAGGTGAGAACCTATTTTATTGTGAAGGATGTGGGTAGGGTCTTTGGTTAACTCCATATTACATATTTAGTTTCCTAACTTGAGCCTCAAAGGCTTTAGATATTGCCTCCCAATAATCGGTATCTTTTTCCTTCTTTGGGGTAGCTCTAGACTTGTTTGCACTTGGGATTGAAGCAAGACTTGGGGAATTAGAAGACATGTTATGAAGAAGAGGTAAAGATACTTTTGGCATGAGTTTACCAGTTTGTATTACACCATTCTCAACTCTAATGGCTATGTCATAAACTTCAAGAAAAGTGTAATTACCCATGGGCTGCAACATAATGGCTATGACAATTTCAATAGTCCTTAAGTATGTAGGTAAAATAAAGATTACAAGTGATCTCATGGGGGAGGCATCCTAAACCAAGTTCTTTTAAATCTCTCATTGAAGTCATGCATAGTCTCTTTAGGATCTCTTTGAATCATATTCAATTGATGAATGAGTGATGTGTGATCACTTTTATCCTCAAACCTTTATGGTAGCAACTCTCCAAACTCATCCAAAGTGGTGGTGCATCCACCCGATAATGTCATATACCAATCAAGGGATTTCCCCCTAAGATACATGGTAAGTATCCTAATTTAAATATTGACTTTAGTAACATTTTTAAAGTTTTAGAAGTTAGAGATGTCCCTAATATGCTCACTTAGGGTAATGGGACCTTCACCATTGAAAGTAGGAATACTCTTGGTAGCATTAGGAGGAATATCATCATATGCATTAATGTGTATAGTATTTTTAGTCTTAAAGGTTGTGAAATCATGATACTTAGCCATATTATCCTCAAGTTCCTCTTGACTCTCTTGATTTTCTTGTCTTGCAAAGTCTTCTTGCTCATCAAATGTCAAGATAGGCTAAGGATGTTGAACTCCAAGGGGAAGTTCAGGTTGAGGGGGTAGATCTATTGGATTTTTACCTATACTATTATTTGATTTAGAAAGGACCATGAAGTATGAACAAAAGTAATGATAAAAATTTATCTACAACTAGATATTACCTTTAGTGGAGTCACCAAATGCTAAGTAGAATATTGTATGCAATTGTGATGTTGTCAATACCAACATTCACCTTGACAAGATGTAATTGAGATAATTATCCCACTAGGCATGTCAGAACTATTGTCACTCAATATTTCACCCTAGATATGTTGTTAAATCCTTCTCTAGATTGAGTGAGACATTGGATTACCTCTAGGTCTGTGAGTCACCTATAGTAGAGTTAAACCTCTAGGTTTAAAGGGATAGCTCCCTAGATTAGTCATTGATAGCTTATCACCTACACTAATTATTTTATTGGATGAAAAGAGATATAAATTAACATGAAACTAGCCTATTATAACAAGGTGATACACTAAATTATATCCATTGGACTACCATGACCTGCACTATGAAAGATTATTCACAAGACTAGATTCAAACTTATAGATTACTCCAACATAAGTATTTCAAACATGAAGGTGATATGTACTATAATTCTTAGGGTGAATGGATAAAATTCCTAATCATAGAAACTAATGTTACTCTTTACACTTATAGATAGATAAGGACACTAACTACACTCCATGTGACGTGTTAGAGAGTGAATTGCTTGCACACAACATGAGAGAGTAAGATGAATGCAAGGATAGGTGATTAGCACTAATCCAAAAACTTAGATAAAGAATTTTATATTAAAAATCAGATTCAAATATTTATTCAAAGGAAAACATTAGTATTCAAACTAGCAAGGCTTTACCATACTAGACATGGATTGGATTTCAAAATCCAAAATGGCTTGCATTTATAGAGCATAGGAGAGGAGGGAGAAGAAGATAAATGGAAGGGTCATAAGGATAAGTGTCAAAATATGAGAACCAATTACATTGAAAGATAATTAAGTTTGAAATAGGTCATGAAGGTCCTTTTGGACAAATCTCGATCAAAATTTCATCCTTCTCATGAAATTGGTGTAGAGACCTCAATTAGCTTTTTTAAAATTGTTCTCAAGATGAAGCATCACTTGATTGATTGGAAATAAAATAGGAATTCTTTGAAACATGTTATCTATTATGGGAGGTTGTAAATAATATTTGGTAGTCATAATATATCCCTCTACCTAATAACCTTCCTCTTGACACTTGTGTTTACCATCTTTAGTCACTTATTAGCCTTCTAGGCTTGTCTTCACATTTATCACCAAGGTGACTATCAATTACTCAAGAAGATACATTTTAGAGGTGTTAGGAAACATTTTAAAATCTCCTTTTTCTTTTACTCCATCAATTATACCTTAAAAATATCCAATTTTAGACCTCTCATCTTTTCCTTAGGTAGTCACTTATTTTTTCACTATATGTCCAAGATTCTTGTGATGAAAAGATTAGTAGAGGATTATATATGCATTAATTATGATATATATTAGTATGGGGAGTTATAATAAGTCCTTATATACCTCCCTCAATGTTTTTCATCTACCAATTTTTCTTTATACCTATAAAACACATCAAAACCTACAAAAAACACAAGATTTAGTCTATCCATACAAGTGACAATAGGAATAAAGTGGATTTCATGGAGCCAAAGTGAGTGATAGAGAGGTTAAAGTCATTTTCATGGCCATTTTATTCCTCTTGAATGCATATCCATTCATCTTTTCCCTGGAATAAACTAGGGTTTTAGGAGGGTTTTGAGTTATTTTGGTTCTTAGTGATAGTTCATAAAATATAAACATTCAATCCATAAATGAATTCAAATGAGAAATAATTAAGTACCCCATTAAATAATTACCAACTCCTTTGGGTACCATTCATAGTTTTTGTATAGGTATGAGCAATTAAAGATGGCTCTCGAGCTCCTTCTAGGTGTTTTGAGTACCCCTAATAGGAATTTAGGCCAAAAATGACCACTTTATGATTGTTCTATGCAAACTGATGGTTTACACTCATCCTAAAATCTCTCATAAAAGATATAAAATGATTTTTAAGGATCATTTGTTTATCTAGATGAGTTCATGCACTTATAGGGCTTAGGTATAGTTTTAGGCCTAAAAGACCTAGACTGTGTTTGACTACCTATGACCACCTCTAAGTGGTTTCTAGTAAATTAGGTGTTTAATGTCATTTTTTCATATCTAAATAAATTTTCCACACAAATTAAAGATGTTATAATAATATGCATTTCATACCCTTCTTCATTCATGTGTTCTGCCTACAGTTTTGTCTTGACTGGGAGTGCCCTCTATCTGAGATAAAATAGAGGACATCTCCTCTATTTACCTAGAAAAATTGAGAATATGGGAGGATATATTAGGTATTCATTACCTTATATATAAATATTTAAGGATATTTCACCTCTGAAAAACTCTCAATATCATAAACCCTTAAGACTAGCTATCAAGTCTATGTAATGTCTGTAGGATCTATAAACTTTAGACTGAGTGACAAGTTAAAACTTATCTTTGCTCATTTTTCTTTATCTAAGAATCATATTATATTTAAATTACCACTATGATATTAGTATCAATCATTTTAAACCCATCATATATCTTTATATGTTATCCAAGACCTTCATTCTCCCACTAGCTTGAAATAGCCTACAAACTATGAATACTCATCTCAAGAAAGTGGGATTCATGTAGGTGACCTTCAACACTTCAACATTATATTTCATGACTTAATATCCTCTTGAGGTCACTAATACCATTCCATATTTTTTTTAATTCACTTTTGTCTTAGGGATATGTTGACATTCAAACTAGCTCTCCCCACTAGCTAGAACTAGTCTATTATATGTATTGATTGTGTTACCTATAGATGTGCATTAGATAGAAGTTGAAAATATCTTGTAATCACTTATCTATGTGTGTTTACTATTTTTCATTAGGTCATCTCATACTTTGTCACATTTCATCTCATGCCTTCAAACTAAGTGCCATTATCTCATCATCAATGCATCATATGCCACTATAAGCTACAAGTTCATTTGAGCTTTGTAAAACTATAGATTTCATTGAATATCCTTAGTAAAAACCTGAATAAATTTGAAGACATCAAACCATAATTATATTTTGACTTAGTAACCCCTTCATGTTTTAAGATGTTATTTTTAGGCTTGGACTATAAGAGAGAAACTTTTAAGTCTTGCCATACCTCAAGACACTCCACCATGAGATGACTTTTTATGAGGCAGAATCCCTTTTCAGAGAGATTAAGGTAAACTCTCCCAATTGTAACTTTCTCAACTTAGGAACAAGGACCTAGGTTTGTCTATAATATAATGGCTTTACCATTGTCACTTTGATATTCTCTATGTTCTTATACCTAATTAAATATCTCAAATGAGTTCAAACATCTCCCATTCAACACTACTCTTCCTCTTTTAGATTGAACTCAAACCACTATTAGAGACTGCCTGTAGGTGCTATCAAATATATGACTTTGTGTTAATAATTGGTTCTCATAACCAATCTCTAAACCTTTTGGATAGGTCAACCATACTATTTTCACTTTGAAAACCTCTCAAAACCTTTAAACCTTCTTACTTCATCAACATGACTAATCAGGGCTTAGCTCCACTTGACTGTAGGTGACTGTTGTAGGGAGATCTTGATTATGATTATGTGTTAGGCCTTGTATTTCATTAAAAACATGCTTGGGACCAAACCTTCAAAGGATAAAATTATCACCATACTATGATAGGTTGAAAACAACATATCACCTTTGATCTGAAGACCAATATAGAAAGGTAAGCTTTGTAATTATGAAAATAATGGTTGCAAACCTCCATAGTATCTTCTAATAGCCAAATGAGATAGTCATGCTTATCAGTTCACCTTCATACATGCCAAATAAGTTTAATATAACATAAAAAAGAAGAAAATTCCTACAAGTCCACATACAACACTTTATTTTCATAGACTAATGCCATCAGATAGGAAAATTAAAGCACTTGGGGATGCATTGGTAGTTTATAGTCACCAACATTCTTAGCAATGGTTCATGAAGCACAAGCCACAAAACTTAGAATTATGACCATAAATTTTTATTAAATAGAGACTAATATCACCCAAAAAAATCACTTGCTTGGAATTTTCTTCTCTTATTCATATTGAAGGAAAATCATTGACTTGTTTGACCTTGTCCAAGAGAGTGATGGGAGAAAGAGGTCAATTTTGTTCAATTTTGAGTATGTCAAAGCTACCTGAGCATGGAATTGGACTATGGGGATCTGAATAGACTTCCCTAAACTCTTCTTATGTGCCACAACTATTTTACATGTTATACAAGTGATTGAAACTCCCTTATTTATAGTTTATTTTCTTGTATGGATGTTGAACCTACAAATTTCAATTTCAAAACTAGCTTCTCTAACATATCCTAAAATTTGGAACATTAGAGTACCTCTTGACACCTATTTTTTTCATAGGAAACTATACAAGTTCATTTAATGACTCAAAAGGTGACATACAATTACTTGAGACAAACTAACAAATATGACAAGAGATAAAACACATTATATGACCTCATTAATGACCATGATACACATTTTCTAATCCTAAGAGACCCTATTAAGGTTTGAACTATATAGGGGGTTAACCTAATTTGACATGGGCTTAAATTAGTTAACATATCATTAATACCATATTGGTTCATATATATAATAATAGTAAAACCAACAGATCTCATAATGAATTTTCCCTACTAGAAAATATAATATGTGTTAAACAAGGAAATCTAAAATACATTCATTTCATTTTTCAAATGTAATGTAATTAATCCAACCATCTAATTTATTTATATCACAATAAGATTATATATATAATCAGATTTCAAATATTCATCAATAAAATCAAACCATATGGGTAAGATATATATCAAGACCTCAAGTTACCAAATATCAACATGTAACTCTATTTTTTATGTTATTCATCCATATAATAACATTTACCATCTCATTACTTTATTTACCATTTCTTAATTGCATAACTAAACTATTTGTAAACCAACCAATTCTAAAAGATTGAACTAAATATTCTCAAATACTACTTAATTAAAAGTTCCCTGAATTCCACAAATTAACTTCTAAGTTCAACCTTATTAAGACATGTACACTAGCATTTATACCTCATTAATAATACATATGCATTTTTATATTTAGTATATTATTAATTAGAATAGTATTATGTCATTAAATTAAGAGTATCTCGAATATATATATATATATATATATATATATATATATATTTTGATGCATATAAATGTAACACTATATTTAATCCTTTATCATTACATATGACATGTTTACTCATTTTTAAAAATATGCATATTTGACTATGGTATATATAAATTGAAATAAAAAGTATCACATAGAAATATATTCATTTTTGAATACTTAGGCATGTTAAAATTTAATTAGTTTCAATTTTAAACAAAGATTGAACTTTAGATTATACAATTGCACGATTAAAATCCAGCCAATTCGCAATCCAACTAAAATACCTCATATTCCACATAGTCAATAATAGACCCAGTCATATCTATATAAAAATATATTAAACATATCTATAAATATATATTGACATTTTTAATTTACAAGTTTCAAGAGGTTATTTTAAGTTTAATATCAATGTAAATGCATTCTACAGATATACACAACTGTATCTATATTGTAGGTTTTATCCATTTTCGCTTTCACACTAAAATGAAAACTTCATAAATAAACCAAGTGAACACTCAGTCACATAATAAACACTACATCAAATTTAGTTTAGCTTCAAATACAATATAAAATAAATCTTATATGTAAATAGAAGAATCCCATATTTTCCTTAAGCGTATACCCAATTTTAGTATGTAAACAAATAGATATATGAATATCATCAGTTCATTTACCAAATAGAGTTTTGATACATTTCAAACACATATAAAATAATTGCATATGTATTTAAAACAAGCCATTCATTATGTTATTCTACCCAAATCAACCTCATATGGTTCATACAAAATAGAAACACATTTATATGTGTAAGTATAAAAATCATGGACTAGAGTATAACATATTTGTATACATTGATATATTCATATTATCAAGTCCTCTATTAGATACATGTAGGGCATATGAATATACCCCTATATACTTATATGATTTTGGTTATACTTAAATATAAGTTTCATAAATGACATAAACAAAACTTGTGTTATAACTACCTGAATTTCCTCATGATTATAACCCTATACACACAGCCATGCCCTAGTTTAGGCTTAAAATCTTAACCCAATTATAATAAGTATAAGCCAATGCATTTATATAAGGAAAATAAAGACCTAATGATAGTTTTTATGGATCAAGTTTAACCCTATAAACTTATTTGTTCCTTAGCTCATTTTAAACATAACATCTACCCAACAAATACCCGTATAATGAACAAAATAATTCATTACTATTTCACAAGAACTGAACTTAAATTGAAGGTAGATTTTTTATATAAAACTCAAGGTTAATAAACCCTTTTATCCTCAATTTTACCCTAGTATCTATAGTAAGGGTTTCTACCATTTTAAAATCATAACTATAATTTTACATAATAATCAAATTAAATTAATTGGCAAGGGATTTAGTTTGTATAACCATTCAAACTAGGGATTCAAATTTATATACCTAGCTTTGTGGATGGTTGATCCATCCCTAGGGTAAGCTATTTAACCCTATTTTTATAAATATTTCAAAACAATAAAAATGAAAACCCTTAATCTATATAAATTTCCTAGATTTCATTATTTTATCACATACTAAACAAATACGAATTCAATCAATAGACCAACCTGGTAAATGATAGTACAGCTCTATCAAACTTGTAATGCCTTCTCCAAACTAGATCAAACCTTTACATTCATTCTATCATCTACCATGTACCCCCAAGCATCTCCAATCCTGATTTTAGCCATCTACATGTTTATTGTCATGCTAAGTGAAGCCTCCACTATCACTTCTATAATGTACTCATAATGAGCTTGGTGAGAAGTGTTTGCATGAAAACAAACTGGTAGTTGAACTATTAAAGACTCAACAATCTAACATGAAAAACCAAAATGAAGTATATCCTTTTCATAATGACTCGATAAGCTTAAGTCAATACCCATAAAATAAATCTTAATATTGAACTTTCCACATAATATAATCCCTTTTAAGCTTAATGATTATAATCATTGACTCCCATGTGATAAACATTATAATTCCAAAATAATATTGACTTAATACAAGACTATGCCAAATTATAATAACATGGACTTAGCATGATATTAATAATCAACTAGAAAAAACAATTAAGTCCCTTTTCATTACAAATTCATTTGTTATAAACACTTGCTCCACACTCACACAATGTAAACAAGACACTAATTATTCCAAAGACATTCACATATATATCCAAAAGCATTAGAAACTCATAGATTTCAAAGCATAAGTGTAAGCAACATAATCATATGCAATAATCTAAGTAAGACAACACATATAAGAGTATTAGCTAAGGAATGTGCACACTACCCATTCAAATATATGAACATGTCATGTGAATAGGGACCATGGTTTCTTTTTGGTTAGTGGTTATTCTACAATATTATTATGAATATATTCTATTTTTAGCTAAGATCATGTACAATAAATATCTACCAATACAATATAGGCTAACATACCTGGACACCAAGTTTAGACATCATGATTATAACAATATAGCTTTTAGGATTATATATTTATGTGGGTTATAGTATAATGGGTTGGATAATGTTGGGTCATATTATATGATAGCCATTTGAGAAAAGTTTCCTATGAATGCATGAAGGAAAGAGTATAGACCTTGGATATCTGGAATGACTGTGTAATGGCTACATAATAGTAGGAAGATTGTAAGTAGATTTAGTAATTTATGATTAATATAATGGCTATATATTCCTATTTTAGATATATATTTTGGGTACATACATGTGTTACAATATTAACTCTCATGAAAAGGATCTTGTCTTCTATCTAATACTATCAAACTATTATGAAGTTGGATGTTATTGCATAAGAACTCTATGTATTGATAACCTTCCTCTATAGATCACTATGAATTACTTCCAATAGTTATAATTTTTGTTATGTTAATGAAATACTCAAAGGTCTTTTCTTTACGATTTTGACAACTATGTATTCACACTAGAGTATTGCCATTAATTATCTATCTACGTAAATTTTCATATGATTACTAAAGATTGTGTTGAACCTATGTGATCCTAGTATAAAATTGAATACCTTACAATGATTTATCCTTTCTCATGAGCTCTTCCTTAAATCATAGGATGTATCCCTATAATTATCATGATCTGGTGAACCCAAGAACCTCTAGTAATAATGGTGTAGTGAGCGTGGAACTCATTATTTAAGGATATGCTAAGGTGGTTGCCTAGTCAAAGAGATGTGGAATGCTAGCTAAATTAGAAAATAACCAATTTTGCATAGAAAGAAGCTCAAATAATAAGGTTTTTTGAATAACAGATTGTGTAAGAACATATTTATGGTAAAATTCATGAGATATTCTAATGCAAACTACCTGGATTGCTAGTTGATTGGTTGGTTCATCTAGAACATCATTATTTCAAATCTTATGTGATTACTAACATTACTTGGTTTGAGGAGAATATAAAATAGCTTCAAGCCTTAAATACTAGATTGACCCATGTGACAGATCATTGGTTGGATTCATCCATTAATGGTTATATCATATATTTTGTATTATAAGTCTACATAGCATTTGAAGTGGTAAAGGATCTATTTATGAGAGGGATAAGAGGAAAAAAATTGAATTGACCTCCTACACTCATTAATATCCTAGCTATGGATAAAATGATGGTACCCATTCCCTTCCATATGGAATAGTAACTTCAAGCACCATGGGGGTGTGTGCAACATAAAGGGTAATGAATAAAATGTGAAAAGGTAGAGCTTGAACTTGAGTCCTACATGTTGAATCTAAAGGAAAAGGAATGAAAGCAGAATCTATAGTTAGAAAGAGAGTTGTGACAACATAGGAGATGGAATAAATAAAGTGAATTTTAAGAAGATGCAAATAGGAGAAGGATTAGTAGTATCGGTGATTTGGATGAATGGAGAAGACAAGGAGAAGTGCACAGTGAGGAGAAAAGAGTGAGAAGCCTAGGAAAAATAAGGATAGAGTACAAAGAAGTGATGAGGATATAACATAGATGAAGGAAGAAGGTATTAGTATAAAAGTAGATCAGATGGTTAAAATTTCATAATTTTTAGGAAGGTTATTGTAGAGAGAGATACAAGGATTGACCTATAGTTATAGACATAGTACAGGTTCAAGTTTTAAGAGATATATCTTTAGAGGTAAGGATCATTTCCCAAGGGAGTAAACATCCTCAAGCCCATTTAAAAAAAAATCATAGTAGTTATTACATAGATTTATATGATGACACTTGGTAAAGACCAATTCCAGAACAAGTTCATAGAAAAAACCTAGAAGTATAAAGGACTGCATATCATGAAGTTGCTCAAAGTTTCTCAGCCTAATAGAAAAAGAACATAACAAAATTGTTATCAACATAGATAGACCCCTTAATTCTTAAATAGGCCAAGGATTTCATTACATAAATTCAAATTTTATAAGAAGAGGAAGGAGATGATAGAGATATCTCTATAACTACCACATACATAGAATCAAAGGAGACATTACAACTGCCACCAAACTAGGAGGCACCCTAAATTTCATAGAATCCCCAAAAATTTCAACCATTTTAGATGTTAGTTATGATAAAATAAACTATGATACCTATAGGAAACCCCACTATGTCATCTCAATTTGAGCACTGACCCATTTGGCTCCCTATGATGGGTCTACAGCCCTGAAACAGTATCTACTCACCTACATTATGAAATGGAAAGCTAAAGGAATCACTGATGAAGTGGTGATGAAGTGTGATTTGATTAGAACATAAGCTATTAGATATTTATAATTTATATTATATAGAGATTTTGACCAAGTGACACTACAATAAGTCATAATAATGTTGATCATAAAATTTAAAGTCCATAAATGCTCTAGTTAGACCATACAAGATCTCAAGGAAACTATGTAAGGAGCCAAAGAGATTGTATTTGAATATGATAATATATTTTCAGATGTAATGAATATATTTGAGGTTTTTTATGGAAGATAAAGACAAGGATGCTAAGGTTCGATATTGTATAGACCTAGTTCACTAATAAAGTAGATGCTATAATAGCTACAATCTGAGTGGATTAGATTGAAGATTATGGAGGAGCTTCATCTCCTAGTTCACTGATAGAGAAGATGTTACAACTCATAAAAAATTTAGAACAAAAATAAGAAGCACTGTAGAGACCTAGGTCAGATCTTTGGGGTATGGAGTGTGGAAAAGAAGGGAACCATAGGAATGAGTGCCCAAGAATAAAAATAGAGTTTCGTGATATCTATCATGTAGTAAGACATCTGAAATCTCAATTTCATCTACTAAAATAGTATGTAAGGAACCCTCAAGGATATGTTGTACTAAAAATTCTATAAAACCCATAATCTTAATGATAATAAAATCCATGCACTATAAGAACTAAGAGAAGATGTTACTAAAAATGTCTTTGTAGTGGCTATGCAAAAAGCTAATATGACAATGCAAGCCATCATCAGACCTGAAGAAAATAGGCTTTACACTAATCACATTTATGAACCTTGGGAACTAATAGTACTATCCTATCAACCTATAGACATACATAGTTGGAATCCACCTTCTCAAAACTGGACAGCCCTTACACAAAATTGGAATTCATGGAATCTTATGATTTCATATCCAATGTAATCTAAATAGGCACTACAACCAATTCAATCCCAATACAATGGATATGGGGGTACCCAACATTTATAAGGGTGGAATCCAAAATAGAATTATATGAACTATGGGACCCAATAGTTTGGTAATTAGGGTTTCCAAATGAATAGAAGAGGATATCAATGAGGAACTAGGGGAGGTTACCAAGGAGGATAGCAAGGAGGTTGAGGAAATGAATTATGACCCCCAATTCAATGTTATTTATGTGGAGATTTTAATCATGTACAAAGGAATTTCCCTATGAATATTCAAAAACAATCTTATTGTACTTATTTTAGGGTTTCTAAATAACATGATATAGAGGATTTCTCAATGTTTACAAAGTAGTGAAAAGACAAGGTTATAAGAAACATAAAAATGGTAACCGTATAACCCTAAGAGGATTTATTCTTACAAACTGTCACTTGTTGGCAACATGTAGATTAGGGATTACCACTTTTAGAATTACCATAGGACCATGGTATTAGGAAAGCATAGCTAGATAAGTATCTGAAATCAGTCATGGAGAAAGGGTTAATGTGTGAAGCAACAAAGATTCTAAAAATGATTCAACAATAAGAGAACACTAAATATGATGTTGCAACCATAGATGCACAAATGTATGGGTATATAGTGCATATCATGTGACAATATGGTGTTTTCACTACTTTGATAGGCCTGATGAAGCTCCTTAGCATACTAAGAAATTAGGACATATCACAAAACATCACCAATTTTCTCCATAATTTGGTAAAGTATGCATAAAAGGGCCAATAACACGTAGATTGGATGATATGGTATGTTAAAACCAAAAAACCATGGGATGTTGATTTTAGAATGGACATTGAAATAGTAGGATATGAGGTACCCAATGCAGTGTTTGATTTTGGTAGCACTATTAATATGATCCCTTAGTCAACATGGGTCACTATTGGTTGACCTACATTAATTTATGCCTAGTTACATTCAATCTTGTGGATTATGGGCATGTTGAACCAATTAGCCGATTGGAGGACATAGAGATCAAAGTCATAAAATTGAGACTACATGGTGACTTCAAAGTCATAGATATGAAGATGGATGAGATGCACTATCCTATGCTAATTGGCAAAAAATGTGCCCATGATGGTCAGATAACCAGCAATACAATAAGGAACTAGTTAGAATCTCATTAGGGAGACAATGTTATACTAATCCCTTTAAATAAAGATGGATATAAGGCATAATGTATCCCTAAATAGATAGACTCTCCTTATGTTTGTGGTGAGAATAATTGGATGAAGGCAAACATTGAAGACAAATGATAGGCCATGTGATCCATTGAATGTGACTTCCTTTATAATCTCAAGCCTACCAAAGGTACCATTACTTTTAGATGAGTTGCCTCTCAAGCTTCTGTTATCACGTGTGGATATTCCACCATTATTGGTAGATGATGTATGTTCCATGTCTATAAGGTCACCAACTTAGTTAGATATAGATTTTGTATATCAAGTTGGTCAAATAGATCAAGATTACGTAAAACTAATAAAAAGGGGCATTATAACCTAGGATAGGGATTCTTTGGTAAGTGGAGACTATGGAATTTAAATTATCAATTAGATTAAGGGTTTTCATGAGGTATGACCTCTGCTTATGGTTTTTACAACATCATACCAATTACCATACTACTTTACAACCAAGGATGTTAGCCAGTTTACTATGATTGCAACATAATGTGGTTGATATCAACTAGAGAGTTAACACTTTCACATATGCATTAAAGGTTATTGTTGTGAACTAGTGGTTTGTACATAAAGAGGTATAGATATAATGGTATGAAGACTACAAAATCCTTCTAGCTTAATTATAGTTACCAAAAGAGTCAAGAAGGACTGGCCAATATTTCATGAAGGAAATTGCATTGAGCTTCATATTTATTGATGCATTAAAGTTTGGACTATGGATTTTGTCACCCCAAAGTATTATGTACATATATTCCACTATAATCTAGGTACCCTTCTTACTACTTGGTACATACACTAAGAGCATAGAAGGGAGACAAGACATTGGGCATAGGTTCAAGGCAATTTCAATAAGACCTTTATTTTTTAAGATGATAACCCTCCAACACTCAAGGTATTTTATAATCTAAAGGTCTTTCTATGCCATGGGAGGATTGAGGACTCAGATGGACTAATTGATTCCTCATCCTCCAATGATGTAGCCTATGATTTGAATAAATATTTATAGGTCTATAAATTAGAGAATGAAAAGGCAAAGATACAAGATGAAGATGAATGGGAAATATATTCAATTAAGGAGTATGATGTGGATCTTATATAATTATTTGAACTAGAATAGGAAGTTGAGACACTTCTAAGTGCAATCGAAGAATCATCTAAAGAAGAAAGATTGTAACATCTTAACATTCTAGAATGAGAAGCCAAATGGCTACTACGTGATTCCATTATAAAGCAAGAATAGAATATTTACCATGAACCATTGAAAGAGCACATTGAGAACATTAGAATCAAGGTCATTCCAAAATTAGCACATATTGGTGATTACTAATCACAAAAAGACACATCTGAGGTACTAAAACTCTTATGGGATTATCAGGATGTCTTGCTGACCAAGTTCATTAAAGTCAAAGGTGTGGATGCATCTTTGGGAAAGATGAGCATTGAACTAAAGGAGTGTGCATGAATAATTAAGAAAAGGCCCTACTATTTGAACCCAAACACGAATTTGAAGGTGAAGGTTAAACTAGACCACATGTAAGAGGTTGGAACTATCTTTCATATGGATAAATCCAATTGAGTGACTCCTATGGTCATTCAGCCAAAGAAGATTGGTGAGATTAGAGTCTGTAATGACTATCATCTTTTAAATGAGGCTTGCATTAATGACCCTTTCCCTATCCCATTTAGTGATGAAATTTTGCATGTGATTGTAGGCCATAAGGTGTATTCCTTTACTGACATTTTTAGTGGGTATGATTAGATTCTAATCATAGATGAAGATATATACAAGATGACCTTTACAATAGAATGGTATTCTTTTGAATATAAGGAAATGTTATTTGGATTGAAAATACACCTATAGTTTTCTCAAGTGTTATTGTAGCTGTGTTTAAGGATTTCATCCTTGATTTATTAGAAGTCTATATGGATGATTGGGTAGTCTTTTCATTGTTCTAAAACCATTATTCCAAACTAATATTGATGTTATAAAGATGCAGAGCACTATGGATAACACTCAACTTAAAAAATGTTTATTTTTTACACCCTTTAGGGTTTTGTTAGGACATGTAGTCTACAACAAATGCATCTTGGTAGATCGAGCCAAGATCACAGTAATTATGGGAATGCCACCACCTACAAGTATGACTAAGGTATAATCCTTCCTTGGACATATAGGCTACTATAGAAATTTTATTAAGTGGTATGCTACAATATCTACCCCTTTGGACAAGTTATTAAGGAAGGATACATGGTTCATCTAGATAGATGAATGTCATGTGACATTCATCAATTTAAATCATAGGTTGGTAACTACACTTATATTGATTTTTTTGGATTGGAGTAAGTCCTTCCACATACATGTGCATGTATTAGGGATCACAATTGGCACTATGTTGGTGTAGTCAAGAGAAGGTGGCCTAGATCACCCCATTCATTTTGCTAGGTTGAAGCTCTATATGGTTAGAAATAATTACACTACAATTGAACACGAATCCCTTGAGATAGTATTCACACTACATAAATTTCACCATTACTTGTTAGCTACACAATTTGAGTTCTTCACCAATCATCAATCTCTAGCTACTTGGGGAATAAACCTTTGTTGGGAGGTCATATATCTTGATGGTTAATGCTTTTCTAAGAGTTTCTATTTTGGATTAATGTCAAACCTAGTCAAGATAATGTGGGACTAGATAATTTGAGTCAACATAAAAATGGCAAAGAACTCGAGTGAATTCCTGATGAATCTCTTGATGCACACCTATTTCATGTGTCTATAATTATAGAATAGTTAGAGGATATTACATAGTTTATATAGTAGGGGACATTTACAAAACATTACATCGAATGAGAAAATAAATATTTGATTACTAAGGCCCTTCCTTTTAGTATCATTAGAGGATTATGTACTATTTAGGCAAGGATAAAATACTACACAGAGTAGCACTCAAGCATGAATGACCTTGAGTACTTGAATAAGCACATCAAAGCATCATTGGAGGTCACTTTGTTGGAGATTCTACTGCAAGAAAAAAATTCAAAGTGGCCTATAGTGGCCTTATTTATTTCAAGATACACATTAGATCATAGAATAGTGTGATGTCTATCAAAAGATGGGAAATCCAAACCAATGGGATGAAATACAACTCCAGCCAATGCTTGCATAACAGCCCTTTGAAAAATGGGGGATTGATTTTTTTGTGCCTATCAATCCACCCAAAAATGCAGTCATGCACACTATATAATCATTATGACCAACTAATTTACCAAGTGGGTTGAAGCTACCTGTGACAACTAACTACAGTGTAAGATATAATGAATTTCTTGGATGAAAGCATAATCACTAGGTTTGGGTGTCCAATCAAGATGGTAAGTGATAGAGTTATGTACTTTTTGAATAAAACCATAAAGACACTTACTAAATAATTCCTAATGTCACACCATAAAAGTATAGCTTACCACCCTCAAGTAAATGGTTAAGTAGAGGATACAAATAGAGTATTAGGTACTATTCTTAAAAATTTAGTGATGTTTAACAAGATAAGTGGGTGGATAGACTTCCTACAATCTTATGGGAATATTGCACACATTATAAATGTGACTTAGGGTTTACCCCCTTTCAACTAGTCTATGGTCTAGAAGTGTAATGCCCATAGAGTATGTTGTACCCAACTTGTGAATCATAATTATTATGTGTATGGGGGATCAAGATGAGTAGGTTATTAGACCTAAATAGAATGGATAAAGATTACCATAGATCATCCTAGACACAAGATGTAAATAATCACAAAAATAAATCTTGGCATGATAAGAATCTACGTAATAAATAATTTTAGGTAGATCAACCCATCCAACTATATAATAGACAATTTTGAGACTTTCCAGGAAAATTGAAAATATGTTGGAAGGGACCATATATTATCCTTACATTAATAAAACAAGGAATAATGGTCTTGAGAGATTTACAACGTACCATTTTTCCTAGAAAGGTGAATGGTAGTAGGATCAAACCCTACCACTAGTAAGTTGCACACCTAGGAAAGGATAGGTGCTCAATCACACCAATTTAGTGTAGGATTAATTTTCATTCATGATGTTTGGATTGGGTTTGGTTTTTGTTATGTTGTGTGTGTAGTTTATTAGTAAGTGTAAATAAAATGGCACCAATAACTCACAAGTAGGAGACATTGTGCATGATCAGGAGGAAAGAGTAAATACCAAGGTTAAATTGGATAGCATGAAAAGACAATTAAGTCTGAGAAAGCTATGTATGGGAGAGATATTGATGATTGCTAATGGATAAGTGATGATTGTTAATAACCATGCATGTGAGATAAGTGACATACATCCCAAATCACTGTATCGATCCACATCAAGAAAAATAATAATCAATTCAAATATTTTATGGGTCACATCATCCCACATGGCTATTGTAAAAAGATGCCACCTCGTCAAAAGGAATACCATGTCATCAATTCAAAGATTTAGTTACCAATGCTTTTCAAAAAAATATCCTACGACAACTTGGTGCACTTAAATCTAAAGGATAGAATGGACATATGAAGACCCATATATAGCCCCTCTTACCAGTTGATCTCTCATTTCACACTTAGCTAATTTCAAGAAATTTGGTTATCATCTCTCCAATTCTCTTGTATCACTCTATACTCATTGTCTTCAGTCCAATTTAGCCACAACGTAGAGATATTCAAGATAGTTACATCTTCATAACCACAATTCATAAAAATCCTCTCCACTACATAAATAGAAGATATTGGGGTTAGATTAAACATACACCAAGAAACTTTTTCAAATCATGAGGTGTATCATTATCTTAATCACATTAAAGAAATATTGTTTGTCCTCAAAGTAGCCTCGAATGCATAACCTTTGGTAATTCCACAACTACACAGGTTCTTCAACACTGATGTGGAGTGGTTAATTCAGTTACCTACATTTGGCCAAATGAGTTAGATCATGGAAATTTTTCTAGGAAGGTTCAATTACATGAAAATATATCTATTTGTGGAAATCACTATCTATGTGAATGAATCTGAAATGGCAAGGGCTATAGGCATGGTGACACATGGATTCTCTCCTATGCCTTAAAAATCAAAATCTCCTCTAATTATTCCTAAAATTAAGGAAGCCTATGCCTAATAAAATCATTAAATTCCTTTGTATGACATCCCAAATGAAGTATTATGCATCTTAGCAAAGTGCATTACTATGTGCTTTTGGAAAATAATAAAAGATACAAAGGAGGCCACAAAAGGGGGTTATCGATATTTCTCATTGTATGATCTAGAAGGAGGAATAATTTAATTGGCCAAAATTTCCTATGGTTGAGCTTACAACTAATACCTCATCAGTGTATATCCATAAATAATCTTCTACTAAGGGGTCTTATTCTAGGCCACAATGTTCAACTAATATTTTCCTTTGGTTTCCCATGCCATACTAATACTCTTGGTCATAGGTCTCTTATAAACTTTAAGATTTGTAGGAAATTTAGAAATATGAAATGCATTATGGGTGTTATATTCTATAATTAATTTGTTAGTGACATAGATGTGGTTGGAAATTTATAGTGGAGGATTGTATGAGGTAGAGGCTAATTTTTCTAGGTTAATATAATTATATTCTAGGCATGATTCAATGGATTTTCCATTTTTAGCTTTTTATGCATCAGATTTGGGCATAAGATTCATGCTAAATTGGTATTTGTAGATTTTATGCTCATCCTCAAGGTGTTTACAATACTGGTATGGTTGAAGATTAGTAGGTATAATCACTTCCATTCATGAATGTGGAAATTTTATACACTAATGCAATTTAAAAGGTATGGCCTTGATTTTAGGGGTCTAGGATCAGCCCAATAACAAATTGGAAGATAAATCCAGATCTAAAACATGGTAAAAGTATCATAGGTAAATGGACCAATAACTACCAATAGGCTAATGGTACCTTGAGACTCTCATTCTAAATTATAATATTTCTTGATAATAATGGTATCTAGATAAAGTCAATTTTTATATATTTGAGATGTTTAACCAACTTAAAAAATGGAATGTTGAAACCCAAACCATTGTCTACAATGACACATTTAAATATATAGTTTGTTATACCATCTTTAATGTATAGTAGGTTATTATGAAATAATCCTAGAGAAGACATCACTTTGGTCAAAAGTGAGATGTTGGCTAAAGGCCAACTATCCTACAATGGCTTAGAATTTATTTGGAGTGATATCATATAGCATAAAGGATTGGTTTAAATGATTATTTAGGATGTCTTTGTGGATGGTAGACATATGCAAAAAATCCATGATGGAGATATGTGTATGTAATTTCTTCAATTGTTACATAATATCATATGCTTTCCACTTAGTTTTATTAGTTAGTTTATTTATAATAGGTGCATAAGGTTGATTAGGATTATTTTGAGTATTTGGATATGGTCCTCTTATATCAACTCTATCTTGTCAAGTTATGGCTATGAAATCTTGATCTAGAACTTAGATTTTGTAGTTGGTTGGGTAGGTAGGGCATCTCAAAATGATGATTTTAGATGGTATGGTCCCTGATTATCAACATAACACTTAGAGGAATCACTGGCATAAGGAGGTTTTTAGGTATTGGTTGGTAAATATGCATTATTATGTGAAGGTCTAGATCAATTTTTATTTGGTCTAGGGTTAATAGTGATGGTGGTAACATGATCACCAAAAACATTACAACATTTTTGTAGGTATACATAATGGCATGATGACCTCCTTGGTTGGCTTGATTATTTTACTCTTGGTTTTGACTATCCTACTATTATTTTGGCTAGAATTATTTTTTTGGTGGAGTTATTTGCCATTATTGTTGTTGGTGTTGGTACTATTATTGGTTCTTGTTATTTTTATGTTGAGAAAATGGATTTTGGTATATACCCAAGTTATGATTATTCATAGGAACATGAGTATCTCTTTCTATTTCTCTAGTTTCTAAAATGTTCCTAATTAAATGTTTGAGTTGGATACACCATCTTATAGAATGTCCTCTAACATGATAGTACTCACAAAATTCATTTTCTTTATACCAATTAGCAAAAGAAGTATCATCAAGAAATGGATTTGGTATAAGCTAACTAATCATATTTTATTGAATTAATCTATAAACACAAAATTGATAGGATCACCAAGGTCACTTAATTTTTGAGAAATGGGTAGTATTCTCCTCAAATGAGGGGCTTGTGATTGGTTTTGATTTTGTGGCAGTTGGTTTTATGGAGGTCCTGATTAAATTTATGGAGGAAGTGGTTATTGAGTGGGTGGAGGTATATGGATATCCATTGTTTACACTATTAAAAGATGGAATGATTTAGTAACCCTATCACCAACAACATTATTATTATGGTTGTATGGTTTAGGTCATTCATTATTGTTATCTTGATGGGGTGTGGAAGTTGGTACTTGATTTAAGTTTTGATTATAGTTCTAGCATTGATTCTATTTTTGGTTCTAATTGGAAGAGGATAACTTGATTTTGCCTTTGTTGAAAAGGGATTTCTCAATATAGATTCCTTTTACTATGAAATCTTCAAATGTATGAGTATATTACATCTTAATATTGTAAGATATTTCACTATTTAAGCTCCTAGTAAATTTTTCAGCCAACTATTTATCTAATAGATTGTGCATAAACTAGCTTGTTAAGGCTCTCCATCATTGCAAGTATGCAACAAATATCTCACCAATATTTTATTTATCTTGGAATATATCCATAATATTAATCCCATTCTTGATATTATATGATTTTTTTTTAAATTCTTTGAGATATCATCAAAGTTAGGTACAAAGCTTTTTGGTAATTTCAACAACCATTCTTAGGCTTGTCTAGCTAGACTCTTTAGGAAGATTAGAAGAAAGTATATATCACTATATGCTACCAAATGGTAGGAAACAAATAATTACTTCAAATAATCTCTAAGGTCACCTTTTCATTCATATTTTTTGAATTTAGGTGGCTCATAACTTGGTGGAAATGGTATTTGAAAATACTCCATGTTGAATTGGTAAGAGAATAAATCCTCTAGTTTGAATTTATTCATTTTTTTCTAACCTGCATTTCTTAAACTACATCCTTCATCTATTTTAAATCTTGGGTAAGGAAATTATAAGGATAATACTATTTATATGTAGGTTACATAGTCAAAGGTATATTATTTTGACTAGGGTAGGTATATTGTAGGATGCTATTTGAATTGGCCAGATGACCAGCTATGTGTATATGTATATTAAGGTTATATTTTGGGTATAGAATATGTTGTTTTTGAATAAAAATTTTGTTTGGGTTGGATACATAACCCTAGATAGTGAATTATGGTTGAGGTAATGACATCTATCTCTATAGAATATGTTGATATTATTGGGTTTGGGAGGGAACTTGTTGTCTACTTATTAAACCCTTTTAAATATATGGAACACACTATGAAATAGCTCCATACTATTAAATATGTTATTTATTATATCCTTATTGAACATTTGATACTCATTGGGTGAAAGAAAATTATTACCGGTCACCTAGTACCTTCTATGCATAAGAACCTTATTGTTAGATAAACACCTATTGTTGGATTGGTAGTTTTTGAAATAAAACTTATTGGTTTGATACTTGAAGTAACACTTCTTATTGATTTGGAAGTTAATGGTTTGGAATTTGTTGATTTGGAAAGTTTTATTGTTGACCAACTAGCACATTCTGACCAATAATAATACATTGTCAATCAGACAACATATGTGATTGAGAATGTATATTGGTTTGTGTTTTTTGTGGTAGAGCATTCATTGTCACCTATTGAGGTGGTGTAGTGTTATAAACTTATTGTGGTGGTAAGTTATTTTTTTGGATTATTAGACCTTATTGGACATGCAAGGAAGAATATAGTTGGGGAGTGGAGATTCCTTATTTATTTTAGGAAATAGGCATACCTATTCCATGTTGTTACAATCCACTCATAACATTATTTAAAGTAATCTATTGCATATTTTTTGGTGGCAAATTAGACCCGTTTTGGTTTAAATTGGACTAAAATTGCATGTTATCCATAACATTTTGGTTGTGGTCTTATATTTGATCAATATTATCTTCTTTAAAAATATTAACATTATACATATCACTAACCAATGTGCTTTGTCTAAAAGGGGTCTAAATTTTGACATGCATAACCTGAGGCAATTGATTTATTTCCATATTTATGGAGCTATCTCAATAAGTGATGTGGTACAAACAACCCTTATGTTGAGGTTACGATTTATGTTGAGATAGTTTTGGTATGCCTAATATACCTATTCCATTTATTCATCCATAATACCTTTTCCTTTTTCAAGTGTATTTTGGTCTTATTATGTTATTTGGACCAAATATTGGATATAACTAGTATATGATTATTTGAATAGTTGAATTCACATTACATTATTAAATATTATGATCAAATTATTCAAAATTTATAATAATAAGTTTGGCATAAACCTAGCCCCTACTTCAATATCTCTAATGAGAACTTTGTATTTGTTTTCCAACAAATTATATTCAAATATGTATGGATCATAGCTAGTTTTTATTGGCTTCATAAAATAATAGGGCTCTTAATGTTAGTTTTTTTAATTTTATGAATCATTTGAGAAAGGTATTAATGAATTTTCTCTAGGTCTTAGCCTAGATAAGGAGGTATAGTTACCAAATATTACGTTAAAGGGTCATGTATTTGTTCAACATATGGGATTTTATAAGATGTATATAGATCCATCTCATAAGTGATGACAACATACGACTCTTGAATAAAAGGGTCATTAGTCACAAAGTTCCCATAGTTAGGATTATACATGGTCTAGCTTTGTGTGTAATGAGGCAAGTTTAGATCCATGGATAGGTCACATGAAAAATAAAGGGTATAAAGGTAATGAACAACTAAGGTCTAAAAATAAAGGGCCTTTGACTTTTTAAAAGAGACACAAAGGGATAAAAAAATAAACTAGTCAAAGTTAGGATAAAATAAAAAAGTGAGGGAAGTTTAACAAAATGATATTGATTTTCCTAAAGGTGATTATAATTAGTAGTAAAAGTAACATAAAGGCTCAAACTCATTTATGTCTAGTATACTGATTTGGCCATAGGTGGTTATAATCATTCATAAGAGTGTCTAAACAAACTATAATAATTGCAAACTAAGATCAAGAGAAAATAATAATTTTCCCAAAGGTAGTTATAATCATGTTAAACTAAGGCTAGACTTAAAAACACAAAAATTGAATAAGAACTTCAAAATAAAACTAAAATAAGGTAATTTTTTTGGGTGACACTTGATAATTAGATCAATTAAGACTTAAATTTTGACTCATAAAAACTATTGGAATAATGGAACTAGGATACTCAAAAATTGGCACAATAAACTTCAAATAAAGTACATGGAAATAATGTGACTCAATAATATGATCTAAACAAGGTAAAAAACAAAGAATAACCACTAGGTGTAGGCAAGGGGTCTTTTATATCAGATATAAAATCAACCCAAGTAACATAATCCAAACACAAAAGGTAGAAAACCTAAGCCCAAATCAGATAAGGCTTCATTGTGAACCTAATTAATTTAGGATTTATACTTCAATATGTTGAGTTTTATATTTAATGTAAAAAGAATAAAATGTTCTAAGGCAAAGGATAGACCAAAATGGGTAATTTAACAATGTGTTTAAAAAAAGAGATTTATAATAATAACTTGGGTCTTAGTTTCAAAAATGGCAAGAGTTTGGAGCAAACTGACAATGTAACAATGCTCCTTGAAACAAATGACATGGTAAATGGTTTTATACTAGAATATCCAAGGAAATTTTTTGAGATAAAATAGGTAGCATAATGACACCTAGTTTAAAAAATAGACACATAAGTGGTTTTTAGAACAAGACTCCAAGGCATAAAGTGCGACAGAAAAAGACAAAGTGACACCTCTTAGGCTAAACAAGTGTAGAAACAATGTGATTTTTTTTGGAATTATTTTTTATGCAATAATAAAAATAAATAGTTTTAGTCTAAAAACACACATTCAAATAAAATAAAATTATAATTATTAAAAATGGCTCATCCTATATCTAAAACTGACATGGGTGTCCATAGATTCAGCGAAGTTGCCATTGATATACCAATGCTTGTGAGTAATAAAGTGTTAATACAAAATATAAAGCACAATTGTAGGTATATTTTTTATGTACCCTTTTTCTCTCAAGCATTGGTATATAGCATGAACTTAGAGTGAGAAACACTCAAAATTTGGCATGAAATTTTGTGTCAAGTAGGGATTTGTCTAAAATCTATAATTTTGATGCATACTAGGAGGTCCCAAGTGTGGCTAACACAAGGGGTGAAATCATTTCAATTGGGTTCATAATATCTAACTTATCATGAAAGGGTATATTCCTTTATATAGCTAATCCATCTATGTACTTATTAGTGGAGTCTGATGTTTAGCTAGACCTGACCCAAGTTTTATTTAGGATCAAAGAGGCTAGCCACTCAGCCCTTAGTAATCATAGTATCATGTGCCTTAATTTATATACCTCATAGTGGAGTGGGGTTGGAATGATGATGGGAGATGAAACCCCAAGTCAATGAACCCTTAAATAGATCATTTGGAGGTGATGAACTCCTTCCCATAATCCAAATGCATAAAATGTAATAAATGAAAAAGGAAAAAATTAAGAGGTCATTTATGGATCACCCAATTCACTTGGAGATTGAGGATGTCATATACAAAATTATTTATGACACAAATTTATAAAAAAAAAACAATAAAATGATCAATTTTGGTCACTCAAGTTTACTAAAAGGGATGGGGGGAGAATATACATGCAATATCTTGTAGTTTACCACAAACAAAGAAACTAGTCTAAGGAACTTTGAAATTTGGCTAATAATGAAAGCATACATAAAGTTAAAAATATCACAATAACTATAAATAAGTTTTATGTTCCTTTAAATATCACTAAATTTACGTGTGATTGAAATTTTTGCCCCCTAGGCCTTGTTTGCACTTGCAAAATTTTCAAAAATAACTAACAAGGCAAAAATAACTAAGTGGATTTTAAGCAACAAATAAAGTGTGTGCGAGATTTTAATAATGATTAAACTTTTATTCTCTCCACATTAGATCCTAAAAATTTTTATAGGAATTACCTACTTAGAATTATAAAATACAGTGATCAAATAATAACTTAATTTAAACTCTTGAGTTTATGTTTTTGTCTCAGAAAATTGACAATGATCACATAGAGATCGATGTAAATTCCTAAAATCGATGTCAATTAATTTAGATCATCAATTTTTACTAAAAACATAAAAACAACTATGTTTTGAAGGAAAAATAATTAATAAACATTTTTTAGGCTCAAACTTCTCAAGCATTCTATAGGAAAAAAGTTACACATACAACAAACAGGTTATCAAACACAAAATGAACGCAAGGAAAATCAAGAAAAAAAATTTAGCCATGTTTCTACCTTTATCTATTTGATAATTAAATATAATGTTTAATTCTTGCAATAGATATTGATCTAAAAAATTGACATTGATCCCTAAAACCTTGCTAAAAAAGATGTAAAATTCTAAGCTAGAACTTGAAACTTGAAGATTTTAATGCATCCATTAGAAAAACTAAGACTAGCATATTAATCTCCTTGGCCATACAGGATGTTTGGTCCCACATATCATGTCTTTATGTTCCTTAGGAGTTTAAAGAGGAAACAATATGTAGATTAGATTCTTGTTAGTGCAAATGAGAAAACATCAAGAATAATAATTCACTAAGACTAAACCCTCTTGCCTAAGAACTAGGGGGAGAATATCAAAATAAGAAAGAGGAAAAAAATACATTAATAAAATACAATTTTATTACCTCCCTTATCACATATTATGCTTACTTTTTGGCACAAAAATGTTCATTCGCAGCCAATGATGAGCGTAGTTTTCTAACAATGCTCTTTCATGGTGGTAGCATCTCTTCAATAGTCATTTATGTCTTGGTGTGAAGCTTGGAATAAATTTTGGAATAATAACACTACTCTCAAATTCTTCAAAAATTTATTCTAGTATAATAGCCTTACATAAAAAAGCTTGTTAAACAATGGTTTGGGCACTTGTATTTATATCTCAAAGAACTAACACTAACCTTAGGTAGGTTAGGTTAACTTGTAACTTCGGTTGAGTCTAAATTAACCTAGGTTGAGTCATTATAATATTGGGTGGGGTTAAGGCACTCATGAAATCTTGATAGCTTATTTTCTAATATTTGTGAGGCATGTTAACTCACTTTAGATATTTATGAGGTGTGAGTCATAATTTTGAATATTTATGAGATAATAAATCACTTTATTAGCTCATTTGACTCTTTCACTTCATTTTTATTTAAAGTTCATTTTTTAGTAAATGAAATTCACTAATTTTATTTGTATTTTTTGTTTAGGCAAGTTAATTAGGATTTTCAATATAATTAGACTTGCTTAATGCTTTTCTAGCTTTTAGAAATTGATTTAAATGTCATGAATTAATAGTTTGACATGACAAAAGTGATGATTGTATAGGTAAGTTTACTCATCACATTTATAGGTAATTAAATCCCTTATGTGAATGAATTTAGGCAATTTAGGTGATTTCTAGGCTTAAAAATGTCATTTTCTAGATGTTGAACTGACTTTTGGTTTAGGCACAAAAGTGGCCAAAACTAGGTGTCTACAACAACCACTTTATAGTGCCAATGAAAAAAATCGTCAATAGAACAATAATAAGAAACAACCAAGCTCAAAAATTTCTACCCACTAAGGGCCTCATCCTAAGTATCCAACATATTCTTCAATGTTTTTTCTAAGTATTCAAGGATCTATCCTTTTTCCTTGATCATACCTTTATCCTTCTTTGTATTCTTGCTTGAGCCTTCACCATCATGTCTATTTTATTTACGCTTAATAGCACATCCGTGCTAGATAAACAATTTTTTATTATTAATTTTTTGTAACCTAACAAATTTTATAGATTCTTTATAAGGAAAAGATTATCCTCTTCCAAACTACCAAATATCTCCTCATGTCTTATCATCTACATTATCAACTCCTCGATGTCCTCTTTTTTATTAACCCATATTTTTCCCAGTTATGTCTCTTAATGGAATATTTGATCATGTTATGGTCCTTAAGGAACCATCCAAGGAAGTATCTATGTAAATTGAGCTCTTCCATCAATTATTTGAACTTATCTTTCTCCTTGAAGGCTATAGTCAATTCCTAAAATTCTTAGCTAAGCTTCATTTTATATTTCTTGGTCTCTTTGCCTTTGTTGTTATTGAAATAATTTTATGATTTAAATATTTTTAACCACTCAATAACTTATATCATCCTTTTTGATTCAATGACAATATATCCATCCTCAATACTTAGTCCTTCCATAGTATGGTCTCTAATAGAGTCATCCACAACCTTATTAGGAGGGGTTTTTACTCTCAATGATATTATTGGCTTCCTAAAATTATTCCCATTTAGATTGTCCTTTTCCTCATAAACTAAAAAAATAACATGATTAGGGCCTAAATTCATAGCTATAGAGTTCTTATAAAAAATTTATCTTGATAGATATGAAATATTTAGTTTCATTTTTTTCTTCTAATATGATCTTTTCAATAAATAAAAAATGTAAAAGGTAATATTAACAAGTAAGTTATGTCTAAATAACTTGATAAATATAAAATATAAAGTGAGAACACAATTACAACTACATCTAGGGTTGTAAATTTCATAACCTACTTATCAACATCATTGAAAGGTTGAGGAATCAAATCCTTAAGGTAGACATGTTGAAACATAATTAATTATTCACCATTTACAATATATTTATTTATTTCATCCTTCATATCACTGATGGTTCTGTAAAATTTATGACCTTCCACATTCCTACCCATAACATAAGCAATTAGCTCAATATAAATACCAATCTCTTCCCCTTTAATCCACACCACTCTATCCTTCCACCCATCAATGAAGGCCATAAATATGTGAGGGTTAAATCCATTAATTATTTTGAGAAAATTACTAAAAAAACCTACATGGAGAATGTATGCAATAAAAAATTCATCATGTCTATAAATCAATCCTAGATCAGAGAAGATAGAGCATACCTACACTTATGATTGGGAACATATTTTTTAAGCAAGACCATGACCAATATGGGGATCTACTAGACCCAATTAGGGGATCATTTACCATATTACACCATTATAAGGAGGGTTATAAAGCCTCCAGTTTAACATAATAACATAATAACCCTAAGGGGGTCCTAGATATTGATATTTCACCTATACTAATAACAAGTAAACTAAATCTAATTTAGTGCTCACCAAATATTGTGGCAAAACATGAGCAGTTAGTAAATAATAAAAACATGTATAAGAGAATCTCAATTAAGCTAAGTATGAGTAAGAACCTAATATATGGAATATGAAGAGTAATATTATTCAAAGCCAATACTTATTCTACTTCTATCTACTAAAGAGAGGAGAAAATTTAGAGAATACTTACTTGAATGTGAACCCATCGAGACTCAATATCTCCCTTGGCCAAAATGGATTCACAATAGCTTGTTGTGGTTTGTAAGGATCACTAAAATAGGCCAAAGCATCAAATACTTATCCACAAGACTAGATTATCCAAGTAGAAACCCTAAGCTAAGACTCCTCAAGTAGAATGGTGGAAGAACATATTGTAAAAAAAACTCAAGAAAATAATAACTCTTTATTACATATTAAAATAATGATGAAATGATATTGTATTTATAGGTAGATTTGACCCTTGATCCTACCAAAAATCCTAGCTAACAAGGTTGACCCAATTAACCTAGCACAATTTTAAACAATTATTCACTAGCTTAGACAAAGGCTAACTTAATTTGTAAGTGAAAACATCCCAAAACTATACAGGGTTGACCTAGCATAACCAATTAACAAAAGTGACTTAAAGTAAAGAAAAGAGGGATGGAAAGTGAAAAATATTGGTAGAGTGTGAAAAATAAGAGTAATATCTTAGGGAATGGTATTAGGAGCTGGTTGGATTGGTAATAATGTTGAAATAAGGGACACCAATCCTACAAAGCACCAATGGTCTACCCACCCCTTTCCTGATGCACCCCTTAGGGCATGCACTTAGAGATATTGAGTCTCGATAGGTTCTTATAATATTTAAAGTGTTAGTATTTAATAAAATTTTAAATTATTATGTGTATACATGTGACCCACTTTAATCTCATCATGTGTCACTAAGGTGCAATAGGGTATGGTGCTTCGATAAAGAACATAATAACACATAATGTTGATGCTAAAAAAAAGTTACAATATTTTAAATCATAAAATAATTGAAAGTAAATGAATAAAAATTAAATAACTAAAAAGTAAATGTGATTCATACCTTGACTTACCTTTATTTCTAGATGGTTATCTATTATGTTGTTAGTTTTGATTGTCTAGGGTATAAAGACTACTTTTAACACATGATGAGTTTCACGTGAGGCATATGTATACACATAATATTTTCAAACTTTTATTAATTAATGACACTTTGTATCTTTTAAGAACATATTGAATCTCAATCTCTTTAATTATATACCTTAAGGGGTGCACCAGCAAAAGGGTGGGCAAATCATCGGTCTTCATAATATTGTTGTTACTTTTGCCACTTACCATCTATACACTTCTCTTATAAAACCATTTACCCTAAGCTTATTATTATTATAATACATATATATTTTTTTTTACTCTTTCCATCCTCCTTTTATTTCATTAACACCCTTTTATACAATCAATTTTAGTAGGTCGATTGGGTCAACCTAGTATAGTTCAGGGGCATTTTTCACTTTCTTGGTTTGTTAGCCTTTTAGCTAACCTAACTTAGATCAAGTGGTTTATCCTTGAAAACACATTGGATTAACTAGGTTAACCCAATAAAATTGACATTATTAAGAGGATTTAGGGTAAGATAAACCTATATATATAATTTCATTTCCCACCATTTCATAAGAGAAGAATTAAGATTGAAGAAGTGTGAGTGATCATCTCCTTATTGACCATTCTACTTGAGGAATAAATCTTAGGGTTCCATAATTTATTTGGAGATGTGGATCTTGTCTTATGGAGAATTATTTTGGATTCTTAGATAAGTGGTGCATCCTAGAGATGATTTATCTTGGTTATCTTTACATACCACAACAATCTCTTGTGAAGCACCTTGGCCAAGGGAGAAATTGAGGCTCGGTGGGTTCATCTTTAAAGGTAAGTATTCCTAATTTTATTTCTCTTTTGTAAGAGTAGATATATAATGAATTTATATTCTTCTCTCATGTATTAGGATTTTTTATACATTGATGTGATTATATGTCTTCTAATACATGTTTAGTTCAGTTTGTTTTATTGTTTCTAGCCCCCACTTTGTGTCACAAGCTTTAGTGTGCACTAGATTAGATTTAATTTCTTGTTATTAGAATAAGTGAAATGATTTAAACCTTAGGAATCCATTAGGTTTATTCTATGATTGTGTTAGACTGTAGGCTTTGGAACCCTTCCTAGTATTATGTGTTGTGAAAAATGATCCCCTAATCAGGGATAATAGATCCCAATATTGGTCATGTTCCTACCTAGCAAGTGTATCCCTAATCAAAAGTGTAGGTATTATCTATATTCTCCAAGATAGGATTGATCTATAGACATGATGGATTTTTGATTTCATACAATAGTCACTATAGAAGTTATGATTCCTAAGTGATCAGACATAGAAAAATGCATATTTCTTTCAGATACTATTGTAGCATTGGGTGTTATGTGTGGAAATGCCACTTATTATTCCTTATTTGACATCATCATTGGAAAATAATTATCAATCATCAGGGATGGAATATATACATCAGTTGGATAGATGATGTTTGTCAATAATTTCATTGGACATGACATGTATATTGATTGGATTGAGGAGGCTACCTAGATCTTTGTGTATCTCCTGTAAAATTGTGTTCTTGTATTATGATGTGGTTTTGAACCAATGTAAATAATTCATATTTCTCCAAAAATGTGTACCCTTAATTTTTTTAATTATTCATGTATGTGTAATTGTAACATGTTGTGTAAACCCATACATAATTTCATATGTAAAAAGCCTCATAAATAATAAACCATTTTCCTTATAAACAACAATATTGTGATTTCAATGTGTATGTTGTGGTTTAAATACATCAATTGTGTTATTTAGATAAGCCATAAATTTTTGAATGTAAATATTCTAGTGATGTATATTGTGCATAAAACTCATGTGTAAATGTTGTGTAAAATAACTTTCAAGCATAAAAACATATAATGTATAAGTGAAAATTGATGTTGTTGAACAAATTTGACTTTTAGGTCAAATTGGGGCACCCCTAGTAAAAAACTTGAGTTTTATGTACTTTAGGGGGTATAATATCTTGTCATGAGTTGAATTATAGGTTAATTTATGTCAACTAATGTTATATTAGCTTTGGTCAACTAGTTTTTATGCCCATTTATCATTTTTGGGTCATTTGAGGGGTCAAAATAGCACATTTAATGCTTCTTATGGGTTTATTTGGAAATGTGAGTGTCAAAACATTATTTCATATCCCATGTGTCCCTATAAGTCTTAAGAAACTGACATAAATGAAATCTAGCAAGTTGATCAAAGGAAAGGTCAGTTTTCTTAAAGAAAAAGAAGAGCTTGGCACTTGTACGACCTCCTTGGGAATTTTACCACTTGTAAAATGGTGAAAAGTGTCTCTTTAGCTTCCCCAAATTCATCTTCACATTTTTATTGGTATGGAAGTTCCATTTTTTCCCCAAAATCATTCTATCTCTTTTTTACCCTTCTTGCCATAAAGAAGTGACTTGTAGGTTCTTACTTTGTATGGTTAGCACATGAGGTTTAAATAAAATGGATCTTTAGAAAATATTCTACACTTATATACCTCCATTTTAATATCAATAATTTTTCTAATGATTAATTTTTCTTTATGAATCATCTATTTGAAGTTGACTATTCACAATTGCATGCTAATATATATACCCTCTAGGTTTTGCTTTGGTTTGGGAGATTCTATATAATCTAATTATTGATATTGTTTATATAGAATATTTAAATTATCCTATAATAATCTCCATGATTTTTAAGATTTAAATTTGTTTTGATAATCAAACTAACTCACTTTGTAGGAGGGTGTCATCATGAATAGTTTCAGTCTTTTTTCCACTTGTAGAATTTTGAATTTTGTATAGAGGACCTATGTAACATGTTCATAAATGTGTTTAAGGTTATTAAGTATTAATTCATAATTTTTTTGCATATTTTTTTTGCTCAATTTTTCATATGATTCCAAAGAGGAGGTGTGCAATCATATTTAACTTTTGGATACTGTCAGCCCTTAGCATGCATCTATAGGTATTCAAAGCAATATCATGATAAGAATGAAGCCTTAGTGATGATATAAACCTATTTTAAGTGTAAGGAGTTAATTTTAGGGAATTTATATAGTCCTATAACATATTATTATATTAACATCATATGTGTGAAAGTATCCAAATACCTATGGTATTGGGAGAGCCTTGAAGGTACTGGTATGGAATATTAAAGCATGGTAAGATCCTCTTTCAAATTATAGCATGTGTAAAATATCAATAAATTCCAAATTAAAACATAAAGGAGGGAGTAAAATAACTATTAAATGACTATAAAATTTTAAATAGGGGTTTTCCAACATTGCCTCAAGTCAAACCAGGCATGAATACCTACATGCAAGGTTAAAAAGCACAGTGTCTCAGTAAATAGGGGTAGTGGAAGCTCAAATGTAACAAAAGTGCATATTAAGAGATATTGAAAGGATAACATGATGATTTAGACACACACACACACACACACACACACACACACATTCTCCATATTCATTATTGGCTTCATGAACCTTGAGTAAAACAAAAGAAACACATACAACCCCCTTATGACCAAATGTGCACCTACAGTCAGTTGACTGTAACTATGATAAATAGAGGGCTAAGGAAATATGCTTTGATGAGGTTTAACCTACATATAAATTACTAAAAAAAACGAAAACAAAATCCAAAGGCTTTAAATATACTAAAATGGGTTTCAAACATTATTTTCAATGTCAGGTTATCCAAAGAAATTTATAGGTACAACACCCTAAGGCAGAACACAGTCAAAATTTATACTGAGTTTTGATTGAGTCAAGATATGTTAAGAGTATATGATAGATTAGAATGATAAATGAATATGTTATCCCATTAATTATGATAAATATAGTCTCATTAATCTCTCATGGTATACAAGGGACAAGAAGACCTTTCCAAATGCATACACATTCCATATAGAACAACCTTGCACACAGTTCATCTCTCATTATCTATTTTGGAATTTGAGGGTTTTGGAAGGACAATTGGCCTAGTAAAGAGCCAAAAAAAAATTGGGAGTTACTTATTTACTTGTATAATATTATCCAACCTTAAATTGGTTTGAATAAATAGGGGAAGTTCCCTCTATTTGTTTCAGATAGAGGGCACTTCCCCTCATTCAAACCCTGATAATTTTGGTAAGAAATGATCAAAGGATGATATAAGGGGTAATTATAACCTTGAAATATGTTTTTTGAAGCTAAATAATACCTTTAAAAAATTTAATTTATGCCTCATAAATATATTATAATGATTAGATTATTCCAAATCTACAAGGGTTGTAGGTAATGTCATTAGGCATCATGATGCCTAAGTACAAAAAAATGGTTAAAACCATTGCTAGCATGAGATGAGATTAAAAATATATTTTATCATTAATATTATATTATGTTATAGGTATTTTATATTTTATAATTAAAATTAATTCAATTAAATTCCTAGACCACCAGATATTATAGTTAGTTCTAGTACACAAGATCTAGGCCTAGTGCCCAAAAGGAGAGGCCATCACACTTTTGCATGAAGTAAGAATTTGAAATTGTTAAAAAATGTTTATGGGAGAATATTAAACATTTTAAAACCATTTTTATATATAATAAACCATAAAATGGCCACTTTTGACTAGAAAACTCACTCAGACTTGTATGAACGAAGGAAACCTGCTCAAATTGGCAAGTTTGATCACTCATATCTCACCTAAGGTTTTGAATGGGAGTAAAAGGAATTTGTATATGTTATTAGGGTCCATAAACACCATTTTTGTGAAGTTTTTTTTAAGTTTGGATTTCAAAACTTTAAGAACCAACCTTAAGACCAAAATCAAGCCTAAAACCCTACTAAACCATTGCCAAGGATCAATTTTGGGAAATGGAGTTGGATAGATACTAAAATGAAATAGTTTATCTATAATAATGATTATAGGTTGTATAATACTCCATAAATATACTTAAAACCAAGATGAGTTGTAAGTACTTGTATGGATGGTGGTATAAATAGGGTTTTTCTCATTATTTTATGTGTTGTGTAGGCTAAAAGAAGAGTTAAGATATGAATAAAATATTGGATGGAAGAATAAGAATTAATATGACTAAAAATATTCACTTAATTACCTAAAAAAAACTTATAAATTCCCCAACCAGGTGATTCAACTTAACCAGTCAAATCTGGCATATTGGACAAGTTAGTGAAGAAGATGGAAAAATTCAATTGAGATGACTTTTAGGTACACCTAATGATTATAAGTCCATGGATAGCCTTTAAACTTTTCACTCACTCCATCCCATATATTTTCATGGAAAAATGACACCAATTTTGATTCCAAGTGTGCAAGGTGCATGGAAGTGTAATTTTTTAGATAACAAATGATGATGGATCACTTTTATGTGATTCTAAAAGACCAAGCATGTAACCAATGTATGGAAAACCATGCCTGATGTCCATAACCTTAATTAAAATAATTTATACTAGTCATAATTATTTATAAGACGTTAAAATATCCCCAATCATGAAGGTATTTCTTTATGTGCAAAAGGAGGAGTTTTGTGCCACTTTGCATAACTTTGATGACTTGAATTGATAGTTTTACGTCATGAAATTGCATGGTTTGACCCATAAATTATTTTAATGTATATATAAATTATTTTCATATATATACAAGTGTCCTTTTGAACCTTATACTTCTCTCTCTCTCTCTCTCTCTCTCTCTCTCTCTCTCTCTCTCTCTCTCTCTCTCTCTCTCTCTCTCTCTCTCTCTCTCTCTCTCTCTCTCAAACTCTATAAGAATTAGCTATTTTGGCATTGTATGGATGCCCTACTCTAGTATGGCAAATCCTTGCTCATTTGTATACATTTTGATCAATTAAATTACTAAGTTTTACCTATTAATGACTATTCATAAGTGTGTAACACTTTAATGATGAATCTTTTTTAGTGAAGACTATGGATTCCTAGCATGTGGTCTCATTTTTATACCTTGTTTATAGTTGGAAAACTTTTATTGTAGGGCATGTGAAGTGTTTTAAGAGATGTCAAATGTTGAGTTAGTATTTTCATTATTTATATTCAAGGCCTCTTATCTATTCCTCCTATCTTTTCACATTCATCCATGACCTCACAATGTAACATTGATGTGAGAAGATGAAGATTGAAAGAGTGTATGTTTTAGTTTGTTTCTTGGTCTCAAGTGTAGAATGCAATTGGTTGGAAGTCATAATTTTTTTTTGGTGTATCACCTCCTTAGTTTATATTTTATTTTAGTTATCTCTCTCCCTTTTCACCCCCCCAAGTTAGATATAGATTTAATCCTAAGTGGTACATCAAGGGAGTTATCCCTATCTAGAGACTCGCCTCATTCTATAGGCTGCCCACAAGACTAGAGGTGATTCCATTGTCCCACTTGGATTTGGAGAAACTTTTCATCTCCTCAAAGGGTGAAAATCCAAGTGACTTTAGTTTTTAGCATGTCTGATGGGACTCTTGTTCGAAGAAATTAAGATATTTTTGGTGTTGTCTCTTAATAATCAGCCTTTGGAGGCATATATGAAATAATCAATGGTGACATCAAAGAAATATTAAATATTCAAGCATCCCAAGATAACCTTTGAATATTGATGGTAACATATTTCTTTATATTCTTACTTTCAATGAAGATTCAAGGCTGATTTTGGTGTTGAGTTTTGTCTTACACAAGTTGGTGAAACATATCCATCTTGTCCCATTCCATATCAATATGAACAAGTTCTTGGTAAGTCTTTTTATGATCATTATCAGTCCCAATATGACCATATTCAACATTGTCATGAGTTTATTAGTCCAATAACCAGTCTTCTCAATGTCTTGTTCTTAGTCAACCTAATCTTTTCTCTAATCAACCCATTTCCACCTTCAAACAAGCACTTTTGGGCTATGAAATGTATATGTTGGAGATTAATACTCTAAGGGGATATAGTTAATGGATTCCTAATAATTCCATCCATCAAGTGAGAAATTCATTAGAGTTAGTCAAGAAAGAGTGTGTACCTATTGAAAGAGCCAATTGGCAAAGGCTCACAAGTGATATGATAAATGTGAGTGGTTTGATTGCATCTTTGGAAAAGAAGCTAAAAATTCATAAGAGGAAATATTATCAAGTCTATCAACCTTCATACCCACTTCCCCAAGTTTCATACCATCCATACATGATCCCTACTCATGAGTCAAATAAAGCCCATAAAATTCATCCTTTTCCAAATTAATTGGAGGAGAGAGAGTTTAAAGAAGAAATCTTGTGTTTGAAGCTAACCTTGATAGGAAAATTGAGTTGGAAAATATACATATGAAATAGTCCATGTTGGTAGCAAAATAAGTGGGTTTAAAACCCTCATTTCCCTCTCACATTGTATCCCCACCACCCCAAAAGGAGACTCATGATTCTAATGTCCTAAGTTGGAACAAGATAGTGTAATCATGGGGAAATAAAGAGGAGAAAATCCTTGACAAGGGATGTGAAGTTGAGAATACTCTTGATCCTATAAAAAATCCTCCTACCTATTGAGACCAACACCCACTATATTTTTTTTAAAGGATGACCCCTGTATTTGTCTCTATAAAGTCTATATTCTTGATTGAATGTGAAGAGTTGTCTTATCTTTGATTTTAAAGGCAAATAAATTTTAAATTGGGAACATGTGTTTTGATGTATTTTATCATGTTTACATTTCATGGTTCAAAATTACTAGTAATTGTCTTCAAGGTGATTAGTTGTAAGTTACATGGAAGAAGATAGGGTTCTTAAGGAACAAACCCTAAAGGGGGTTTGAATTTGAATATTCACAAAAAATACTAGTAAGAAATTTTATTTCATTTTGATTAAATGATCCTAAGTCCAAATTTATATTAACCTTAAAATATGTTTTTTCTTTAAAACATGATCGAATATTAATATAAAACCTTAGGCTAAACTTTATACACGATTGAGTATTAATTTAAAGCTTATGCTCTTTTACAGATCTAACAGTAATTGCTTATTCAATGGATTTGATCCAATGATGAGAAAATCCTAAATTATTTTAAAAAAGACATACAATTAATTATTTGGGCCTAGTGAATATCTAACGGTGATCATTTGCTTGGAGGTTTTGATCCAATGGTTCAAATTAAATCTAACACCTAAAAGTATGTTAATATCTATTAACCACTTAGGACTTGATCCAATGGTTCACATTACCTCAGAGGTTATAATATAATGGTTCACATCAACTTAGAAGATTTAGGATCACTCAAAGGATTTATGTGTGACACTTGTTCATTGGACCAAAAAAATTTATTGTCTTCAAATTGACAGGTTTTCTCACATCATTTGACATTTACGAGGATGTATTTGATGAGAATGAACCCATCAAATTTAACATGAGATAGAAAGATTCCATTATGTTAAATTTTACAAGTTCACACCCATCATTTGACGTATATGAGGATGTATTTTATTGGATCAAACCCATAAAATTTAAACTAAACAATCTCAGAAGCCTCAGGATCTCTTGAAGGCTTTACGTGTGGCACTCATTCATTAGACTAAGAAAAGTTTATTGTTTTAAAATTGATAGGTTTGATCCCATCATTTGACATCTATGAGTATGTGTTTGATGAGATTAAACCCATAAAATTTAACATGAGATAGAAATTTTCCATTGTCTTAAATTGGATAGGTTCACCCCCATCATTTGACGTATGCAAGGATGTATTTGACAGGACTGACCGTGTCAAATTTAAATAAAACAATCTTGGAAGCCTTAAGATATCCCAAAGGATTTACACATGGTTTTCATTTATTAGATAAATAAATTCCACTATCTTAAATTTGAAAGGTTCACTCTCATCATTTTATTCCTATGAGGATGTATTTGACATGACCGAACCCATCAAATTTAACCTAGAAAATCCTCGAAGCCTTGGGAACTCCATTATCTTAAATTTGATAGGTTCACTCCCATAATTTGAAATTTATGAGGATGTATTTAATGTGACCAAACCTATCAAATTTAACTTAGACAAAATTTTTAAGCCTAATCAAAGGGGGCATTTCTAAAAAACCTTTTAATAAATTCCTAGCTTGTTACAAAGATAAGCTTAGTATATAAAGATCTTAACCTAAGTCATTTTGTGTTTTTTAAACATAAAATTCTAAATGATGTTTTTAAACCTAATATTTATATGATCATGTAACTAATTAAAAGGTAATCATATTTCAAGATCCAATGGTGATCACTTGTTTGTTGGATTTGATCCAATGGTATGCCAAAGTTGAGGTCTTTCCAAAGGCCTCACGCGCTTGACACATGACACAATAAAAAAGCTCAAATATCAAGAACTGATAAAATGTAAGGACTTGGATTTATATTTTCAAAGCAAAATAAATAAGACTTTTGAAAACCACTGGTCACTCTTTAAATGTCATTTATGAAATTTGTCATGAAAGGCATGGAACCCTGCCACATAGGCTCCACATAAGCATGGAGGATCTATATGAAAGATATCTCATGATTGAAAATGCAGAAGACATTATAGTAAGGTTCCATCATATATAAGGAACATATGAGATCAAAGTTGTATGTTTTGTTCATTAAAGCCAAAAACCCTATACCCTCTATAAATAAGGCCAGAGTTAGTTCAATTAATTATGTGACACCTAAGATAATTGTGAACTGAATTCAGAGAAAGTACCTTAGTAAGAACTTTGATATCTTTTTAACTATAATACAATGTTATCAATGGTAGTGGGTAGGAAAAAAATGAATATTAAGGTAGAGATTTATCTAACTTAATATGCTAAAGGAAGGGTCTTTAGAGACATAAAGTTAGATTTAATAGCATTAAATGTACATGGAATGAGGAATTGGTCTGAATTATTATTCTTTGTCAAGGAGTTACAACCAATTTCCTAAGAATAAAATAGGAATTATTTAGTGTGGAAAAGTTACAAGGATTTAGTATCAATTTAAATGGTAGGCCTTCACCATGTGGCTACTAAACCAGAGGTAATGAATTACATTGATCTTCTTGTTTCTATTTTTGTTGACTGAAAAATAGATGGAAAATGGATTATTCATGAAGGAATTATAAAAAAAGTTACATGCATATCTCCCATGGCCTTTGAGACTTATTATAACCTCCCTTTGCTTCATGTCAATCTCTCTTCCTTGAGAGAATGGATAAATTCCCAAAACCTGGATTTAGTCTTGTCACTTTGGTTAATCCAAGGTTCCTATGTTTTTAGGACCTCAAATGGTGAGATTCCTATTGTCCAATTTAGGGAAGGTGTTAGGGTAGTTATGAATTTATTGAACAAAGCTTTTGGTGCCTCTTTTACTACTTATTTATGTAAGGTTTCGGTATATTATGTCCATTGCATGTTGGAGCAGACCTTAACCCCTCCTATTAGAGACTTAATAAGTTTATTCTTGGCCAAAAAATTTATAGACACCAAGATAAATACTTCAAAGAAATTATTTATGATGTCTTACCCCTTGGATTCACTCCTAGCCTCTATTAATTTTATTACAATTTGAAATTGGTCCCTTGATGGTAGAACTACCATTTCCCATCATTACTCCAAATTACATATTTTAAAATAAAAGAATCACATGCAATTCATATGTGATGGTATCTTCCCAATTATTTTTGTGGCAATTACTAGTGTCTCTATGCCCAGACTTCATCCTCTATTCAAAATACAATTAGAGACCATGGGGGATGTGTTGTTCTATCTAGATTGCACTGTAATAAGGATAGAGGGAATCATGGTCCAACCATACATATTGCCTATATATGTTCCTAGTAAGCTTGTAGAGAAATAAATTTCTAATCAAATCATCTAGGGAATGGATTGGCACTATAAGAAGAATAAGAAAGCTCAAGTTCATCCCTTTCCATTGGACATTGGTATAATTATAATTAAAGATTGGAAATAATTGGTGATCATGGAGGTACACAAGAACTCTTTTGATTTCCAAATGAATGATCTTAAGATGTGGGACCCCAATGATAGAGTGGCTAACCATATTCAAGATAAAAAGGTCCCAAAGGTTGAGTACAAACATCAACCAAGTGTGGGAGATGGTATTTACACAAAGGCAAGGAACTTTGAATAAGTCGTGTCTAGGGTTAAAAACAACATAAATTTAGAACATTGGTTGGTCAGGGATAATAATCTTTTAGGAGAAAGATGGAACTTACATCCTTTATAGTATCACTTATTTTCAAGACCATTTAGGAATACATATCAAGAACCACCTATTAAGGGACAATATTATGAGCCTACGTAGGGATATTTAACAAAATCACCCTAGGTTGGGTAACTTGAGGATGTAAAAGGAAAAGGTAAAGATGTGATTCAAGGGTTTAGCATTGAGCATAGACCTAGTGAAGGTTCCCAAATTTAGGAATGCCCACCAAGGCCTTCTTCCCCAATAGAGGTTATTAGCATGATTACTTTGGAAACTAAAACAACAATAGAAAGTTCCCTTATTAATATCATAGATTCTTATAGTTTGGATAATGAAGAAGACCCATCTAAGTAAATAGACAAGGAATTGGTTTCATTGGGTAGTGGAAACATATAGACAAAATTAGCCTTAGTTCCTCTAGCTCCAAGAAGGAGGCCTAGGTTAACTTTCACTCACCCTACTAGTGAAATAAACCTCTTCAGTGATGATAATATAATTTATGGACCAGCCATTCCTGATTAGTTTTTTTATCAGAAGTTGTAGAAAATCCCATCTCTTTCTCCTTCACTAGCTTTGACTTGAGTGGACATAGGTGTTTAGGATTATGCCAAGCCTTGGATTCAAGATATGTTGAACAAACAAACATATAAAATCATCCAAATTCTTCAAAATAAGGAAATATAATGGGTTGGTACCCTAGGAGCCTCTGGGAGTTCAAATGTACAGATTCCTTAACAACCATAGGTGAAAGAATTTAACCCTCATGTCTAATTTAATCTAGTTACATCAACTCTTGAGAGGGTAGAGACCAAAAAAATTACTATTGGTACTGAGGATTTCACCTTTCAAAAAGTGGAACCATTTTTAGGCTTAATTCCTATTACAGGGAAGGTAGCAGGGGAACATCCTATTTTTCAAGAAGATGTAGCTAGTATGGTAATAACCCAATCAACAATGACCTTGGCTAGAGTTCAAGGAATGAATCAGAAGATTCTCAACTTAGAGAAAGAAAAAAAATATTTAGAAGCTTAGGTCCTCATTTCAATTCCTAAGGATGTATTTCAAGCATTAAATATATCCTTTATAGATGCATTTGAGAATTTGAAATGCATCAAGTCTAGATTGAATGCTTTATACCATCAAACTAAGATGACACAAGACTTAATTACCCAGTGGAAAAATTATCAAGCTTAGATGGAAGAGGTCATCAAGGTGCATAAGACAAAGTAGGTATTAGACTTCAAGATTATCAAACATAGACATTTAGACATCTTCATGGTAGTTTTGATAGATAAACAAGAGGATTTGATCACCTAGATCAATTATGTTAAAGACTTCATCAATAGAGACATATACTTGGTAAATCAGATTGAGAATTTTTTTGGGAATCTATTAGATAAACCTTCTCAAACCACTACTATAGGCTTGACTGATGATAAAGAATTCAAGCAGAGGGTTGGTACTCACATCCAAAGCATCAAAGACATTAGAGGTAATTTAGCTAAGGATAACCTAAAGACCCTTGATACCATTATTTTTTTAGGGAAGCAAATTGTAGAAGCACAATATATCAAGGAACTTGTATCTTGGGTAGATACTAAATTTGACACGTTAGACAATAAAGAAGAGGATTATATAATGAAGCCTATAGTGTATTTTGAGTTGATCAAGGAATAATACACCAAGGTGAAAGAATTCCACATACAAGGTTAATTGAAGGGCCCACCAATGAAATTCTTAAGAGAATTTTCTTTTTGTAAAGTATATTCTAGTCTTTAGCATATACTCTTTCTTGTCATATTGACATGTGACCTTCAACATTGTATCTTTATCTTAAGTATATTTGTCCTTATTTGCATGTTGATATTTTGAAGGTTAACTGGTTAACCACCTATGTTTCTTATAAATAGTTAAATGGTTACCATTTTTAGGAGAGATTTTTTGAGCAATTGATATCAGAAGCATTTAATATAACTAAGGAATTCTGAAAAGATTGTCTGGATAGTTTTGTTAAATGTCTATGCTATCTCTCAATTGTGAAAATTCATGTTAAATTTTAATGATTCTTATTTTTTTGAGTCACATTATTTATCATATGGTAGTTAATTTGTGTTGAATTTTAGATTAACTATAAATATCTAAAGTATATTTTGTTTTATTTTCTCTTCATTTGGATGCACTTATGTTATTCAAACCATAGTAGAAAACTTTTAAAGTAAAATTGGTTCTTACTTATGATTCATACTTTTCCTCTAAATCTTACCTGATTTGTGATGTAATTTGAGCTTATGATATATTATAACATAAATTGGTTTAATTTTTACTCAATGTAATTTGAATTTTGTCATAATATTTGATATCAAAACTTGCAATCATGTCTCTTCCTTCCTTACCCTTCCTTTTTATTATTTTTTTTATCAAGATTCACTCTAGCTTAAAGATCATTGTTAATAATCATTTAGTTTAAATGTTGAGTCCTTAAAAATACTAAGTATTCAAATTGTGTAGACCCTGGTGCCTCCCAACCACTAAATCAAATAAATATTGTGGATAGTTTTCATACTTTGCTTCTATTTCACCATAGACAATCACTAGATAGTCATAAACTATAACTCATGCCATGGATTCTCATAATCCTAAAATGAGAAGTGTTCTTCAAAACTAAGGGCATCAATGGTAGAGTTTGAAGAATCAACAAGAGAATCTCCAATGGCATTAGAAGGAGGGTCTCATTAAAGATACTTAAAATCTTTCACATGTATTTGATCAAATATATTTACAGTTTACATGATTATGTTTCTTTTAGCATAAATTGTGTAAAGATTGGTGACCTTTATGAAAATACGGATTTTATTGCTAATAAGTTATTAGTGTTTGGAGTTTGGGTGGCCTATTTTATTCAAATTTGACAATTATTTTATAATAAGAAGTCTATTTGAGTCATAAGTTGTGAAGATTGGTCTTCTTTGCATAATTCAATACATCTTTACACTTGTTTAGTTAAAGATTGATGTCATTTCTCCTTTTATGAATAAATTATTGAGAATTAGGCTTAGTGTGCATATTATTTGTAATTATTTGGAAATTAATGTGTTACACCATGTTTTAAAATAGGATCCTTAATGTTCAAGTTGGAATTACCAAGGATTAAGACTAGATCACATTCAGAGACTAGAGAACCCTTTCTCAAAATAAATATTCACGAAAGGACTAGAAAAGATAGAGGAAGATGTAGGTATTTTAAATATTTACCATCATCAACTTTGTAAGGTATTTTTGTGTTTGATCTTCATCCAAGCATGACATGGCTTGGAATTTTCCCTATCATTATACTAAGTGTTATTCATGATTTACCACATAATCCTAAAAAACATTTGCCAATAGTTAGTCCAACTGGTATTATGACTACTAAAAAACATGTTAAATCTTTCAAAGCTATATTAAGATTGTTAAATTTTATTCATGAAGATGTAGCTTGTAGGTTTTTTCTATTTACATTCAAATATGCTACATATGAATTGTTCCTTAATCTGCCTGATAATTGTATTATCTTATGGAATAACTTTGACACTATTTTTTTTGATCAATTTGTAAAGATCATAATCCCTTGTGAAATCTATCATAAATTTACAACTATTAAGAGAGATAATAACTATTAACAGAGATACAAGTGAACCTATCATGTATTTTAATGCTAGGTTCCAAAATATGTTTAGTCGAACCATGGATCCATATAAACCTAATGAAGCTTTAGATTTAGAGGTTTATAAAGATGTTGTTGACCCCATGACTAATGTATTTTTGAAGAGATACCTTCCACTTATTATCAATTTTTTTAAAGCCTATTCTGAATCAATGGTTGTTAGCGATTAAATGCAACCCCAAGGACATATGGCTTATTCTATCCCAAATGTTAATCATATAATGCTTACATTAAAACTTTTCTGAAATAATAACCAAAATACTCCAACATTAAACCAATTTCCTACTTTGAATGTGTTGCCTACTAGTCATATTACCTCTAATCAAAATTTAAGTTTCTTAAGCCATCAAGTTATAATGGATTTCATGAAAATGACCATAAGGTATTTATTTCCTATCAATGGTATTAACAGTTACCAAGGTCAAAATACCAAGGTTAAAAAAAATGAGAATGAGTCTATATTAAAAATGGTACAGAAGCTTAGCACTAATTTTCTGCAATTACAAAAATAAGTTGGTAATGCTAATGACAATTCTGGAAGGAACTTCAATTTTCAAAAGTTTAATAGGCCTAGAAATAGGTTTTAGAATGATAATTTATACAATAAAAAAGCTAATGAGCCTTCCTCTATCAAAAATATTATGGATATAAACCTCACTAATATTTCCTTACCTAATTATTATAGGTTGCATGCTACTTCCAAGCATGGTGAGATTGATTGCATTGAGTTTTGTAAAGATTATGAAGATTTTTAAGAACTTGACACATTTGAAGTGGTTCCAAACCAATATGTTACTACAACTTATTTTGAATCTAAACCATCTGACCAAGTGCATATGGTGGAAACCCATTCCCTTTTCAAGAGGATAATGAGCCTTACAATATTCATGAGGAGATTCAAACATTCCAATAATTTTTGAAGAAATATACTCTAAGAAATAGGGAATAAAAACAACCATTGACTACTTCTACCCCTCTTAATAATTATCAAACCCCTCCAGACATTGTATCCAAGAATAATCCTAAACCCCCTAGAGTAATTTATTCTAAGCTAACTATTGATCCTTCAATAAAAACTAACTACCATATTATGGAGGATATGAAAAGGATTAAAGCCAATATCACTCTACATGAGCTAACTCAGATTATATAACAAAGAGACTTACTTTTGGAATCTTTATCTAAGAAAATTAGGAAGTCCCCCTAAAAATGATAGTGAAAATGTAATTACTCAATTAATCAAAGTAGAGTCTCCACCTTTTTTACTTATAGTCAAGATATTTGGGAAGAATGTTCATAATTGTCTTTTAAATTATGGAGCCTCAATCAACATTATGCCTACTTGGATATGTGAACAACTCAGGTTAACTCCAATCAAGTCTCATAGGCTAGTCACTCAATTGGATAAATCTAGAGTTAAGGTTATAAGATAATTATTGAATGTGCATATATAGTTGGCTAGTGAACCCAGTGTTCAACAATTAATTGATATCCAAGTGGTAGAAATTCCTATTGTTTATGGATTGATTTTGAGTAGAGAATGGACTAAGGATTTAAATGGATATATGTCTATTGATTACTCACATTTATGGCTTCTTTGGAAAGGTTTTCCAAATCAAATAATAGTGGAAAGGGAACCTCAAATGAAACACATGATAAAAAAATATTGCCATTAATGAAAGGGTAAATTTCTTGGATTCTAATTTGGGAGTTTTCACTTTAGAAATTACAAAAGAACCAGTTTCTAAAAGTTCTCATCAAATTTTTGGTTTGTGGAAGTTATACATTGATGGTGCCAAGTGCAAATCAAGATCAAGAGCTGGTATTGTATTGATAGATCCTTAAAAAAAGTAATACCATGTAGCTTATAAATTACAATTTCCTTGCACCAATAATTTGGTTGATTATAAAGCTCTCATACTTGGATTATAGTTTGCCACTAAACACAAAGTTAAGGAGCTCCTTGTATATGGAGACTCTAAAATTGTGGTTAACCAACTGAGGAGTAAATATAAGTGTAAATTATCTTACTTAAAAAGATATAGGTTTAGGGTATGGGACTTGATAGAATATTTTTATGCCTTCAATATCTTAGTTGTTCTAAGAGAAGAAAACAAATCTACTAATGAGCTTGCCTCTACCGTAGCTAACCTCATGCCTAATCATGATTTTTAAAACATTAGTATTGAGCTAGTACCATGTCCTTTATTTCTTGACAATTTAAATCATTTCCAAGTTTTCAATGGTGATAAAAAAATAATAGATTTCTCAACTAATTATGGATATTTTAAATCTCACATTATTGATGAAATTTATGAAACTTCTCATGAGAAGGAACTTAATGATAAAATCGTCCAATTAAGTGACAATGAGATACCTAAAGGGATGATTTAATTGGAAAGACTATTTTATCTTGACAAGATTTCTAAGGCAACTAAAAAACCAAAGGTAAATGGTAGATATTATCAGGTGACAAACCTTGGTCCACATGATCAACCCCAAATAGTGAATATAGTGAAGGTTTGCACTAAAATGGAAAATAAAAAAGCTAGACAGTTGCTTACAAAATACAAGGATGTAATGGCTTGGTCTTATGAAGATTTGAAAATATTTGATCTAAGGGTCATTACTCATACTATACCTCTTCAAGAAGGATGCAAACATTTTAGATAGAAGCAAAGGCTATTCAACCCTATTTTAGAACCCACGATTTTTAAAGAAGTCAAGAAGCTATTAGATGCAAGGATAGTGTTTCCTATTAGACATTCCACTTGGGTGGCAAACATAATTCTAGTCAAAAAAATAATGGGGAAATAAAATTGTGCATAGATTTTAAGAATATAAATAGAGCATTTGAAAAGGATAGTTATCCTTTACCTTATCTGGACAAGGTTATCCAAACTATTTTAGGATCTTCCATGATGTCTTTTTTGGATATAACAAGGTGCTTGTTATAGAAGACAAGATTAAAAAAAAAATTGTTACTGAATGGGGAACATATGTTTACAAGAGAATGCCTTTTGGTATAAATAATGTAGGGGCAACTTTTCAAAATTCCATAGATCATGCTTTCCAAATTTTATTAGGTGCTCATTCACTGGATCATAAAATTTTATTGTCTTAAAATTGATAGGTTCTCTCCCATCATTTGGCATTGATGAGGATGTATTTGATGGGACCAAACTTGAAAATTTAACATGAGACATAAAGGTTACATTGTCTTAAATTTTATAGGCTCACCCCCATAATTTGAATCCTATGAGGACGTATTTTATAGGACTGAACCCAAAAAATTTAAACTAAATAATCTTGGAAGCCTCAGGATCTCCTAAAGGCATTACGTGTGGCATTCATTCATTAGCATATGAAAATTTTATTATCTTAAAATTGACAGGTTCACTTCTATCATTTGACATCTATGAAGATGTATTTTATGGGACTAAAACCATAAAATTTAAAATGAGATAGAAATATTACATTGTCTTAAATTTGATATATTCACCCCTGTCATTTGACATATACGAGGACATATTTGATAGGACCGAACCCATCAAATTTAAACTAAATAATCTTGAAAGCCTCAACATCTACTGAAGGCTTTACACATGGCATTCATTTATTAGATAAATTGATTCCATTATCTTAAATTTATATGTTTTCTCCCATAATTTGATGTCTATGATGATGTTTTTGACGTGACTGAACCCATAAAATATAACATAGACAATCCTTGAAGCCTTGAGAAATCCATTATCTTAAATTTGATAGATTCACTCCCATCATTTAACATTTGCAAGGATGTATTTGATGTGATTGAACCCATAAAATATAACTTAGATAATTTTTTAAAGCCTAATCAAATGGGGAATTTTTATAAAACATTTTAAGAAATTCCTAACTTTTTATAAAGACAAGATTAGTATATAAAGATATTAGCCTAATTCATTTTGTGTTTTTTAAACATAAAATTATAAATGAAATTTTTAAACTTAATATTTATATGATCATGTAACTAATTAAAAGGTAAACATCTTGTAGGATCCAAAGGTGATTTCTTGCTCACTGGATTTGATCTACTGGTGTGTCAAAGTTAAGGACTTTTCAAAGGCCTCACAAGATTGACACATGACACAATTAAAAATCTCAAATATTAAGAACTAATGAAATGAAAGGACCTAGATTTAGCTTTTCAAAGAAAAATAAAGAGAAATTTTGAAAACCAATGGTCACTCTTAAAATGACATTTACGAAATTTGTTTTGAAAGGCATGGAACCCTACCACATAGGCTCCACATAAGAATGGAGGATCTATATGAAAGATATCTCATGGTTGAAAATGTAGAAGACATGATAGTAAGGTTCCATCATATCTAAGGCATGTATGAGATCAAAGTTGGATGTTTTGGTCATTAAATCTAAAAACCTTGAATCCTCTATAAAGAAGACTAGAGTCAATTTAATTGATTATGTGACACTTGAGATAATTGTAAACTAAATTTAGAACAAGTGCCTTAGTAAGAACTTTGATAGATTTGTAACTATGATATAGTGTTATCAATGGTATTAGGTAGGCAACATATGAAGATTGAGGTAGAGCTTTATCTAACTTTAGATGTTGAAGGAAGGGTCTTTAGATACATGCAGTTATATTTAACAACATTAAATGTACATGGAATCAAGAATTGATCTAAATTATTCTTATTTGTTGAGGAGTTGCAACAAATTTACTAGGAAGAAAAGAGGACTGCTTTAGTGTACCAAATATGCAAGGATTTAATATCAATTTAGATGGTAAGCCTTCACCATGAAACTGCTAAACTAAAGGTAATGCATTACAACAACCTTATTATTCCTATTTTCATTGACTACAGATATATGGATAATGGATTATTCATGAAGAAAGTATCAACAAAGTCTCATGAATAGCTCCCATGGACTTTGAGACTTATTATAATCTCCATTTGCCTCATGTCAATCTCCATTCCTTGAGAGAATGGACAAATTCCCAAAACTTGGATCTAGTCCTCTCAGCTTGGTTAATCCAAGGATTCATTATTTTTAAGACTTCAAATAGTGAGATTCATATTGCCTAATTTGGGAAAGGTATTAAGGTAGCTATGAATTTATTAAATAGAGCCTTTGGTGCCTCTTCTACTACTTATTTAAGTAAGTTTTTAGTATCTTAAGTCCATTTCATGTTGGATTAGAACTTAACCCCTCCTATTGGAGACTTAATAAGTTTTTTCTTGGCTAAAAAATTAACAACCATCAAGAGAAACACTTTCAAGCAATTCTTTATGATGTCTTACCTCTTTGATTCACTCCTAGCCTCTATTAATTTTCCTGGCATTTAAAATTGGTCCCCTAATGGTAGAACTACCATTTCCCATCATTACTTAAAATTACATATTTTATAATACAAGAATCACATGAAATTCATATGCGATGGTATCTTTGTTGTAATTTTTTAGGCAATCATTGGTGTCTCTATGCCCAAGATTAATCCTCTAATCAAAATAAAAGCAGACACCATGGGGAAAGTGTGGTTCTTTCTTAATTGCATTTAATAAGGATAGAGGGAATCATGGTCCAATCCTATAGATTGCATATATATGTTCCCAGCCTATATATGATCCCAAAAATCTTAGAGAGTAAGAAATTGATTATCAAAGCATCTAGGAAATGGATTGGCATTGCAAGAAGAATAAGAAAGCTTAGGTAATCCCTTTCCTCTGGACATTGGTAGAATTGTAATCAAAGATTGGAAATAGATGGAGATCATGGTGGTGCACATGAACTCTTTTGATTTCCAACTGGATGATCTTAAGATGTGGGACCCCAATGATAGAGTGGTTAACCATATTCAAGATAAAAAGGTCCCAAAGGCTAAGTACAAACATCAACCAAGTGTGGGAGATGGTATTTATATAAAGGCAAGGAACTTTGAATAAGTCTTATCTAGTGTTAAAAACTACAACATAAATTTATAACATATGTTGGTCAGGGATAATAAACCTTTAAGATAAATCTGATAATTACATCCTTTATAGTATCACTTGTTGCCAGGACCATCTGGGGATACACATCAAGAACCACCTATTGAGGGATAATCTTATGAGCCTCGGTAGGGAGGATTGAAAAAATCACCCCAAGCTAGGAAACCTGAGGTATTAAAAGGAAAAGGTAAGGATGTGATTCAAGTGTCCAACATTGAGCATACACCTAGTGAAGGCCCCCAAATTCAGGCATCCCCACCAAGGCCTTCTTCACCAATAATAGTTATTACCATGATTGCTTTGGAAACTAGATAAATAGTAGAAAGTACCCTTATTAATATCATAGATTCTTATGGTTTGGATAAGGAAGAAGACCCATCTGAGTAAGTAAGAAAGGAATTAGTTTCATTGGGTAGTAGAAAGAGATAGATAGAATTAGCCTTAGTTCCTCAAGCTCCAAGAAAGAGGCCTAAGTTAAATTTCACTCACCATACTAGTAAAATAAACCTCTTCAATGATGAGAATATAATTTATGGACCCTCAATTCTTGATTGGTTTGTTTATGAGAAGTTATAAAAAATCCCATCTCTTTCTTCTTCACTATCTTTGAATCAATTGGACATAGGTGTTTAAGATAATGGTAAGCCTGTGATTCAAGATATGTTGACAAACAAGTAGAGAAAAGCATCCAAATTATTCACAATAAGGAAAGCCAATGGGTTGATAACCTAGGATCCTCTAGGAGTTTAAATGTAAATATTCCTTAACAACCAAAGGTGAAAGAATTTGACCCTTAGGTCCAATTTAATCTAAATACATCAACTCTTGAGAGAGTAGAGGCCAAGAAAATTACTGTTGGTACTGAGGAGTTCACCTTTCAGAAAGTGGAACCATTTTTAGGCTTAATTCCTATTCCAAGGAAGGTTGCATGGGATCATCCTCTTTTTTAAGAAGATGTAGCTAGTATGATAATATCCCAGTCAATAATGACCATGGCTAGAGTTCAAGGAATGAAGAAAAAGATTCTCAACTTAGAGAAAGAAAAACAAGATTTAGAATCTTAGGTCCTCCTTTCAATTCCTGTGGATGTATTAGAATCATTGAATATATCCTTGATAGATGCATTTGATAATTTTAAAAGTATCAAGTCTATATTGAATGCTTTGGACCATTAAGCCAAGATGACATAAGCCTTAATTACCCAGTGGTAAAATTCTCAAGCTCAGATGGAGGAGCTCATCAAGGTACATAAGACAAAGTAGGTATTAAACTTCAAGATTATCAAACATAGACATCTAGACATATTTTTTGTAGTTTTGATAGATAAATAAGAGGATTTAATCACCTAGAGTAATTATGTTAAAGACTTCATTAAGAGAGACATAGACTTGGTAAACTGGATTGTGAAAATTTTGGGGAATCTATTAGATAAACCTTCTCAAACCACTACTATATGCCTAATTAATGATAAATAATTCAAGTAGAGGGTTGGTAATCACATCCAAAGCATCAAATACATCAAAGGTCATTCAACTAAGGACAACCAAAATATCCTTGATACCATTATTATTTTAGGGAAGCAAGTTACAAAAGCATAATATATCAAGGAACTTATATCTTGGGTAGATAGTGAATTTGACAAGTTAGCAGATAAAGAAGAGGATTGTCTAATAAATCCTGTAGTGGATTTTGAGCTGATCAAGGAACAATACACCAAGGTGAAAGACTTCCTTAGACAGGGCTAATTAAAGAGCCCACTAATGAAATTCTTAACAAAATTTTCTTTTTGTAAATTATATTCTAGTTTATTAGCATATACTCTTTCTTGTCACGTTGACATGTGACCTTCACATTGTATCTTTATGTTAAGGACAACTATCCTTATTCGCATGTTGATATTTTGAAAGTAAATTAGTTAACTACCTATGTTTCTTATAAATAGGTAGATGGTTACCATTTTTAGGATAGAGTTTTTGAGAAATTGATACCAATAGCATTTAATACAATTAAGGAATTTTGAAAAGATTATGTGGATAGTTTTGTTAAAGTCTATGTTATCTCTCAATTGTGTAAATTCTTGTTGAATTTGAATGATTATTCTTGTTTGGAGTCACATTCTTTGTCATATGGTAGTTAATTTATGTTGAATGCTAGATTAACTATAAAGATTTCAAGTATACTTTGTTTTATTTGATCTGCATTTGGATTTACTTATGTTATAATTATCATAATAGCAAACTTTTAAAGTAAACTTGGTTCTTACTTATGATTCATAATTTTCCTCTGAATCTTGCCTGATTTATGATGTAATTTGAGATTATGCTATTTTATAACATAAAGTGGTGTAATATGTACTCAAAATAATTTGGATTTTTTCATAATATTATATATGAAAACCTACAATCATGTCTCTTCCTTCCTTACCCTTCCTTTTTCTTTTCTTTTTATCAAGATTCACTCTAGCTTAAAGTTTATTGTTAATAATCATTAAGTTTAAATTTTGAGTCCTAGAAATTACTAAGTAAAAAAATTTGTAAACCCTAGTGGCTCCAAACAACTAAATGAAATAAATATTGTGGATAATTTTCATACTTTACTTCTATTTCACCATAGACAATCATTGAATAGTCACAAACTACAACTCATGACATGGATTCTCAAAATCCTCAAGTGAGAAGTGTTCTTCAACACTAAGAGCACTTGTGGTATAGTTTGAGGCATCAATAAGAGAAGCTCCACTGGTGCTAGCAGGAAGGCCTCATTAAAGATACTTAAAATCTTTCACATGTATTTTATCAAATATATTTACATTTTACATGATTATGTTTATTTTAACATAAATTATGTACAGGTTGGTGACCTTTGTGTAAATACAACTTTTATTGCTAAGAATTTATTAGTATTTAGAGTTTGGATGGCTTATTTTTTAAAAATTTGATAATTATTTTAAAATAAGAGGTTTATTTGAGTTAAAAGTTATGAATATTGGTCATCTTTGCATAATTTAGTACATCTTTGCACTTGTTTAGTTAAATATTGATGTCCTTTGTCCTCTTTTGAATAATTTATTGCAAATCAAGCTTAGTGTGCATATTATTTGTCATTATTTGGAAATTAATGTGTTATACCATGTTTTAAAATAGGATCATTAATATTTAAGTTGGAATTACCAAGGATTAGGACCAAATCACATTTAGAGACTAGACAACACTTGCTCAAACTTAGAATTCATAAAAGGACTAGAAAAGATAGAATAAGATGTAGGTATTCTAAATCTTTACCATCATCACCTTTGTAAGGGATTTTTGTGTTTGATCTTCATCTAAGCATGGCATGGATTTCAAGTTCCCTTATCAATATACTAGGTGTAGTTCATGATTTACCACATAATTTTAAAAAATATTTGCCAATATTTAGTCCAACTAGTATTATGACTACTGAAGAACATGTTAAATATTTCAAAGCTATATTAAGATTGTTAAATTTATTCTTGAAGATGTAGCTTGTAGGTTTTTCCCATTTACATTCAAAGATGTTGCATATGAATGGTTCTTTAATCTGGTTGACAATTGTATTATCTCATGGAATAAATTTGACACTTTTTTTATTGATCAATTTGGAAAGATCACAAGGCCTTGTGTCATCTATCATCAATTTACAACTATTAAGAGAGATACAAGTGAACCTATTAGGTATTTTAATGCTAGGTTCTAAAATATGTTTAGTATGACCATGGATCCATATAAACCTAATGAGGCTATAGCTTTGGAGGTTTATAAATATGTTGTTTACCCCATAGCTGTTATGTTTCTAAAGAGAGCCCTTCCACTTATTATAACATTAGCTCAAGCCTATTCTAAAGTAATGGTTATTAGAGACCAAATGAAACCCCAGGGATATATGGCTTATTTTATCCCAAATGTTAATCCTCAAATACCTGCATTAAACCTTTTCAAAAATAATAACCAAAATACTCTAGCATTAAACCAATTTCCTACTTTGAATGTGTTGCATACTAGTCATGCTACCCCTAATGAGAATTTAGGTTTCTTACACCATCAAGTTACAAATGGATTTCATGATAATGGCCATAAGGATTTAGTGCTTATCAATGGAATTAACAATAACCAAGGTAATAATATTGAGGTTCCAAAAAATGAGAATGAGTTTCTATTGAAAATGGTATAAAAGCTTATCACTAATTTTCTACAATTACAAAAACAAGTTGGTAATGCTAATGACAATTCTAGAAGGAACTTCACTTTTCAAAAGTACAATAGGCCTGGGAATAGGTTTTATAATGATAGTTTCTATAATAAAAAAGCTAATGACCCTTCTTATAGCAAAAATAATATGGATATAAACCTCACTAATATTGCCTTACCAGATTACTATAGGGTGCATGCTATTTAAAAGCATGGTGAGATTGATTGCATTGAGTTTTGTACAGCTTTTAAATCTTTTTAAGAACTTGACACATTTTAAGTGGTTCCAAACAAAGATGTTACTACAAATTCTTCTAAATCTAAACCATCTGACCAAGTGCATATGGTGAAAACTTTTAAATTCCATTTTCAAGAGGATAATGAGCCTAAAAATATTCATGAGGAGATTCAAGCATTCTAACATTTTTTGAAGACATATCCTTTGAGAAATAGGGAACAAAAATAACCATTGACTACTTATACCACACCTAAAAATTATGGAACTCCTCTAGACACTATATCAAAGAATAATCTTGAACCCCCTAGAGGAAGTTATTCTAAGCTAATTGTTAATCCTCTAAGCAAAATTGACTACAATATCATGGAGGATATGAAAAGTATTAAAGCCAATATCACTCTGCACGAGCTAACTCATAATATAGAATAAAGAGACTTACTTTAAGAATATTTATCCAATAAAATAAGGAAGCCCCCTAAGAATGAAGGTGAAACTGTAATTACTCAAGTAATCAAAGCAGAGTCTCCACATTTTTCACTTATAGTTAAGATATTTGGGAAGAATGTTCATAATTATCTTTTAGATTATGGAGCCTCAACCAATATTATGCCTACTAGGATATGTGAATAACTCAATTTAACTGCAATTAAGTCTCATAAGGTAGTCACTCAATTGGATAAATCTAGAGTTAGGGTTATTGGATAATTATTGAATGTGCATATACAACTATTTAGTGAAGCTAGGGATCAACAATTCATTGATATTCAAGTGGTAGAAATGCCTAGTTATTATGGATTGTTTTTTAGTAGAGAATGGACTAAGGATTTGAATGGATATATGTCTACTGATTGTTCACACTTATGGATTCCTTGGAAATTTGTGACAAATCAAATAAGAGTGGAAAGGAAACCTCAAATGAAACACATGATAACAGAATATAATGTTGTTAATGAAAGGGTAAATTTCTTGGATTCTAATTTAGGAGTTTTCACTTTGGAAATTATAAAAGAACCAATTTCTAAGAGTTCTCTTAAAAATTTTAGTTTGTGGAAGTGTTAGGTGACCCCTTATCCAACGGAAGCACAATTGATTACTTATATGATCAATTAAACATGGAAATATACTAGAATGATTAAGAAACTAGAAACATGAGACATCAAAGAATTTGAGAGACAATACACACGCTTGTATTAGATAATACTAGAATAAAATACAAATAAGGAAGATGCCACTTCTTCCTCCACCTCAAAGGCTTGCCACACCTCAAGAACTTCTTCCCTCTCTCTCTTTCTCAACACAAAACCAACTCTATAGCCTGAGTTACTATCCCTCCTTGAATGCTTCAGCTGATCTCCTTGACCTTACACTTGTAGATCTCCTTGACCTTGCTTGCTTCAATGCTCTTACTTTATCAATTTGATAATTACAATACATGCCTCATGGGTCTTTAAATAGAATCCCATGGTTACAAAAATATAAATCTAACTACTAAAATTAGACACACATTTCGCAACTTAAAATAGCCCCTTAACATGCAAACACTCGATTCAACTAACTAACTGTTCGTGTAACAAACAGTTTTGGACCGCACAGGCAACCGACGCCGGTCCCTGCTTGTCTGGTTCTACCAACGTCGACCGACTCCCTGCCATCGCCGGTCTCCTTTTCCACTGAATCTGACTGACGTCGGTCATACTGCCAACACCGGTGGCTCTGGTTCTTCAACATCCTCTTCATGTGTGTGCAAACAGTTGAAGCTTTTAGCTCCACACCCTAACAATCTCCCACTTGGAGATAAATAGCTACAACTTGTACCTGTACCTGTAAACCATCTATTTTATTCCTTAGGCCCTGTATCCCTCTTCAAAATCACCCTTGAAGACTAACCACCACGCAAACTTGTGATGCTATACCTGTCACTTATGCCACAAGAATTTTGATGCTCCCAAATTCTTCATGACATACTTCTGAACCAACTCTACCCTTAGCTCAAAAAACTCCCTATATATGCAACCCTACAAAAAGTAACACAATACAGTAACAGGATAATGTAGCTAATATTATCCAGCCTGGTAAAGATAAAAAAAACAATGGTCAAACCTCCATTGCCATGCAGCTAACTCAAGACCATATACCATAGCCTTCTATCTCAGATGTCCATCCACTCTCTTCTCTAAAACAGGAATCCATCCCTCTATCCAGCTGATAACTCCACCAAAAAATACCTGTCTGGCTCTACTCCAAGGACTCACACTCCTCATCCATGTCAAGCTCCCACTATTTCTAGATTCTACCTGCATTGCTTCCTCCATCTTCCTAGTTCATGACTATCAGTAAGCAATATAAAGAAGTTGAACAATGAATATGAGGTTCACTTAACTTTTCTGACCTCTGTATGGGTGTTTGAGACTCCTTGACAACTAACTATCCACCCATCATCCATTCTAGTGACCGATCTGAGCCAACTCCCAGTCTTCTCCTGACCGATATCAGTTCCCTGTACTGACCCTGACTGTCGACATCATTACCCCTGGCCGACGCCGGTGTCCCCCCCTGCCGATGTCGGTCCTGATGACCAACGTCAGACTTCTCCTGCTTGACCTATCGACCCTGCTGGTCTGCACAAGACCGATGTCGGTGTCTGACTGACTGACGTCGGTTCTAAGTAACCAACATCGGTGCTTGTGTGTTCCCGTGAGTGATGAATTCTTCATTTGTGAGCTCTTCTTGGATCAAATCTCTATCCATGCTGCCCTGCTCAGATTTATTCAGTGCCTGTAACTATTCTCTAGCCTTCATCTCCTCCAAAAACACCAAGACATCCCTATTCTTATCAAAAGCCTCAAATTTCCTTTTCCTGCAATGAATTCTATCTATGCCTTCTGAATTTGAACACATACCTTTTGAATCAAGAACTTCCATTCCCTTCTTATTCATGTGACCCAGCCTATTAGACCACATCTTCGAATCTGTACCAGAAGTAGAATCAGTAATACAGGTAGATAGATAAAGAGTACCTACTTTCTTACCTCTTGCTAAAACAAGTGCTCCCTTGGTAACCTTCCAAGAGTTCGCTGTGAGGGTTATTGTGCATCCCTCATCACCCAACCTTCCTACAGAAATCAAACTCTGCTTCAGAATTGGAACATGCATGACCTCCTTCAACACCCATGTGTTGTCAATCTACAATCTCAGCTGCACTTTCCCTTTTCCAACTATCTGACAAGGTGTACCATCCCCTAAATAGAGTACTCCAAAGTCTCCCTGTTCATACTCATGAAACAAATCTCTGTTTAGGGATGCATGAAAAGATGAACCAGAATCTAAAATCCATGATCCTACCTGACTATCCAAAGAAAGTATGAGAGCATCTTGTACCACAATATTTGCATCCTTAGCTTCTTCAATACCTACATGTTGATTCTCTTTATCTCGCAACCAACACTCCTTCTTTGTATGTCTTTTCTTTCCACAAAACTAGTAGGTAATACCTTTAGACTCGGATCTCCTTCCCGACCTTGATTTCCCTTGCTCAATCTTCTCATTTTGCCTTCCTCTGCTTTCCACACTTAGAGCATTCCCTGATGATTCACCTGTGCTTCTCCTGCGTATTTCTTCATTCAAGATCACACTCACAACATCATCAAATTTTAAGATTTTAGAAGCAAATGCAGAATTACTTACTGCCATAACCATACCGTCCCAACTTTCAGGCAAAGAACATAAAATCAAGAGAGCCTTTACCTCATCATCAAAAATAATATTGACTAAAGCTAATTGGTTTACCAAACCATGGAAATCACTGAGATGAGTATGTACCGAACCACCTTCCTGCATTTGAAAAGTAAATAGCTGCTTCATAAGGTATACCTTATTAGAAGCCGAGGGATTTTCATATAAATTTGCCAAGGACTTTATCAACTCTTCCGTTGTCTTGCACTGTGATAAGCTGGAAATCACAGACGATGCAAGGCTCAACCTTATGGAACCAAGAGCCTTCCGATCAAGAACGTTCCATTCTTCATCCTTCATATCTGTGGGTTTGCATGCAACCCCACCCAATGGTAAGTATAGATCCTTCTGATATAGATAGTCCTCAATTTGCATCCTCCAGTGTTGATAATTCTTGCCGTTAAACTTCTCCATTCATAGCTTACTTTCTTCTGCCATTGCTGAACTCCCACTCAATCAGAAAACCCTGTGAATGACCTGTAATCAAAAAATAACCTGCTTCCTGTAAACCGTAGCTCTAATACCAACTATTAGGTGACCCCTTATCCAATGGAAGCATAATTGATTACTTATATGAGCAATTAAACATGAAAATATACCATAATGATTAAGAAACTAGAAACATGAGACAGTAAAGAATTTGAGAGACAATACACACGCTTGTATTAGATAATACTAGAAGAAAATACAAATAAGGAAGATGCCACTTCTTCCTCCACCTCAAAGGCTTGCCACACCTCAAGACCTTCTTCCCTCTCTCTCTTGCTCAACACAAAACCAACTCTATAGCCTGAGTTACTATCCCTCCTTGAATGCTTCATGTGATCTCCTTGACCTTACACCTGTAGATCTCCTTGACCTTGCTTGCTTCAATGCTCTTACTTGATCAATTTGATAATTACAATACATGCCTCATGGGTCTTTAAATAGAATCCCATGGTTACAAAAATAGAAATCTAACTACTAAAATTAGACACACAGATCACAACTTAAAATAGCCCCTTAACATGCAAACACTCGATTCAACTAACTAACTGTTCGTGCAACGAACAGTTCTGAACCGCACAGGCGATCGATGCCGGTCCCTGCTTGTCTGGTGCTACCGACGTCAGCTGACTCCCTGCCATCACCGGTCTCCTTCTCCACTGCATCTGACTAACATCGGTCATACTGCCGACGCCGGTGGCTCTGGTTCTTCAGCATCCTCTTCATGTGTGTGCAAACAGTTGAAGCTTTTAGTTCCACACCCTAACAGGAAGTTATAAATTGATGGTGCTAAGTGAAAATTAGGATCAGGAGCTAGTATTATATTAATAGATCATTAAACTCTTTTGATTTCCAACTAGATGATCTTAAGATGTGGGACCCCAATGATATAGTGGCTAGCCATATTCAGGATAAAAAAGGTACCAAAAGCTGAGTATAAACATAAATTAGGTGTGGGAGATGGTATTTATATAAATTCAAGGAAATTTGAATAAGTCTTATCTAGGGTTAAAAAATATAACATAAATTTACAACATAGGCTAGTGAGGGATAATAAGCCTTCATGAGAAATATGGTAGTTACATACTTTATAGTATCACTTGTTGTTAGGACCATCTAGGACTACACATCAAGAACCACCTATTGAAGGACAATATTATGAGCCTAAGCAGGGAGAATTGACAAAATCACCCCATGTTGGGCAACCTAAAGATGTAAAAGTAAAAAGTAAGGATATGATTTAAGGGTCCAACATTGAGCATAGACCTGGTGAAGGCCCCCAAATTTAGGCATCCCTACCAAGGCATTCTTCCCCAATAATGGTTATTAGCATGATTGATTTGTAAATAAGATAAATATTAGAAAGTGACCTTATTAATATCATAGTTATTATGGTCTAGATAAGTAAGAAGACCCATATGAGGAAGCAAGCAAGGAATTGGTTCCATTAGGTAGTGGAAAAAGACTAAAAAATTAGCCTTAGTTCCGTTGGCTCCAAGAAAGAGGCCTAGGTTAAATTTCACTCACCCTACTAGTGAAATAAAACTCTTCAATGATGAGAATCCAATTTTTGGACCAACCATTCTTGATTGGTTTGTTTATGGGAAGATGTAGAAAATACCATCTCTTTCTCCTTCACTGGACTTGACTCGAGTGGACATAGGTTTCTAGGATAATGTTAAGCTGATATGTTGAGAAAAAAAGTAGAGAGAAGCATCCAGATTCTTCACAATAAGGAAAGCCAATGGGTTAGTACCCTAGGAGCCTTTGGGAGTTCAAATGTAAATATTATTAAACAACCAAAGCTGAAAAAATTTGACCCTTAGATATAATTTAATCTAGATACATCAATTCTTGAGAGATTAGAGACAAATAAAATTATTTTTGGTACTAAGTAGTTCACCTTTTAAAAAGTAGAACCATTTTCAGGATTAATTCCTATTCTAGGGAAGGCAACATTGGAGCATCCTATTTTTTAAGAAGATGTAGCTAGTATGGTAATATCCTAGTCAACAATGACCTTGGTTGGAGTTCAAGGAATGAAGTATAATATTGTCAACTTGGACAAAGAAAAACAAGATTTAGAAGCTTAGGTCCTCCTTTAAATTCTTGAAGACATATTACAAGTGTTGAATATATCCTTGATGGATGATTTTGAGAATTTGAAAAGTATCAAGTCTATATTTAATGCTTTGGACCATCAAGCTGAGATGACACAAGCCTTAATTACATAGTGGAAAAATTATCAAGCTTAGATGGAGGAACTCACCAAGGTGCATAAGAAAAAGTAGGTATTAGACTTCAAGATTATCAAACTTAGACATATGGACATCTTCATGGTAGTTTTGATAGATAAATAAGAGGATTTGATCACCTAGAGTAATGATGTTAAAGACTTCACTAAGAGAGACACAAACTTGGTAAAATGGATTGAGAAATTTTTGGGCAATCTATTAGATAAACCTTCTTAAACCAATACTATAGGCCTGATTGATGATGAATAATTCAAGTAGAGATTTGGTACTCACATCCAAAGCATCAAAGACATCAAAGGTCATTCAAATAGGGACAACCAAAAGATCCTTGATACCATTGATTTTGTAGGGAAGCAAATTGTAGAAGCACAATGTATTAAGGAACTCATATCTTGGGTAGATAATGAATTTGACAAGTTAACAGATAAAGAAGAGGATTGTCTAATAAATATTGTAGTGGATTTTGAGAAAATCAAGGAATAATACACCAAGGTGAAAGAGTTCCTTAGATAGGGATAATTAAAGGGCCCACCAATGAAATTCTTAAGAGAATTTTCTTTTTGTAAAGTATATACTAGTCTGTTAGCATATGCTCTTTCTTGTCACATTGACATGCGACCTTCCACATTATATCTTTATATTAAGGACAATTGTCCTTATTTGCATGTTGATATTTTAAAAGTTAACTAGTTAATCACATATGTTTATTATAAATAGGTAGATGGTTACCATTTGTAGGAGAGAGTTTTTGAGCAATTGATACCAAGAGCATTTTTTACAACTAAGGAATTATGAAAAGATTGTCTAGATAGTTTTGTTAAATGTCTATGCTATCTCTAAATTATGGAAATTCTTATTGAATTTGAATGATTCTTCTTGTTTTGAGTCACATTATTTATCATATGGTAGTTAATTTGTGTGAAATACTAGATTAACTATAAAGATTTCAAGTATACTTTATTTTATTTTCTCTACATTTGGATGTACTTATGTTATTTAGATCATAATAGCAAAATTTTAAAGTAAGCTTGGTTCTTACTTATGATTCATACTTTTCCTCTGAATCTTACTTGATTTGTGATGTAATTTGATCTTATGCTATTTTATAACATAAATTGGTTTAATGTGTACTCAACATAATTTGAATTTTGTCATAATATTTTATATGAAAAGCTGTAATCATGTCTCTTCCTTCCTTACCCTTATTTTTTCTTGTTTTTTGATCAAGATTCACTCTAGCTTAAAGATCATTGTTAATAATCATTTAGTTTAAATTTTGAGTCCTCGATATTACTAAGTATTTAAATTGTGTAGACCCTAGTGGCTTCCAACCACTAAATCAAATAAATAATGTGGAAAATTTTCATACTTTGCCCTAGTTCACCATAGACAATCACTGAATAGTCACAAACTACAACTAATGCTGTGGATTCTAAGAATCCTAAAATGAGAACTATTCTTCAACACTAAAAGCACATGTGGTATAGTTTGAAGCATCAATAAGAGAAGCTCCATTGGTGCTAGAAGGAGGGTCTCATTAAAGATATTTAATATCTTTCACATGTATTTGATCAAATATATTTACATTTTACATGATTATGTTTCTTTTAGCATAAATTGTGTAAAGATTGGTGACCTTTGTGGAAATATGGATTTTATTGCTAATAATTTATTAGTATTTGGAATTTGGATGGATTATTTTGTTCAATATTGATAATTATTTTATAAGAAGGGGTTTATTTGAGTCAAAAGTTGTGAAGATTGGTCATCTTTACATAATTCAGTACAACTTTGCACTTGTTTCGTTAAAGATTGATGTCCTTTATCCTCTTATGAATAATTTTTTGTAAATGAAGCTTAGTGTGCATATTATTTGTCATTATTTGGAAAATGTGTTACACCATGTTTTAAAATAGGATCATTAACCTTCAAGCTGGAATTACTAAGGATTAGTACCAAATCACATTCAGAGACTAAAGAACCTTGGCTCAAACTTGAAATTCATAAAAGGACTAGAAAAGATAGAGGAAGATGTAGGTATTCTAAATATGTACCATCACCACCTTTGTAAGGTACTTTTGTGTTTGATCTTCATCCAAGCATGACATGGCTTGAAAGTTCCCCTATCAATATACTAGGTGTAGTTCATGGTTTACCATGTAATCTTGAAAAATATTTTCCAATATTTAGTCCAACTAGTATTACAACTATTGAAGAATATGTTAAATCTTTCAAAGGTACATTAAGATTGTTAAATTATATTCATGAAGATGTATCTTATAGGTGTTTCCCATTTAAATTCAAAGATACTATATATGAATGGCTATTTAATCTGCCTGATAATTGTATTATCTCATGGAATAACTTTGACACTATTTTGTTGATCAATTTGGAAGGATCATAAGCCCCTTTTTCATCTATCATTAATTTATAAATATTAAGAGAGATACAAGTGAACCTATCAAGTGTTTTAATTTTAGGTTCTAAAATATGTTTATTTAGACCATGGATCCATATAAACCTAATGAGGCTTTAGCTTTGGAGTTTTATAAAGATGTTGTTAATCCCATGACTTTTGTGTTTCTAAAGAGAGCCCTTCCACTTATTATCACATTGGCTCAAGCCTATTCTAAATCAATGTTTATTAGTGACCAAATTCAACCCCAAGGATAGATGGATTATTCTATCCCAAATTTTAATCCTCAAATACTTACATTAAACCTTTTCCTAAATAATAACCAAAATAATCTAGAATTAAACTAATTTCTTGCTTTGAATGGGTTTCATCTTAGTCATGCTACCCCTAATCAAAATTTAGGTTTATTAAGCCATCAAGTTACCAATGGATTTCATGATAATGACCATAAGCCTTTAGTGCCTATCAATGTCATTAATAGTAACCAAAGGTCAAACTACTATGGTTCAAAAAAATGAGAATGAGTCTATATTGAAAATGGTACATAAGCTTAGCACTAATTATTTTTAATTGTAAAAACAAGTTGGTAACACTAATGACAATTCTAGGAGGAAATTGACATTTCAAAAGTTCAACAGGCCTAAGAATAGGTTTCAGAATGATAGTTTCTAAAATAAAAAAGCTAATGAGCCTTCCTCTAGCAAAATCAATATGGATATAAACCTCACTAATATTGCCTTACTAGATTACTGTAGGGTGCATACTAATTTCAAGCATTTTGAGATCGATTGCATTGAGTTTTGTAAAGATTTTGAAGCTTTTCGAGAAGCACTTGACACATTTTAAGTGGTTCCAAACAAAGATGTTACTACAAATTATTCTGAATCTAAACCATCTAAACAAGTGCATATGGTGGAAAATTTTCATTTCCCTTTTCAAGAGGATAATGAGCCTAAAAATATTCATGAGAAGATTCAAGAATTCTAACAATTTTTGAAGACATATCCTTAGAGAAATAGGGAAAAAAAACAAGCATTGACTACTTCTACCCCTCATAATAATTATGGAACCCCTATAGAGACTGTATCAAAGAATAATCCTAAAGCCCGTAGAGGAAGTTCTTCTAAGTTAACTATTGATCCTTCAAGAAAAATTGTCTACAATATTATGGAGGATATAAAAAGGATTAAATACAATATCACTCTACATGAGCTAACTCAAAATATAGAACAAAGACACTTACTTTTGGAATCTTTATCCAAGAAAATTAGGAATTCCCCTAAGAATGATATTGAAAATTTAATTACTCTAGTAATCAAAGTAGAGTCTCTACCTTTTTTACTTATAGTTAGGATGGGAATAATGTTCATAATTTTCTTTTATATTATGGAGCCTTAGCCTACATTATACCTACTGGGATATGTGAAAAACTTGAGTTAACTCCAATCAAGTCTCACAAGGTAGCCCCTCAATTGGATAAATCCATAGTTAAGGTTATATGATAATTATTGAATGTGCATATATAGCTAGCTAGTGAACCTAGGGTTGAACAATTCATTGATATTCAAGTGGTAGAAATGCCTAGTGGTTATGGATTGCTTTTGATTAGAGAATGGACTAAGGCTTTAAATGGTTATATGTCTACTGATTGATCACACCTATGTCTTCCTTGGAAAGGCGTACCAAATCAAATAAGAGTGTTAAGAGAACCTCAAATGAAACACAAGATAATATAATATAATGTTGTTAATGAAAGGGTAAATTTCTTGGATTCTAATTTGGGATTTTTCACTTTGAAAATTATAAAAGAACTAGTTTCTAAGAGTTATCCTCAAATTTTTGGTTTGTGAAAGTTATACATTGATGGTGCTAAGTGCAAATCAGGATCAGGAGCAAGTATTGTATTGATAGATCCTTCAAAAAGGTAATACCATGTAGCTTATAAATTACAATTTCCTTGCACCAATAATTTAGGTGAGTATGAGGCTCTCATATGTGTATTATAGTTTGACATTAAACACAAATTTAATGTGATCCATGTCTATGGAGACTCTAAAATTTTGGTTAACCAACTAAGGAGTAAATATTAGTGTAAGTTGTCTTACTTGAAAAGATATAGGTTTAGGGTGCGGGTGTTGATCAAATATTTCAATGCATTCAATATCTTAGCTATTCCAAGAGAAGAAAACAAAGATGCTAATGAGTTTGCCTCTACTGTAGCTAACCTTATACCTAATCATGATTCTTAAAGAATTATTATTGAGCTAGTACCATGTCTTTTAGTTCTAGACAATGTAAATCATTTCCAAGTTTTCAATGATGATCAACAAATAATAGATTTTTTAATTAATTATGGAGCTTTTAAAGATCACATTATTGATGAAATCGATGAAAATTCTCATGAGAAGGAACTTAATGATAAAATCATCCTTTTAAGTGACAATGAGATACCTAAAGGGATGATTTCATTGGAAAGACCATTTTATCTGGACAAGATTTTTGAGGCAACTAAACAACCAAAGGTAAATGGTAGAGATTTTCATATGACAAACCTTGGTCTACATGATCAGCCCCAAATGGTGAATATAGGGAAGGATTAGACTAAAATGGAAAGAAGAAAAGCTAGAGAGTTATTTAAAAAATACAAGGATGTAATTGCTTGGTCTTATGAAGATTTGAAAATATTTGATCCAAGGGTCATTAATCATACTATACATCTTCAAGAAGGTTGTAAACATTTTAGATAGAAGTAAAGGCTAGACAACACTATTTTAGAACCCATGATTTTTAAATAAGTCAAGAAGTTTTTAGATGTAAGGATAGTGTTTCCTATTAGACATTCCACTTGGGTAGCAAACCTAGTCCCAGTCAAAAATAATAATGGAGAAATAAGATTTTGCATAGATTTTAGGAATATAAATAGAGCATCTAAAAAGGATAATTATCCTTTACCTTCTATAGACCAGGTTATCAAAAATATTTCAAGATCTTCCATGATGTCCTTTTTAGATGGAGTTTCTGGATATAATCAGGTACTTGTTGCTATAGAAGATGGGATGAGAACAAATTTTATTACTAAATGGGGAACATATGATTACAAGAGAATGCCTTTTGGATTTATTAATGTAGGGGAATTTTTTTAAAGGGTCATGGATCATGTTTTCCAAGGTTTATTGGGTAAGTGTATCATCATATATATGGATGATCTTACAATATTTTTTAGAAATAGAGAGGAACATTTCATACATTTGAGACAAGTATTTGATATATTCAGAAAGTATGGTTTATCTCTTAACCCCAAGAAAAGTATATTATATGTCACTAAAGGAAAATTGTTGGGGCATATCATTACCAAAGATGGGATTTTTTTAGATCCTAATAGAGTAGAGGCCATTTCTTAAATTGGGTTGCCTAATAGCTGAAAATAACTTTAGTCATTCTTTGGCAAGATTAATTTTGTGAGGAATTTTATTTCAAGCTTTGTTGAGATTGTCAAACATTTGAATGATATGCTTAAGAAATATGTTATAATTTCTTTGACTAAAGAATATAAAAAATCCTTCATAGAAATTAATCAGGTAATCACTTGAGCTCTAGTATTCATAAGTCCTAATTTCTCAAATGATTTCTATCTATATTCATTTTCTTCTAAGCATACTATGGATATATTGTTAACTCAAAAATTTGATTAAAATGATCATCCCATAGATTTTATGAGAACCAAATTAAAAAATTTAGAATTAAAATATGTTTTAATTGATAAGCAAGCTTATGAATTGGTAAAGGCAATAAAAAAATTCAGATATTACCTCCTTAGAAATAAGGTACATGCCATAATACCTAATCCTATTATAAAGCTTATGTTGATTCAGAATGAGCTCAGAGAAAGAAGAGGAAAGTGGATGGAAATTCTACAAGAATATGATATAGAGATGAAAATAGACAAATTATTGAAATGTCAAGGGTTCTAGTATTGATCCAAAATGTCATGTCATGTAAACATATCAACAAAACTTCCAACCCAATGAGTGGTATGACTCTATTATCCATTTACTTGTCAATGGTGTTTGTCCCCTAGGATTTATAAGAGAAAAAAGAGATCCTTAAGGATCAAAGTAGCTCATTTCCTCATCATGAATGGAGTCTTGTATAGGAGGAACTTTGAGGGAATTTATCTAAGATGTGTGTCTAAATAAGAAGCAGCTTGGATTATGACTACTTTCCATGAGAAGCTAGGAAGTGGACACCCTTTAGGAAGAACCACAACTCATAAGATTATTAAGGATGGATATTATTGGCCCATACTCTTTAAATATGACTATAATCATGTAAGGGAGTGTCATTCATGACAAATTTTTAGCACAAAGGAGCCAAAGGTAGTCATGCCTTTACAACCTATGATGGTGGATAAACCTTTTGCATAATGGGGATTAGTCTTTGTAGGAGTAATAAGCCCTAATTATTTTGAATTTCATAAGTATTTCCTAACTACTATGGATTATTTTATTAGGTGGACTGAGGTAGTAACCACTAAGTAATTCAAAATAGAGGAGGTGATCAATTTCCTAGAGGAAAATATGTGTACTATATTTGGAAACCCAGTTTCTTTGGTTTATGAAAATGGATTTGCATTCATTTATATTAAAATGATGGAAAGGGATTATGACCAAGGCATTGCACTCAAGTTTTCTTCTAATTTATACCCTTAAGGAAATGGTTTTTCTAAATCCATAATCAAAAATCTGATGAAAGCTATCAAGGATTCTACTGAAAATAGACCTAGAACATGGCATAAAATTCTTAAGTTTGCATTATGGGTAGATAAAATTAGGATCAAACAATATCTAAATTTCTATCCATTTTTGATAGTATATGGTCAAGAACCCATATTTCCCATAACCTTGAAGTTGCCTATGTTCACATTCATTTCTTAATACATGGAAGATAGTAAGGAACTTGTTAATTCTCAGATGTTAGTCATTATTCAAATGGAAGATGCCAGAGAAAAGGCATTTATAGAATTCAATAGGCACCAATCAATCATTAAAATATGGTTTGATAAAATATCTAAAGTAAATGTGTTTAGGTAGGGAGATCTAGTCCTTCTTTGGGACAAAGCATCAAAACCTAAAGGTAAACAAGGTAAGTTCACCCCTTTATGGATTGACCCGTACCAAATTATAGAAATATTGGGAAATGATACTTTAATGTTGAAATATCTCCAAGGAGAAAAGTTCACACTACCTATTAATGGAAAATATATCAAACATTACTTTTCTATTGTCCCATCAGGGGTATTCATGGAATAAATGTGTAAGCTTGTTAAAGTTAGAGTAGGTAGGTTATTTTTTTTTTGCCTTGCTTTTTTTTATTTTCTTTTTCTTGTTGGATTTGTATATATTTGTTTGTTTATGTTTTATTTTATTTTCTTGTCATGTGGTATTCCTTGGTTGTGGTATAATCTTGTGGTGTTATTGTTGATTTGGAAATTGCTCAAGAGAGTGGGTAAATTTTGCAAAAGGTGAATATTAGGTCACAATAAAGTATCATGAAGAAACCAATTGCACTGGTATAGATTGGTATATGAACTCAATGTCATAAAAAGATTTAAATATTTTTTTGAATTAAAACTTGGCTTTAAGAAGAGTCATATGTATATGATGTGAATTTAGTTTGTTAAATCATATTCATGCTTACACTTAAAACATATCCTTATCATTAACGCAAGTTTCAATTAAAGGAGATTATCCTAAGGGTAGAACATTTGATCAAATCCCTAAACCTAGCTATTATGGTTCCCAACCTTTATTGGAATCAAAAAATGATGATAAAAAAAATAAAAATAATAGCTTATTGTCAAATAAGAAGCTTCTAAAGAAAAGTTGATTTAGGTAATGTCCACTAGGGCTATAGATGTCTGGCTGGAAGTGAAGCAAGACCTTGAGTGGAACCAAAGGTATCTCTGTTGGGGCTATAAAAATCTCACTGGTAGCAAAGTAATTCCCAAGCCTCCTTTAAACTAAGAGTATCTAAAAATGCTCAAAATCAAATGCAATGAACTAAAAGGACATGAATCCAGATGTTATTTCTTAAATTTCATGACAAATAGTAAGTGGAATCAGAGCACATGCTACATGTTTATGTTCTAATATCTATGCTTATATTTTATACATAAGGAGTTTGTTTCAATTTAAGGTTGATTTAGGAAATATAATATGTATGAACTAGATATAAAGTTCATGTACAAGTTTAAACTAGAGTCTTATGTTTTAAAATATTTCTATGTTGCCCTTGTGAGTCACCATTTGTTAAGACCAACATCCCCTATCTTTATTTTTTTGAAAGGAGGACCCCTATATTTTTTTCTAGAAAGTCTATATTTTAAATTGAATGTGAATAGTTGTCTTATCTTATATTTTAAAGGAAAATCAATTTTAAAATGGGAACATGTGCTTTGGTGTATTTGATCATGTTTACGTTTCATGGTTCAAAATTTATTATAATTGTCTTCAAGGTAATTAGTTGTAGGTTACATGGAAGAAGGTAGGGTTCCTAAGGAATAATCCCTAAAGGGGGTTTAAATTTGAATATTCATGGAAAATACTAGCAAGAAATATTATTTCCTTTTGATTAAATTATCCTAAGTCTAACTTTATATTAAGCTTCAAATATGTTTTTTATTTAAAACATGACCGAATATTAATATAAAGCCTTAGGCTAAACTTTATACATGAGTGGGTATTAATTTAAATATTATGATCTTTTATAGATCTAATGGTAATTGCTTGTTCATTGGATTTGATCCAATGGTATAACAAGCCCAAAGTCATTTAAAAAGGACATATAGTTAATGATTTGGAACTAGTGAATATCTAACAATGATTGTTTTCTCAAAAGTTTCAATCTAATGGTGTGAATTAAATTTGACACCCAAAAGGATGTTAACAAATGTTAACCACTCAGGACATGATTCAATGGTTCACATTGCCTCAGAGGTTCTAATTTGATGGTGCGCATCGACCTGGAAGATTTAGGATCTCTTGAAGGCTTTATGCATGGCACTTATTCATTAGACTAGAAAAGTTTATTACCTTAAAATTGATAGGTTCTCTATTATCTTTTGACATATATGAGGATGTATTTGATGGGACTAAACCTATCAAATTTAACATGAGATAAAAGGATTCCATTATATTAAATTTGACAGGTTTGACCCCATCATTTGATGTATGAAAGGATGTATTTGATGGGATCAAACCCATCAAATTTAAAATAAACAATCTAGGAAGCCTTAGGTTCTCTCGAAGGCTTTATGTGTGGCATTCATTCATTAGACTAAGAAAAGTTTATTTTCTTAAAATTGATAGGTTCACTCCCATCATTTTATGTTTGTGAGGATGTATTTGATGGGACTAATCTCATCAAATTTAACATGAGACAAAAATATTACATTGTCTTAAATTTAATAGGTTTTCCCCCATCATTGGACATATGTGAGGATGTATTTGATAGGACTGAACCTGTCAAATTTAAACTAAAAAATCCCAAAAGCCTAAGGATATCCTGAATGCTTTACATGTGGCATTCATTTATTAGATCAATAAATTCCATTGTCTTAAATTTGATAAGTTTACTCCCATCATTTTATGTCTGTGAGGACGTATTTGATGTGACCGAACCCATGAAATTTAACCTAGACAATCCTTGAAGCCTTGGGAACTCCATTGTCTTAAATTTGATAGGTTCACTACCATCATTTGACATCTATGAGGATGTATTTTATGTGACTAAACTTGTCAAATTTAACTTAAATTTTTTTTTAAAGCTTGATCAAAAGGGGTATTTCTAAAAATCCTTTTAAGAAGTTCCTAGATTTTTACGAAGACAAGCTTATTATATAAAGATCTTAACCTGAGTCATTTTGTGTTTTTAAACATAAAATTATAAATGACAATTTTAAACCTAAGATTTATATGATCATGTAACTAATTAAAAGGTAAGCATATTTTAGGATCTGATGCTGATCACTTTCTCATTGGATTTGATCCAATGGTGTGTCAAATTTGATTACTTTTCAAAGGCCTCACAAGCTTGACACATGGCATAATCAATAAGCAAGAAGATCAAGAATCAATGAAATTCAAAGACCTAGATTTAGATTTTCAAAGAAAAATAAAGAGGACTTTTGAAAACCAATGGTCACTCTTCAAATGGAATTTATGACATTTATCATGAAAGGCATGGAATCCTACCACAAGCTCCACATAATCAAGGAGGATCCAGATGAAATATATCTCATGATTTAAAATGTATAAGACATGATAGTAAGGTTACATCATATCTAAGGCATGTATGAGATCAGAGTTGGATGTTTTGGTAATTAAAGTCAAAAACCCTAAACCATCAGTAAATAAGGCTAGAGTCAGTTCAATTGATTATGTGACACTTGAGATAATTACAAATTGAATTCAGAGCAAGTGCCTTAGTAAGAAATTTGATAGCTTTGTAATTACAATACAATGTTATCAATGGTAGTGAGTAGGCAACATATGAAGATTGAGATAGAGCTTTATCTAACTTTAGATGCTGAAGGAAGGGTATTTAGAGACACAAAGTTATATTTAACAAAATTAAATATACATGGAAGAGGAATTGGTCTAAATTATTCTTCTTTGTTGAGGAGTTGAAACCAATTTCCTAGGATGAAAAGAAGAATGCTTCAGTGTACTAAGGATACAAGGATTTAGTATCAATTAAAATGGTAGGCCTTCACCACGTGGATACTAAACTAGAGGTAATGCATTGTATCGACATTATTTTTCCTATTTTTATTGACTAAAGAATAGATGGAGAATGTATTGTTCATGAAGAAAGTGTAAAAAAAGTTACATGCATAGCTCCCATGGCTTTTGAGACTTATTATAAGCTCCTTGTGCCTCATGTCGACCTCCCTTCCTTGAGAAAATGGACAAATTACCAGAACCTAGATTCAGTTCTCTCACCTTGGTTAATCCAAGGTTCCCATGTTTCTAGTACCTCAAATGGTGAGATTCCTATTTCCCAATTTAGGGAAGGTGTTATGGTATCTATGAATTCATTGAATAGATCATTTGGTTCCTTTTCTCATACTTATTTAAGTAAGGTTTGGGTATATTATGTCCATTGAATGTTAGATTGGAACTTAACCCCTCCTATTAGAGACTTTATAAGTTTATTTTTGGCCAAACAATTTACAACCATCAAGAGAAAGACTTACAAGTAATTATTTATGATGTCTTACCTCTTGGATTCACTCTTAGCCTCTATTAATTCTATTGGAATTTAAAATTGGTCCCCTGATGGTAAAACTACCATTTCCCATCATTAATCTAAATCACATATTTTAAAATATAAGAATCACATGTAATTCATATATGATGATATCTTCCCAATCAATTTTGAGGCAATCACTAGTGTCCCTATGCCCAGGATCCATCCTCTAATCAAAATATAATTAAATACCATGGGGGATGTGTGGTTCTATCCTAATTGCATTGTAATAAGGATATAGCAAATCATGGTCCAACCATAAAAATTTCTTATATATGTTCCTAGTAAACTTGTAGAGTAAGAAATTTCTTATTAAATCATCTAAGAAATAGATTACACTACAAGAAGAATAAGAAAGCTTAGGTTCATCCCTTTCCACTGGACATTGGTAGAATTGTAATCAAAGATTGGAAATAATTGGGGATCATGGTGGTGCACATGAACTCTTTTTATTTCCAATTGGATGATCTTAAGATGTGAAACCCAAATGATAGAGTGGCTAACCATATTTAGAATAAAAAGGTCCAAAATACTGAGTGTAAACATCAACCAAGTGTGGGAGATGGTATTTACACAAAGATAAGGAACTTTGAAGAAGTCTTATTTAGGGTTAAAAACTAAAACATAAATTTAAAACATACGATGGTCAAGGATAATAATCCTTCAAGAGAAATATGGAAATTACATCTTTTATAGTATCACTTCTTGCTAGGACCATCTGGGACTACACATCATGAACCACTTGTTGAGGGACAATCTTTTGAGCCTAAGTAGGGAGAATTGACAAAATCACCCCAAGTTGGGCAACCTAAGGATGTAAAAGGAAAAGGTAAGGATGTGATTTAAGGGTCTATCATTAAGCATATACCTGGTGAAGGTCCCCAAGTTTAGGTATCGCCACTAAGGCCTTCTTCCTAAATAGATGTTATTAGCATGATTTCTTTGTAAACTAGATAAATAGTATAAAGTGCCCTTATTAATATCACAACTTTTTATGGTTCAGATAAGGAAGAAGACCCATCTGAGGAAGCAAGCAAGGAATTTGTTGCATTGGGTATTGGAAAGAGACATGCAAAATTAGCCTTATTTCCTCTAGCTCCAACAAAGAAGCTTATGTTAACTTTCATTTACCCTATTAGTGAAATAAACCTCTTCAGTGATGAGAATCCAGTTTATGGACCAGCCATTCTTGATTGGTTTATTTATGGGAAGTTTCATAAAATCCCATCTTTTTCTCCTTAATTGGTTTTGAATCGCGTGAACATAGGTGTTCAAGATAATGTCAAGCCTTGGATTCAAGATATGTTATATAAATAAATAGAGAGAAGAATCTAGATTATTCACAACAAGGAAATCCAATGGGTTGGTACCCCAAGAGCCTATGGGAGTTCAAATGTAGAGATTCTTGAATAACCATAGGTGAAATAATTTGACCCTCAGGTCCAATTTAATCAAGATACATTAACTCTTTAGAGAGTAGAGACCAATAAAATTATTGTTGGTACTAAGGAGTTCACCTTTCAAAAGGTGGAACCATTTTTAGGCTTAACTCATATTCTAGGGTAGGTAGTAGGGGAGCATCCTATTTTTCATGAAGATGTAGCTAATATGGTAATTTCATAGTCAACAATGACCTTGGATGGAGTTCAAGGAATGAACCAGAAGATTCTCAATTTGGAGAAAGAAAAAGAAGATTTATAAGCTCAGGTGCTCCTTTCAATTCTTGAGGATGTATTGTAAGGATTGAATATATCCTTGATGGATTCCTTTGATAATTTGAAATGCATCAAGTCTAGATTTAATGTTTTAGACCATTAAGCTAAGATGACATAAGCCTTAATTACCCAGTGGCAGAATTTTAAAGCTTAGATGGAGGAGCTCATCAAGGTACATAAGAAAAAGTAGGTATTAGACTTCAAGAATATCAAACTTAGACATCTAGACATCTTCATGGAAGTTTTTATAGATAAAAAAGAGTATTTGATCACTTGGAGTAATGATGTTAAAGACTTCATCAAGAGAGACATAGACTTGGTAAATTGGATTGAGAAACTTCTAGGGAATCTATTAGATAACCCTTCTCAAACCACTACTATAGGCCTAATTGATAATGAAGAATTCAAACAGAGGGTTGGTACTCGCATCTAAAGCATCAAATACATCAAAGGTCATTCAATTAAGGATAACTAGAAGACCCTTGATACCATTATTTTTGTAGGGAAGCAAATTGTATAAGCACAATGTATCAAGGAACTTGTATCTTGGGTAGATAGTGACTTTATCAAGTTAGTAGATAAAGAAGAGGATAGTCTAATGAAGCCTATAGTGGATTTTGATTTGATCAAGGAACAATACACCAAGGTGAAATAGTTCCTCAGATAGGGATAATTCAAGGGCCCACCAATGAAATTCTTAAGAGAATTTTATTTTTGTAAAGTGTATGCTAGTCTGTTATCATATACTCTTTCTTGTCATGTTGACATGTGACCTTCCACATTAAATCTTTATATTAAGGATAGTTGTCCTTATTTGCATGTTGATATTTTGAAAGTTAACTAGTTAACCACCTATGTTTCTTATAGATATGTAGATGGTTACCATTTGTAGGAGAGAGTTTTTGATAAATTGATAACATGAGAATTTAATATAACTAAAGAATTTTGAAAAGATTGTCTGGATAGTTTTGTTAAATGTCTATGTTATCTCTCAGTTATGGAAATTCATGTTGAATTTGAATGATTATTCTTGTTTTGAGTCACATCCTTTGTCACATGGTATTTAATTTGTGCTAAATTTTATATTAAATATAAATATTTCAAGTATACTTCATTTTATTTACTCTACATTTGGATGTACTTATGTTATTCAGATCATAATATAGAACTTTTAAAGTAAACTTGGTTCTTACTTATGATTCATACTCTTTCTCTAAATCTTACCTGATTTGTGATGTAATTTGAGATTATGTTGTTTTATAACATAAATTGGTTTAATGTGTACTCAACATAGTTTTAATTTTTCATATTATTTGATATGAAAACTTGTAATCACATATCTTCCTTCCTTAACCTTCCTTTTTCTTATTTTTTATCAAGATTCACTCTAGATTAAAGATCACTATTAATAATAATTTAGTTTAAATTATGAGTCCTCAAAATTACTAAGTATTCAAATTATGTAGACCTTGGTGGCCCACAACCACTAAATCAAATAAATATTGTGGATAGTTTTCATACTTTGCTTCTATTTCACCACAGACAATCACTGAATAGTCATAAACTACAACTCGTGCCATGGATTCATAGAATCCTAAAATGAGAAGTGTTATTCAACACCAAGATCACCTCTAGTATAGTTTGAACCATCAACACTACCATTCCTATATAAATGGTTTCTAATCCTAACATCCTAAGATGGAGTAACATAGTAGAGTCATGAGGAAAGAAAGAAGATAAAAGCATTGTCCAAGAGTATGAAGTGGAGAATAGAGTTGATCCTTTGGAAGTCCCTCCCACCCTTCTGTAGGAAGTTTCATGTGTTCCATGGAAGCCCTCATGCACTCCTTATCTTCATGATGATTCTTATGAACTCCAAGAAAAACTTTTTCAAGAGAGCCTAGCCAAGAAAATTGAAGAGTTAGAGGCCAAGGGGAAATTTCTAAGTCAAGAGGTGATGTAATGTTTAGACCAAAAACAAGATCCTATGCCCAAATGCACCCCATTCAACCCTCCTAAAGAAAGGTTTAAAGCCTAATTATATTGTAATAAAGTGATTTTACCATGGAATAAATAAATCCATGTCATTTTAGCCTAAGATCTACCTCCTTTTCCTCAAGATCTTCCAAGAGAATCACCTACACTTCACTCTCAATCTGATTTTGAGTTATATGTGCCACCTCTAATAACTAATTCATATTGTCTACACCCTATCACTCTTTCCCTTGGTGGACCTATGGTATGATAACCTAAGAATATAATTTAGTTGATAAAAAATTAGAACTCTTACTTGAGAGAAGTGCAACGCCTTGGCAACCTTATTGGGCTAAGTCACCAGACTTCAAAATGCCTAGTCTTAACACCACCATGAGAGAGAAGGAGATGGAGATTTGAGATTGGGTTGATGATAAAGAGATGACTTATTATGTGGAAATATTATATTGTGATGATGATGAAGGATTTTCCTTTGTTTTTCATCTTCATGATGCTGATCAAAAGGAGGATGATGACTTGTGGCAGAGATTTGAAGACATTTATAATGAATTTGAAAGTCTCAAAGGGCCTACACCTAGTTTGGATCTAACCAAAAGAAATGGTAAATAATATTAAATTGTCCAAATTTTCATAAAATATCAATAAAAAAGTTCACATCAGCCATTTGAAGTCAAGACAAGTTTCAATTTGCCTCAAACTTTCAAGGAACAAGAAATCATTCCTCTTGAGACCATGTTTGCAAAGAAGATAAAAATTGACCATAAGATGAAGAATAGAAAATAATATAAGGTATGTGTACAATGTCAAAAGCAATATGTTTATATTGGAGACACATTTTAATATGGTTCACTCAAGAGCAAGCCTAATGAAATGCCAAGGGATAGGTATGATAAATCAAGTGTTAAATCCAAAAAGAAGCATACTTGACACCCTCATCTGTCTCATGTAAAAGAAGATTCAAGAAAATTCCCCTTTGATCCTAGAAAGGGAATATGATTACTTTTTAGTTATATATAATTTTTTTTTAATTTTCCCATAAGTTCTTAGAGCACATGTGTGTGTCTTGTTTTTATTTTCTTTGTTGTGTGAGTCCTTTGCTTTATGTGGTTAAGGTAGTCATTAGTGTTTTATCTTGATCAAAGGTTTGTGGTCAATGGTCAAATGGTTATCTTGTTTTTCTTAGTACCAATATGACTCCATAATCCCAATATACTAATAAGGCTACTAGTCTAGTTAGAATAACAAGCATACTACCCTTATGAGTCACCAATTTGTTGACCAAATTTGACTTTTAGGTCAAATTAGGGCACCCCTAGTAAAACACTTGAGATTTATGTGATTTAAGATGTCTAATATCATATAATGAGGTGAATTATAGGTTAATTAATGTTAATAATGTTATATTATCTTTGGTTAATTATTTTTTATGTCCATTTATCATTTTTGGGTCATTTATGAGGTCAAAATAGCACATTTAATGCTTTGTATAGGTTACTTGGGAAATTTTCAAGTGTTAAAACATGATTTAATTTCCCATGTGTCCTTATAAGTCTTAGGAAATTTACATAGCTGAAATATGGTAGGTTTATTAGAGGAAAGGTCAGTTTTCTTAAATAAATGGAAGAGTTTGGCACTTGTACATCCTCTTTAGGAAGTGTGACACTTGGAAAATGGTGGAAAGTGTGTCTTCAGATTCCATAAATTCATATCCATGTTTTAATTGGTCTATAAGTGCCATTTTTTGACAAAATCTATTTTATCTCTTTTTCACCCTTCTTGGCATAAAGAAGTGACTTACATTTTCTTGCTTAGTATGGTCAACACAGGGGGTTTTAGGGAAAATGATCTTGGGGAAATGTTCTACACTCAAAGACCTCCATTTTCATAGTAATAATTTTTAGAATAATCAACTATGCTTTATTAATCATCCGTTTGAAGTTGACTATTCAAAACTACCTACTAATATGTATACCCTCTGGGTTTTTCTTTGGTTTGGGAGATTTAGTATAATCCATTTGCTAAGATTATTTATAGAGAATATTGAATTCCTCCTACAAAAATTTCCATGATTGGTTTTAGTTTTCAATTTTTTTTGATAATCCAACTAACTCACTTGGCAGGATGGTGTCACCATGAATAATTTCAGTCTTTTTTCCATTTGCAAAATTTTGAATTCTGTATAGAGTACCTATGTAACATGTTCATAAGTGTGTTCAAGGTTTTTAAGTCTTGAGTCATCCTTGGTTGGAATATGGTGGTGGCCCAATTTTTCATATGATGTTAGAGAGGAGGTATGTAGTCATTTGCATCTTTTTCATACAATCAACCATTAGCAAGCATCTACATGTATTCATAGCAATATCATGATAATAATGAGGCCTTAGTGATGATACCAACCTCTTTGAAGTGTGAGGAGTTAATTTTAGGTTATTGAGATATTCTTAGAACCCTTTTGAAAGGAAAATGTAATATACACTACTCATTCTCATATTCATTGCCTATGTGTGAAAGTATCCACCTATAAGTGGTATTGGCAGAGCCTTGAAGGTACTAGTATGAAATATTCAAGCATGGCAAGATACTCTTTCATATCATAGAATGTGTAAAATCTCAATACAAGCCTAATTAAAACATCAAGGAGAGATTCCAATCACTATTAAATGACTATAAATGCTTAGATATGGGTTTTACAACATTTCCTCAAGTCAAACAAGGCAAGGACACCTACAAGCAAGGTCAAAATGCACGTTATCTCAATCAACAGGGGTAGTGGAGGCTTAATTAGAACAAAAGTGCACATTGAGAGATATTGGAAGGCTAACATGATGATTTAGACCTATATATATCTTCTCCATATCTATGATGGGCTTCATGAACCCTAATTAAAAAAAACACACATATAACCCCTTTAAAACCAAATGTGCACCTACAATCAGTTGACTGTGATTGTGAGAAATAGAGGGCTAAGGAAATATTATTTGATGAGGTTTAACATACATAGGAATGAGTCAAAAAAATTTAAAAAAAAATCCAAAATATTTAAAGAGACTAAAAGGGTTTTCAAACATTGTTTCAATGTCAAGTTATCTAGGGAAATCTATAGGTACAACACCCTAAGGTAGAACATAGTCAGAATTTATACTTAGTTTTGATTGAGTCAAGATATGTGAAGAGTATATGATAGATTTGAATGATAAATTAAGATGGAAACCACTTAATTATGATAACTATATTCTCATGAAGCTATCTTGGTAGATAGGGAATAGGAATAAGACCTTTCCAAATGCATACATAGTCCATATAGAATAACCTTGCACACAATTCATCTCTCACTGTCTATTTTGGAATTTGAGGGTTTTAGAAGGGCAAGTGGCATATTCAAGAGCAAAATTTTTTTTGGAATGTATTATTGACTTGGATGATATTTTCCAACCTTTAATTGTTCTGAATAAATAGGGTAATTTCCCTCTATTTTTTCTTAGACAGAGGGTACATCCCCTCATACAAACCCTTGACAGGTTTGATAAGAAATGATCAAAGGATGATATAAGGGATAAGGATAAAATTTAAAGAGTGTTTATGAAGCTATATAATACATTAAAAAAATTAATGGATACCTCACAAAGAGATGAGACTGAGTAGAGTAGTCTAAATTTACAAGGGTTGAAGGTAATGCCATTAGGCAAGGTGAAGACTAAGTCCAAATGAATGGTCAAAACAATTTATAGCATGAGATGAGATTAATAATATTTTATATCATGAATATTATATTATTTTATAGGTTTTTTCTTTTATAATTAAAAAAAATTTAGTTAAATTCTTAGAGTACCAGACGTTACAATTAGGCGTAGTAGACAAGGTCTAGGCCTAGTGCCTAAATGGAGAGTCCATCACACTTTTGCATGAATTCAAAATTTAAAAATATTTTAACATGTTTATGGGAGAATATTAAAAGTTTTTTAACCATTGGTATATGGAATAAAGTATAAATTACCACTTTTGACTAGAAAACTCACTCAGACTTGTATGAAAGAAGGAAACAAGCTCAAATTGGCAAGTTTGATCACTCATATCTCACCTGATGTTTTTCATGGGAGTAAAAGGAATTTTTATATGTTATCAGGGTCCCTAAATATAATTTTTGTTAATTTTTTTTTTAATTTTTTATGCCCAAAATTTATTAACCAACCTTAAGACCAAAAATATGCCTAAAACCCTATTACACCCTTGTTAAGGACCAGTTTTGGGAAATGGAGTTAGATAGCTAATAAAATGAAATATTTTGTATATAATAATTATTTTATGTTTTATAACACTCCATAAATATACTTCACACAAATATTAGTTGTACATAATTTTACGGATGGGGGTAGAAGCAAGGGTTTTCTCACTATTTTTTGTTTTATGTAGACTATAGGAAGAGTTAAGAGATGAAACAAATTTTAGATGGAATATTAAAAATTAATATAACTCCAAATATTAATTTAATTCCCTGAAACAAATTATAAGTTCCCCAAATAGGTGATTTAACTTATCTAGTCAAATCTTGCAAATTGGATAAGTTAGTGAAAAAGATGGAAAACTTCAAGTGAGATAAATTTAAGGTACACCTAATGATTATAGGGCCATTAAGGGAATTTAAAAATTTAACTCACTCCATCCCATGGATTTTCATGTAGAAATGATACTAATTTTTAGTCCAAGTGTGTAGGGTGCAAGGAAGGGTATTTTTCTAGACAACAAATGATGATGGCTCACTTCTAGGTGATTCCAAAAGACTAGGCATGCAAACAATTCATGGAGAGGCATGTATGATGTCCATAACCTAAATTAAAATCATTTATACTTATCCTAATAAGTTATAGGATGTTCAAACATCCCCAATCATGAAGGTATTTTTTTCTATGCAAACATATGAGTTTTGTGCCACTTTACATAACTTTGATGACTTGAATTGATAGTTGTAATTCATGACCTTGCGTGGTTCAACCAATAATTTCTTATAATTCTTGGATAATTTATTTTCTTAGATTGAAAAGTGTCCTTATGACCCTTGGAATTAACTTATTCCTCTCTCTCTCTCTCTCTCTCTCTCTCTCTCTCTCTCTCTCTCTCTCTCTCTCTCTCTCTCTCTCTCTCTCTCTCTGAAGAGTTACCCATTTTGGCATTGTATGGATGATCCACCTAAGTATGGAAAATCCCTACTCATTTGTATACCTTTTGATAAATGAAATTGCTAAGTGTTACCTCTTCATTAATGTTGATAATTGTGTACCACTTGAATGATAAATATTTTTTAGTGAAGACTATGGATTATTATCACATGGTCTCATTCTTTCAACTTGTTTGCAGTTGGAAAACATTTGTTATAGGGCATGTGAAGTGTTCTAGGAGATTACAAATGTTGAGTCAGTTAGTCTTTTCATTAGTTCCATTCAAGGCATCTTGTATAGTCCTCCTAGATTTGCACATTCATCCATGAACTCACAATGTAACATTTATGTGAGAAGATGAAGATTGAAGGAGTGTATGTTTTAGTTTATTTCTTGGTCTCAAGTGTAGAATGAAATTGGTTAGAAGTCATAAAATTGATCTAGTGTATCACCTCCTTATTTTATATTTAGTTTCAATTATCTCTTTCCTTTTTAACCCCCTAAGTTATTTGTAGATTCAATACTAAGTGGTACCTCAAGGGAGATAACCTTATATAGAGACTCACATCATTCCTTATGCTACCCATAAGCCTAGAGGTGATTCAATTATGCCACTTGGATGAGTAGAGGATTGTAATATCCTCATAGGGTGAAAATATAAGTGACAATAGTTGTTATGTAGTAATGTGTTTTGTTGTGTAACCTTACATCATTTCTCTAATATTTGGGTATTGATGCATGTATGGGTTTAAGGGTGGAGTAGAACTATTTTTAGATTTGTCTAAACTAGGTTATAGGTCAGGAAGTGGAACTTGTAAGCTAAAAACCCAATTTTCCACTTTGTATGAGGTAGTTTCCTAATTATCTGAAGTGTGTGCACTATGAGTTACTTAAGCACCATAAGTTATTCATGCATAATTTTCACTATATGAATGATAATGTTCCTTCACTTACCCCTTAGTGGTTTTAAAAAGAATAAGCTTTGTGATTTCTACTTGATGAAACCTTGTTAATATTTTGGGAGGCATGGAAAGTGATGTTTTCTCTTACCACTAAGAGGTGATCAAGGTTTATATGTATTACTTCTCTACTCAAGTGGATTTATTAGCTACATAGTGCCATAATGTGAAAAGTTTTTGAGATCATTTTTCCCAAATTTATTTTTATTTGGTTTTAATTTTAAGTTAATTTTAAAAGCTAGCACTTTTGTTTTTCTTGAATCTAAATTTGCTTTTATGAATATATTTCATTGATTTTAAATTACTTAGTTTGGAAATTAATTTTTTATATTTTGACAACTTGGGTTTCTCTTTATTATGTAATTTTGATGGTTTTTTGATATTATCACTATTGAAATATTTATTTAAATAAATTTTACATTTTATTTAATTATTATGTTATTTTATAGTGAGGTTTTATTTCTATGATTGAAGGCTGGTTTTGTGAATGTTGTGACATGAACATTGTACACCTATTTCATTTATGGGGGAGAAGAAGTAGATGGGAATATAGCTAGAGGGTGTTATGAGGATGATTATAAGGATATGTCTTGAGACATCCTCTTGACCATTGGACATGGTGGTTTCATATAGGATTTAGCTAAAGCACTTGTTATCCTACTTTTGGGAGGTCTATGTAAAATTCTTCTTGGGTGTTCTAAGGAGGTTATATAAGTTAAAATTGACATAGATATAATGTTTTATTCATTATTTATTAGAAGGGAAAATAAGGTTATGTGATGTTATACTTGACTTAGCTATAACATTTGCTTCATTATTTCTTGGGAGGTCTAAAGAGGTAATGTGCTCTCATACATGACTTGGATATTAATTTTGATTCATTATTTCATGTGAGGTCAAATGAGGTTATTTTTAGATTAGGATGATTTTATTTAAACATTGATATTTATCTATTTAGATGAAAGTTTATGTTATTTCCTAACATTGCTTGATAATGTTCTATGTATTTATGCCATGATTTGGCACTTATTATTCACCTTGTATGTTCACCATGGGATGGTACACAATTTATTCTATATGATATTTATAAATATTAATACTTTTAAACATGTTAATTTATAGGTTTTGACATCATCATTCTATGATATTAGTTGTTTTGTGATAGATAATGGTTATCAATATTGGTTAGTGTTGTTCAATGTTTCTTAATATAGTTTGGCCATGGAATGGTACTTATCTTATCAAGTGCACTCTCGCCATGGGATGTAACATAAGTTAGTCACTATATTATCATAATATAATAGTGATATTTTTGTACATGTTACTTATCAGAGCTATGCAACAACAATATATCCTTAGGTTTTAGTTGGTTTTGATAGTTTTAGATGACAATATAGTGTGACTCCTTGTGAAATACCTAAAGGAAATTAATATTAAAAATTGAAAATTTGACATAAAAAACCTTTTTATTCATAAGATAATGAAATTACACAATGATAAAAATATGTTTTTTTAATTATGGGTAAAATAGGATTTTTTAAACTAGGGACCTGGCCTTATACAAGAAACAATATACAAGGACTCAAAACTCCTAGAGAATCATAAAATTTTGCTATCAAAACAAGAAATTATAGATAATAAAACACAAAAATAATAGAGAAATAGCTAGGGAGCTTGGCCATCAGTGGCCTATTTCTAACTATTAGTCATTCTCCTTAGGTCCATGTGTATCCTCTAGTAAACTTAGGATTTCTCAAACTCCTTATCGTACTCACTACATTTAGCTTTCTCACCACTTTGATTTGATTCACTCTAAATAAACCTAATATATTATATAGTTTCAAGGTTGTCCTTCATGAAAAATTGACTTACATCAATAGGGAATTTTGTATTTATCTTCAGCTCCTTATTTTCCTAAGAGAGGTTTTTTACCTACTTCTTCAAGGTAGAGTGTTTGCATAAACCAATCTAGGATAGACTTATGTAGATCCAAATCCTATTCAAATATCACCCTTCAAATTCTCTATAAAATTATCAAACTCAAAATTACATTTTTTCTTATTGGTAGCAAAGGTCACTATTAGTTAGTACTATCATCTAACCTAACCTTAGCTTTATGCTTCCCCTATTTTTTGCTTCCATATTAGATGAGGCCAATACTAGCTTGAGAATTTAATTTCCCTCCAATGATATCTATTTGATAATAACTTGGTTATCTATTTGACAAACCTTATAATGGTTTCCACCCTCTAACTTCCCACCTTCATTAGACCCTTACCTCTTGCCTCTTAGAACACTTATCAACTTGTGCTTAATTACACTCAAAATAAATTAATATTATCCTACCTTGGAAGACAATTAGGTCTCCAATTCATCACCTTAAATTATTTTTAGATCATGAAAAAGATATCCTAGTGTAGATACTATTTATTTGTATTCTTCATAAAATGAGATATGAGATCTTCTATGATTTCCACAAACACTTAGTTATGCACTATTATAGGATTGTTACAACATTTAACAATTTTTTTGGTTAAATTGTTATCATATACCTCCACACTCTATATAAATTTAACCATCACTCCTATTTATAACACTTGAAAAACCTCCCTATCTTACTTACTATAATTTGTAAGAGTGGGATCAGTCCTTACTAGATCCCCATCCATCCTTAGATACTAAAAGCACAAAATAGATATGAAATAATAGATACAACCTCCTTCCTTGAATAAAATATTACAAAGTAAATTCACATGAGTTTTAACACACTTGATAATTATGTTGCATGAGGCAAATAAATTATTGTCATTTAAGACACCAAACTTCATTCCTTTATTAACCTTCACATTGGATTGCCATTTGATAAGAATAAATTAATAATTCCCATACACTAAAAAGTAAAAAATAAAATAAAAGTTAAGGAATCCATTAAACATGATTAACAACTTGGGTAATATTTAAGGTTTTTGATTTGATATTTTGGTAGGTTGACCTAGGTAAACCTTCTAAAATTTGGCAAGGTTACTCCAACAATGGTAAACCATTCAGTGATGAAGTTTCCTTCTCTATAGAAATTTTGGATATTTACTTATCACAAGGTTTGAATAATAAATAGAGTTTCCTTAACAATGTGTCTAATTATCCAATTGAATATAATCCTTTTGGAAAGATAATTTATAATGTTAAGTGAATCACCCTCAATCACTAATATTCTTATTCCCAAATCTCTAGCTAGTTTCAAACCCCACAAAGCTATAAGATATTTGGCACAGTGATTGGTATGATTACCCAAACCTCTCAAATAAGATGCCTCCAAGTTGTCATTATTATCCCTAATAGTTACTTCTCCTCCTAAATCCCTTAGATTTCCTTTATAATTTATATCAAAATTAAGTTTTACCTAGCCTGGAAAAGGTACCGACCACTTAACTACTCTTATAGCTATATCTCTAGGGTCAACTATTCTATTTTGGTCCTTGACCTAAAAATTAGATGAAATCTTAGACTCCTCCTCATTCATGCCATTATTTTTAATAGGTAGAATGTTTTGATATATTAAAAAATTCTATCCCAAATCCTACTTACAATCACTAGGCTCTTATTCTTAAAGATTATATTGTTTCTTTCTCTCTAGATACCCATAACACATGAGTAAGATAAATATGGATTGTTTTAAACAATCTTGTATCTAAAAGGATAGTACCATTCCTAACAAATAACTAGCACTAAAAGAGGAAACACCCAAGTGATCTAAAACTTTTATAAAATCGCACTTCAAATATCATAAGTATAATAAAAGCTAATCAAAAGATGTGTTATGGTTTAATTATTAGTCTTTATAATTATAATAAGAAGTTTATCTTGGGGTTTAGATTCCTATCCCATAACTTAACCAAAATAATACCCTCTAAAGGATGATTAGAAATCATTTTATATCATAACTTCACACTATACTCTCCATCAAAATATTCCCTCCAAACCAACTCACTCTCTTTCATGATATTAAGGATATGAAAATATTTGAGAAAAACATTTAGATATTCCAAGATAACATTAGCTTATATGAGGTAGGAATCTAAGAGGGGAATTATTCAAGTGTTAGTATGATAAACATCAATAAAAACACACAAAGTTTATAACACCTCAAGTATAGACACTCAAGGAGTAAGAGAACATTGAAAATAACTAATAATGGAAGAAAAAAAAGTATTAGTTGCCTTCCTTGAGAGTAATATTTCATGTTATCCATGGAGGAATTTACTCAGTCATGTGCTTAAAGAGTATTTGACAATGTGCTCCTTGCATTATTTCTCCTTGTCACCTTGGCAATGTTTGGCTTAGCTTTGAAAAGATGTATCAATACATAAATATTTCTATATTATAACTTTAAAGGAATGATTTTTATCTCAAAAATTTAATATTATAGAATTACATAAAAAATATCCCTTTAGAAGGACCTTGGCACTTCTATTTATATCCTTACAAACTAAATCTAACCCAAGTGCAGTTAGGTTAGCTTTAACTATAGTTTAGTTTAGTTTTTTTTTAAATGAGTTAAGGAGGGAAAAAATAATTAATATTCAAGATAGAGATCCCATTTATTAAGCATTGTTATCCATTTTTGAATTTAAGGATTTAATGGATATATGTTCAATTCCTTGACATTGAGGATGCTGACATCATCATAACCTCACTTTTTTTGGAGTTTACTTTTTACAAAATTAATATTCAATAATTTTAAATTGAAATTTCACTTATGCCTTTAATTTTATTTGCTCATTTAATTAATTTTGTTTAGCATTTTTACATTTTAGGAATTATATAAGTGCCCTACTTAATGGGTCCAAAGGTTAATCTATCAATTTGCTAGGTCACACCTTGATCAGAGATGGATCTATGAGAGGTTACTATTGTGTATAGTACAATACCCAAAATAGGAATTCCTCAACATGATTATGGGTACTAATGTTAGATATGGAGATGAAATGTGACACTTAGTGATTCCTAAGATTAATTTTCACTGTTTGGTAGAAATTAATCTAAAGTCTAGTTGGAACATGATTGTGGAAAATAGGGTATCTATAGTTTACCCCTATTTGGGAAGGAATTTTAAGACATATGAATAATAACATATTATCAAAGAATGAAAAATTCATTAATTCCTTGGTTAATACCCTAGAAGGTGATGGATGAGCCCTATATTTTCCTTAAAAGGAATAGATGGAAAAATAGAGTCATCAAATATTCCCTCAAAAAGAATGAAATGATGCAATCTTTAGGTAACAGGGGTGGAGATACTAATTTTCTCAAAGGTAGTTATAAATAGTAGCTCAGTGAGGTGACCAAGTAGGGAATATGATTACAAATAATGATTTGCCAAAAGACAATTATAATAAAGGGCATAGTGAGCTACCCCAATAATGTAGATGGAGATAATGATTTACATAAAGGAAGTTATAATCATTGACATAATGAATATGCCCCAATAGGTCAGGTGAAAGCATGACATAGTTTGTCTCTGACCTAGTAGGGTGGATATGATCAAGGAAGGTCCACATGGTTCAAATAAGTATGTAAAATCATAAAAGGGAGATCACATATTGAATACATACTCACATATAAAGAATAAGTTATCATAGAGAATAGGCATGAATTTGGGCTACCTGCTAGTATGGATATGCAAGTCCTAACTAGCAAGGATTACAATTAAATTTTGATATACTTACTTTTCATTTGGATAGTGTATGGGTAGGTTTGGGATTTTATATGTGTGAACAAGGAGAATTAGTACCCACTACATTGTTTGATAGATATTTTGGTATGAGTTTTATTGTATCTTGTGATACTATGTTTCATAGTTATAGAAAAATATAATAACAATGTGTACCCAAATCATGGAAAACTTAGTTCAAATGTAGGTACAAATCACTTAGGCATAATATATGAACAATCAAATCCTAAATGAATATAATGCAATAAACTAAGTGTAGGAATGCACACTAATTCACAACTCAAGTATAAGATATGGGTAATCAACACTTAAGTGTAAATAAAGTGTAAGAATCGTATGACAACTGAGAAATAAAAAAGTCAAATAAAAATAAAATAAATAAAAAAAACACTGGTAAACAAATATAAATAAACAAAAAAACTAATAAAAAAATAAGGTAAGAGAAACAAGGATCAAATAAACAACACAAAATTAAACAAACAAACAAAACACTAATAAAAAATATAAAAATAAGGTCATAAACAAATAAAACAAAATAATCAAAATAAATAAAAACTCCAAAGCAAATAAAAGTGAAATAAATGAACTATTCTAAACACACAAAGGTAAAGAAACAAACTGATTGAACAAAATGGTAATATACAAACATTGGTTAATCATGATGCTAGTACAAATAAAAGACAATTTTTTTATGCATGTGTAATAGAGGTGTTACTCTTGGAGACAAGGTAACCCATAATCTAGGTAGAAATGATGAAAATAAAATAACATAGGAACAAAAGGAACAAAATTCCCAGGTGATAGGGGATAATGACACAAATAAGATGGAAATGATTTCCCCTAAGCTATAAGAGACAATGAAATAAACAAATAAAAATGGGGGTAATAGAAGAAAATGAAAGGGTAGCCAAGCTAACTCTATATGAACTAGTCAAATCAACCATGCCTACATAGTTCCATGAACTTAAGGTCAATCATGAACTTCAGGTTAAATGTAGTTCTCCTAGGATAAGGGATAGAAGAAAATTGATGATAAGAAAAATGAGTGACTAGTAGAAGAAAATAATAATGGCCTTGTAAAATGATGAGTGCACTAGAAAAGATGGGGATAAAATTCAAAATCATGAAATAATAAACATAAATAAATTACGTGAGCATGAGAGTATAATTTAGTTGAAAAGCACACTAAAAGATAAGAGACGAGTATTCACAAATGAAATGAAGTGGTAATTCATAATGTTTGTGCAATTGGATGCTATCTAAATAGTTTTATAGACATAAGATCCAATGTGAACTTTATGCCAAATGTAGATCTCCCAAGATATGAGATGAAATAGTATTATAAAATAGAATAGGAATATGGAAATGGTCATTAAAAAGTCCATGATAATGCTTCAATTATACTTTCCAACAAGGAGATGTATGTACAATCTAAATGGTTGTTTATGCATCTATGTTTTTGTATTTTTTAGGCCTCTCAACTCAATGGATAATTACAATAAAAAAATGGGTAACTATCAAAATAATGAGAGTATGGATTAAATATGCTCATAAAATGAAAGGAGCATCAAAAATTGAATCACTCATAAAATGGTGAGAGTGTGGGATAAAACTGCTCTTAAAATGGTGAGAGCATGGTAAAAGGGTGACTAAGTTCACTTCAATGTGAATTTAGTGTTACCTACATAGTCTTGAAGGACCTCAAGTCACTATAATTATTCCTTACAATAGAAGATATAACTAGGTAATAACAAACTCATGAATTAGGCAAATGGAAAATTATAGAATAATGATGCAATAATGTGGATAAAAATAGGGTTGTTCCTAGTTTACCCAAAGTGGTCATAATGAGGAAACATTGGCATGGGTCAATGATATTAATTTTACCAAAATAAGTTATTATCATTAACAATGACAAAGAGATATAATGTGGCAATACTGAAGATTGTAATTGCCAAATGATTGTCATACTACCTGAGATAATGCCTTATTCTAAAAAATATCCAATCAATGAATTGCCATATTAAATCAACCACTAAAAATTAATCAGAATCTAATCTCTAAAGGTGCCCAAAAAACTAGTGGATATAAACCAAAGGAAAAAAAGGGTTTGTAAGGGAGTGAAAAAAACTTCAACCAATAGGGAATTTATAAAAGGAATGGTATATGGTATGGCATAAAGAAGGTCATATTATGGTATAGTTTAAATGATCATCATAGAAAATACCTTAGGTCTCTCAAGAAAAATAATGCTTGAGATGTATTATGTTCATAGGTTCACCAAGTTCATCTTCCTTCCAGTGTATCTAACCTATAAGCTCCAAATTCATAGCTAGTTATAATGACATAAGGGCCTATCCAATTAGGCTTAAACTTGTCTTTCTTTTTTTTATCAGCCATGGTGTTCATATGGTTTTCTTTGATCATAAGATCACCAAGCTCGAACTCTTTATGATTCAAATTCTTATTATACTAACCACATAATTAGTTATGATATACTTGAAGGTTGTTTACAATGACCATGCATTTTTCATCAAGTGATTTCATCTCTTGTGGATGGGCTACCCTATAATCCTCATCATTAAGGATGTGCTTCAATGATATAAGAAAATAAGTTAGATCAACTTAGATGGGAATAATGGCCTTAGTGCCATAGAGAAGTGAATATGGTATGGAACTTATTGGAGTATAATAATTAGTATAGCAAGCATAGAGGTGAAGAATATCTATAAGTGCCAATCACAACCAACATCATTGACAATATTCTTAGGAGTATTGACAATGGTCTTGTTAGATGCCTCTAATTTTTCATTACCTTATGGGTAATATGTAGTAGAAAAATGTTTGGTAATGTTAAATTTAACAAGGAGGACCTTGAAACCCTTATTATTAAATTATTCACCATTATTAGATATAATGTTAGATGGGATGCCATAATATCAAATGAGATGGTTGAATATGAATTTGGAAATTTGTTTTCTAGTCACATAAATGAGGGGTATGGCTTCAACCCACTTAGTGAAATAATCTGTGGTGGTAAGGATATGCTTATGGACATTTAGGGAGATATGGTTAATATTCCCTATGAGATCGAGTCCCTATGTCAAAAATGACCATGGTGTAGCCATTGGTTTGAGTGTTCTTTCTAGATCGTTGATCAAATTTTCATGTCTTTGACATTTGTTACATATTTTTACATAAATAGTTGCATATGCTTCCATGGTTGACCAATAATAACCTATATGTAAGAGATTTTATGAAAGGATGGACCCACTATTGTAGGATCCAAAATCTCCTTCATGAAGTTATCTCAATACTAATTTGGTTTCCATCAAATTTAAATAATGAAGCGAAGTTACATGAAAGCTTCTTCATTAAAGGGTTGGGATGAGTAGGGTATATCAAGAGGCTTGGTGTGTGAAATATTTTTGTTACTTTCATGAAATTTTTGGTTGAAGGACTTGGTCATGGAAGTAATTATATAAGTCAAAATACCAAATATAATTGGGACCAATAATATCATATATCATTACAATGGTTGAGGGTTCATGATCAATCACTAGAAGATGTTCAATGAGGAACTGATAATATCTTACCTTATATGTGTTGTATATCAAATAACCAAAGGTATTAATGGCATATACTATCCTATTATTGGCCCAAGGTATATGTTCAAACTAAATGTGAGTAATATGCTACTTGAGAGTGTCCATAATGGCTTTATATGGTACTAGCTTATCATATTTATTCTACAACTAGTTTATAACATGATTAATGATAAGTTGGAAATATCCATAAACCAATAAATGTTGAATATTCCATTTTAATTCTAGATGAAGGATTTAAATGAGTTATTCATATTAAAACATATTATTGGTATAAGTTAAACTAATATAAAAGGATTTAGGAATGAGACCCCCTTAGTGTAATAAATAATAGTCTTTCTCTTGATCCTTGAGATGTGAATGACCCATCAAAACATAGATTTCATGGCTATTCCTCAGGATATGTCTTTATGATATTCATGACTTGATCATATGGGAATGTAAAAATAAGTGGCTGAGTATATGAAATGGGAGCTTTAGCAAGATTATTTTTAAGTACTTCTCCCTTAATGGCCTTTAGATTGGAATATTTAATCTCAAACTTGCTTAGAAGCATAATCCACTTAACCATGTGACCTTACAAAGTTTTTTTTAAAGTGGATACCTCAAATATAATTTGGAAATAACTATGGTTTTTTTATTAAGTATGTAATTATGGAGCTTATGGGATGAAAATACCATAGCTAAATAAGATTTTTCAATTGGCATATGGTTATGTACCTATGCTACCAGTGTACAACTTAGATAGTATAATACATGTTATTTCCCATGTTCATCACATTGGGATAATAGTGTCCCAAGGTCCTTGTAGTGGAAGATAAGTAAATTAGAAATGGCTTCCCTAGCATTGGTGGTAACAAAATAGGTGAATTATCTAAGTATTCCTTCAAGTGTTCAAAATATTTCTGACATTCTTCATCCTAAACAAATGTAATACCTTTCTTTAATATATGAGTGAAAGTATGGCATTTATAAAAAAAACTATGAAAGGAAGCGTCTAATAGATTAAATTTTTTCCTAAAAACTATGGAGTTGCTTCAAACTATAAGGAAAAAACATCTCAGTAATGGATTGAACCTTGGAAAGATCAAGTGTAATGAAATTACTTAGATGTTCAGACATAATGATATTATATTACATAAAATAAGCAAATATGAGACATCACACAACAATAATTGACAACAAAAAAATACTAGATAATATAGCAAAGCCATTTCAAGGGGGAAACCTCCATAATAATGCACTAATAGAAGAATACTTAACATAATGAACAAAGACTAACCACTACCTCCTATATATTATCTACTTAGAAAAGGTTATTCCATAGGCTGACCTATCTAAGAACATAGATAAATGTAACAAGTAAATAAAAGAGGTATGTAAAACACAAGTCAGCCACACATATCCCTAGACACACCAATGGTTAAGGGCATAACAATCCCCTCCCCTTAAAAAAAACATTACCTTAAATGTTATGGTAACTCTGGATGTTTTATGAATTCTTCATCCTCCCATGTGGCATCTTCACATGGAAGATTATTCCATTTGATTAGGTACTCTATAATTGCTCGAGAACATAGCTACTTGGTACAATTGAGAAGGATCACCTCAAAATCAAGAACAACTCTTCCTTCCTCATAAAATTCTATTAAGTTTTTTTGAATGAAAACTCTATGTCTAATTACTTTGTTCAATCATGATACATGAAATACTAGATGTATGTGAGTGGATGAAGAAAAATCTAACTTGTAGGGCACACTACCAATTTTATGAAAGATCTGATAAGGCCCATAATACATAGGGGATAACTTATTATCTTGTTTTTGTTACTTCAATGACATCTGCTTGTATGGATATAAATTAACAAAGACCCAATCACCAATGTCAAAATGCCTCTCACTTCTATGTTGATCTGCCTGTTGCTTCTTGTGATTTTGGACCATAGCTAAATTTTCATGCAAACTTGAAAGGACCTCTTATTGATGCTAAATATGTTCTTCAATAACATGAACCTTAGGATGGAACTTCAAGGTTGAAGTGATGGATGGTGGGTGCTATCCATATAGTACCACAAAAAGAGAAATTTTAGAAAAACTATGAACAAAAGTATTATACTACCATTCAGCAAGTGGTAACCAATGAACCCATTTATCCTATTTATGAAAAACAAAAGAAAGTAGATATCCTTCTAGAAATTTGTTGACTACCTCAGTTTCTCCATTATATTGAGGATGATAGGATGAACTATGAGCTAAATGGGTGGCTAAACATGTAAATAAATCAGTCCAAAAATTACTAGTAAAAATGGGATATCTATCACTGATAATGATCTTAGGGGGTCCATCCAGTTTTTAAACTATATTGATAAAAAGAAAAAAACTACTATAATAGTAACAAATGTCTGGGATAAAGAACAAAAATGAGCATACTTATTGAGATGATCCACAACCATCATGATAACATTTTGACCATCAGATCTTGGTAACCCTATAATTAAATCCATAGATACATCTTCCCAATGTTGGTTAGGGATGGATAAAGGATATAAAAGACTTTAGGTTTTGATGGTTACACCTTTATTTTCTTGACAGATCATACATTCAACCACATATTTTTGGACATCCCCATTGAGACCTTCCTAAAAAATATCTTGCTTGATTCTTTGTTAGGTTTTCAAAAATCATGAATGACCCCCAATTGGAGTTGCATGAAGTTCTTGAAGGATTTTTTTTAAGAAGAGAATTCTTACATAGGTATAACTTGTCTTTATACCATAATGCATTACCCTTCCATGTGAATTTTTCAAATCCACCTAAAACTTGCTAAGGATTTTGAATCAAATCTAGGTAGCACTATCACGTTCCCAATCTGATTGTGCTTCAGCTAGCTAATCTACCTATAAAATGGTTATGGCATATAGAAATACCTCAACTGATTCATCTTTTTTGGATAGTGCATATTTCACCACATTATCCTTGCCTTTTTTGTAGACTATTTCAAAATCATATCCTAACATCCTTGTTACCCATTTCTATTGTTCTTTAGATGAAAACTATTATTCTAAAAAATATTTGAGACTATCATGATCAATATTTACCTAAAAGTGATGACCCATCAAATAAGGTCTCCATTTTTTGACTGCATGTAAAATGGCCATCATTTCCTTCTCATAGGTGGGCTTGTGCTGATTTTTACCCTTTAGTTGATGAATTTAAAATGTAAATGGTATACCTTATTACATGAATACACCACCCATACCATACCTAGATGCATCACATTCAACACACAAAAGTCTTGGAAAAATCAAGAATGGCCAATATTCGGGTAGTGCACATAGCCAATTTCAATTGTTCAAATGCCTAGGTAGCTACATCAGTCCATTGAAAGGAGTCTTTATTTAACAAAGAGGTGAGTGGGGTAGCAATGCTACCATAATTTTTGACAAACCTATGATAGTAACTAGTAAGCCCAAAAAATCCTTGGAGTTTCTTGAGTGTCTTAGGAATTGGCCAGTTCACCATTGCTTGGATTTTTTTAGGATCCACTTTCACTCCTTCATAAGACACCATATGACCCAAATATTCAACTTCACAAGCTCCAAAAGTACATTTGGAAGGTTTGGCATACAATTTATTTTTTTTCAAAATGGAGAGTACCTGTTTCACATGTTGCAAATGGTCTTCCCAATTTTTAATATAAATGAGGATATCATCAAAGAATACCAGAATAAATTTCCTCAAAAATGGCTTAAAAATAGTATTCATCAAACTCTTAAAAGTAGATTATGCATTTGTTAGACCAAAAGGCATAACCAAAAAATCATAATAGCCCTCATGAGTCTTGAAAGTGGTTTTAGGTATTTCTTCATCATGTATCTGGATTTGATGATACCTAAAACATAGATATAACTTGGTAAAATAAAGAACATCATTCAATTCATCTAGAAAATTATAAATGATAGGAATAAAAAACTTATCTTTGATAGTGTACTTCTTGAGTTCTTTGTAGTTAGGACACATCCTCTAGGTGTCATCTTTTTTTCTCACCATGACAAATGGTGAAGAATATTCACTTTGGCTATGGTGAATGTTTCTTGCATCCAAAATCTCCTATACCATCTTTTCAATTTCACTTCTTTGGGCATAGGGATACCTATATGGCTTGATTTTGGGTGGTGTAATACTAGGAATAAGTGTGATAGCATGATCATGCATGCAGCTAGGTGGAAGTCCTTTTAGAATGTCACTAAAAAAATAGAATGGGCATCAATCACTTACTATAGATCAAGAGGTGGAGATGGTTGAGTTGGTTGTAATTACATAGAAAAAAATGAGCTACAAATCCCTTATCACCCTTCCAGAGAATATTCATCATTTGATGGGAGTAACAAGTTGTGGAGATTTATCCCTTAATCCCCTTAGCTCAAATGTATTATCTTCATAATGAATATGCATGAATAATTCTTGGAAATTCATCTCAATAGTGCCCAAAGTGGTGAGCCACTATATCCTAGAATAATATCAAATCCACCTATGGGAATAATAAACATAGGAGAATCCAATAATTAGTCTCCCATGGCCAACTTTATACTATGACATTTACCTAAATAGTTGATAGTACCACCATCATTAATCATAACCTAAAATTATGGAGTTGGATAAATGAAATAGTTCAAATGAGAAACCAAATTATTATGGATGAAGTTGTGTGTGCTCCCAAAATCAATCAAGATAGTGACCTTTTTCTTAAGGAAACACATCACCTTAAGAGTTTGGAGAGTACTAATACTTGAAAGGGCATGACAAGAAATAGTAGGCTAAGAGTATTTAGATTACTTTTTAGGAACTTATGCATCCTCATCATGTACTTATTCATCATCTTCATTGCATTGGCACCTTCAATGTAAAACAACTTATTTTTAGCATAATGATGGTCTTTGCTCCATTTGCTATCACAAACATAACACAACCCTGTGGCTCACTTCTCCTCAATTTTTCATTGTGTTAATTTGATGGGCCGTGGAAATGATGGTGTTGGAAAGTTGTGATCATGACTAGTAGTGAAATTTTTCCTTTTGAACATCTCTTTTTATTCTATCATACGTGCCCTAGGGATAACTTCAAATACATATGTTGGGTTAAAAATTTGAACCTTAAATTAGATGTTATCTTTGAGGCCATTCGAAAATAGATCAGTCAAATTTTATTCAGTGATATCTTCGACCCATAAAGAGAGATTCTAAAACTAATGAATATAATCCTTCATAGTTCCTATTTGCCACACCTTGGCTAATTGGCTAAAATAGTTCTCAAAGACATTATTTTGATAATTAGACAACAACTTCTTAGTGAAAATAGACCATGTAATAGGACCACCATTCTTTTTATTTTGAGCACAAAACTAATGATACCAAATGAATTATTTAGGTTCTAGATATAAGGACACCACTATCACCTTCTAAGAACTAGGGGTTTGATGTAGATTAAATAAATTCTCAATATGGGTAATCTAAGTGAGAGGATCCTTACCATCTAACTTACGCATGTCCACTTTTATCAACATCATTTTCATACCAGTATGGGATTTGTTGAGAGAAGGATCTGAATGTTGAAGTGGAGGGTTATTGGGATAAAATTGAGATGTAAGAGAAGCCAATTATGTAGTGATATGATAAAATTCATTGTGAACCCCATTAGTCTCTTTGTGCATCCCTAAAACATCAAATTAGACTGCAATAAAGTTAGCATGCCTCACTAAGTTCTTTATGCCTGCTTAAAGATACAAAATCATTAGATTTAAAATTATAGATTCCATGTCATAAATATGTTAGGTTGTGGAGCTAAAAGCTTCAACCTTTGCAAACTGAGGAACAGATGGTTGCTGAGTTCTACAGGAACCGGCGTCAGCAGCAGGACCGACGTCGATAGAGACCAGTGCAGAAGGCCACCGGCGACGGCAGGAAGTCGGTCGACGTCGGCAGAACCAGACAAGCAGGGACCGACGTCGGTCGCCTGTGTGTTCCAGAAGTGTTCGTTTCACGAACAGTTAGTTAAGTGAACGATGAGTTTGCATGTTAAGACCAGCCAGAGTCTTGGGCTGTGAGGATAATTGTCTAAATTAAGAGTCTAAGTTATTGTTTGAGTTAGGGATCTATTTATAGACCCATTGGCATGATTTATATAAGGCATGAGATAGAAAGGAAGAGTTCCTTCTAGTTGTAAGATCTGTGAGTTGCAGGTTGTTGCAAGCTCATTAGGGATCTACATGTAAGTTTGGTCTTTAAATTGTAGGTTGCAGGTTCATGAGAGATCAGCTTGAAGTGCTATAGAGTGCTTGGTGTACCGGTAGGGTTATTACTGACTAGTTGGTGAGGTAAACACCAATTCTGTGTGTGAGTTGGTTGTTGGGACAATTTTTTGTGTAGGAGAGTGTGTGTGAGAAGAATTACTGTACACTTGAGGTGTGGCAAATCTCTGTAAGGTGAAAGAGTGTGGCGGCTCTTTGATTGTATTCTTTTCTGTATAGTGTTAATACAAGATAGTGTATTGTCTCTCATATTCTGTGCTATTGGTGAATTCTAGTTACTTGTGTTTCTGGTTATTTCCGCATATTCAATTGCTTATATTTGGTAATCATACTGTGCTCTTTCTGAGGAGCAAGATCCTAACGGGTGGAATTAGAACAGGTGTGTTTGTTCTTGGATTTACCTCCACCTCCCTCCCAACAAGTGGTATCAGAGCTTTTGGTTGGGATACTAACAGATTGGTGTAGATCTGGGTAGTGTGTTTTGATTACAGGTTACTCATAGGGTTTTTGTTTGAGTGGGAGTTGAGCAATGGCAGAAAACAGTCAACTACGAATGGAAAAGTTTAATGGCAAGAACTACCAATTATGGAGGATGCAGATTGAGGACTATCTGTATCAGAAAGATTTGTACTTACCGTTGGGTGGGGTTGCTAGCAAACCCTTGGATATGAAAGATGAAGAATGGGAGGTTCTTGATCGGAAGGCTCTGGGATCTGTTAGATTGAGTCTTGAATCATCTGTGATTTCTAGCTTATCACAGTGTAAGACAACGGTGAAGTTGATGAAATCTTTGGCAAATTTGTATGAAAAACCCTCGGCTTCAAATAAGGTATTTCTTATGAAGCATTTATTTAATTTGCAAATGTTGGAAGGTGGATCTGTTCATAGCCATCTTAGTGATTTCCATGGTTTGGTAAACTAGTTAAGTTCAGTCAATATTGTATTTGGTGATGAACTTAGAGCTCTCTTAATCTTGTGTTCATTACCTGAAAGTTGGGAAGGTTTGGTAATGGCAGTTTCTAATACTGTGTCTCCTTTAAAAGTCTTAAAAGTGGATGATGTTGTGAGTGTGATCTTGAATGAAGAGATACGCAGGAAAAGCATAGGTGAATCATCTGAGATGCTTTGAGTGTTGAAGGAAGAGGAAGGCCAAGAGAGAAGACAGAGCGTGGGAGATCAAGGTCGAAGATGGGCAAAAGATCCAAGTCCAAGTATGGCAGAATAACCTGCTGGAAATGTGGAAAGTAAGGGCACTTAAAGAGAGATTGCAGATCGGGTGAAGATCAGCATGAAGGACATGGAGAAGAAGCAGATGTTGCGGGTTACGTTGCACAGGATGCTCTGGTATGTTCTTTGGATAAAGTAGAATCTTGGGTATTAGATTCTGGTGCCTCTTTTCATGCATCCCCACATAGGGAATTTTTTCATGAGTATGTCCAGGGAGACTTCAGAGAAACTTGTGTAGGGGATGGTAAGCCTTGTCAGATTGTTGGCAAAGGTAAAGTGAAGCTAAAATTGTAGACAGGTGACACATGGGTGTTAAAGGTGGTCATGCATGTCCCAGTTCTGAAGCAGAATCTGATTTCTGTTAGAAGTTTGGGTGAAGAGGGTTGCACAGTAACTCTCACAGTGGACTCTTGGAAGGTTACCAGGGGTACACTTGTTGTAGCTAGAGGTAAGAAAGTAGGTACGCTTTATCTATCTACTTGTTTTACTGATTCTCTTTCTGGGTTATCTACTTCAGCTGTAGATTCGGAGATGTGGCTTAATAGGCTTGGTCACATAGATAAGAAGGAGATGCTGGTTCTTGAGTCAAAGAGTATGCTTTCGGATTTGGAAGGCATGGATCGTGGTTTCTGTATGCAGAAGAAGAAGGTGAGGTTTCTTGAGGAATCCAATGTCAGTGACAAGAATAGGAAAGCCTTGGTTTTTAAGGAGAAAGTGACGAACAGAGTTCAGCACAAGGTGCAGAGGAATTCTGAGTAGAGCAAGGGTGATTTGGACAAGGGTTTGATCCAAAAAGAGCTCGCAAGAAAAAGTCAGGTCTCACAAGAAAAACACAGAGATCGACATCGGCAGGAAAACCGGCGTCGGTGTCTAGACAGGGACCGACGTCGGCTATGTGCAGCCTGACATCGGTGACTCAGGGTAGATAAGGATCGGCGTCGGCCAGGGGAAACCGACGTCGGTAGGGAGGCAGTTGCAGGGAACCGACATCAGTCGGCTGTAGACTGAGATGTGACCGGCATCAGTTACTGAGACGAATTTTGGGTGGACAGCGAGTTGTCATGGAGTCTCAAGTGCCCATATGGAGGATTGAAGGTGTAAGTAAGTTCTTAAATTCATCATTTCCCTTCTTTACACTACTTGTTTCTCACTTATGGCATAGAACTAGGAAGTTGTTGAAGAAGCAGAACAGGTAGATCCAGAAAATAGTGGGAGCTTGGCATGGATGAGGATGTGATTCCTTGGAGGAGAACCAAACAGGGGTTTTGGGTAGAGTTGCCAGCTGGAAGTAAGCACTGAGAGACGAATGGATGTTAAGTATGAAGAAGAGCGGAAATGGATACGTGAGATGGAAGATCAGGGTATATGATCTTGTTTTAGCTGCAGGGCAATGGAGGTTTGATCATTGTGTTTCTCTTTACCAGGTTGGATAATATTAGCTACATTATCCTATTTTTTGTATGATGTGCTTGTTACAGGGTTACATATACAGGTATTACTGAACTAAAGGTAAAGCTAGTTTAGGGGTTTGTCATGGAGAATCTGGGAGCAGCAAGATTCTTTGGCATGAGTGTGTTCTAGAGACATGGAGGTCTTGTTGACTTTGTTTTAGGATGATTGTGTGAAGCCGGTTAGCACACCAATGGTAAGACAGTTCATAGAACAGGTGTCTTGATTCACATAATGAGGTTGAGTGCATGGTATGTACTAAACTTGAGTTTTCCCAAGCAGTGGGAGTTATCACAAGTTTGGAGTCAATCCGGGAGAGTAATACTGAAGGGCAGTTCAGTGGGACTAGCAGCAGGTGCACATGCTACGCAGGGTCAAGTTCTTTTTCTACATGGTTGTAGATGCGAATGTGGTAGTTAATTTGGATGACAGGTTTTACACCACGGATTTTGTGGTGGTTGGTCTTCAAGAGTGATCTTGAGGAGGGATACAAAGCCAAGGAAACAAACTAGACGGTGTATAGGTATAGGTATAGGTTGCAACTATTTATCTCCAAGTGGGAGATTGTTAGGTTGTGGAGCTAAAAGCTTCAACCTTTGCAAACTGAGGAATAGATGGTTGCTGAGTTCTACAGGAACCAGCGTCGGCAGCAGGACCGACGTCAGCAGAGACCAGTGCAGAAGGCCACCGGCGACAGTAGGAAGTCGGCCGACGTCGGCAGAACTAGACAAGTAGGGACCAACGTCGGTCACCTGTGTGTTCCAAAAGTGTTCGTTTCACGAACAGTTAGTTAAGTGAATGATGAGTTTGCATGTTAAGACCAGCCAGAGTCTTGGGCTGCGAGGATAATTGTCTAAATTAAGAGTCTAAGTTATTGTTTGAGTTAGGGATCTATTTATAGACCCATTGGCATGTATTGTATAAGGCATGAGATAGAAAGGAAGAGTTCCTTCTAGTTGTAAGATCTATGAGTTACAGGTTGTTTCAAGCTCATTGGGGATCTACATGTAAGTTTGGTCTTTGAATTGCAGGTTGCAGGTTCATGAGAGATCAGCTTGAAGTGCTATAGAGTGCTTGGTGTACCGGCAGGGTTATTACTGACTGGTTGGTGAGGTGAACACCAATTCTGTGTGTGAGTTGGTTGTTGGGACCATTTTTTGTGTAGGAGAGTGTGTGTGAGAAGAATTACTGTACACTTGAGGTGTGGCGAATCTCTGTAAGGTGAAAGAGTGTGGCGGCTCTTTGATTGTATTCTTTTCTGTATAGTGTTAATACAAGATAGTGTATTGTCTCTCATATTCTGTGCTATTGGTGAATATTAGTTACTTGTGTTTTTGGTTATTTCTGCATATTCAATTGCTTATATTTGGTAATCATACTGTGCTCTTTCTGAGGAGCAAGATCCTAACGGGTGGAATTAGAACAGGTGTGTTTGTTCTTGGATTTACCTCCACCCCCCTCCCAACAAAATAGGAGTCTTAGGAGTTTCTTTCCCTCCTTTTCTTCCTCAAGTACCTAGACCTACCATATAAAAACCCTAGGAGGTTTTTTATCCTAAAAAGAGTGTATCAAGAAATGATACTATTGTGATCACCTTATTAAGATGAATCTAATGACTACCTTTGTGCACTCGGGTAAAAATTTTGATACTAAAAACAATACAGATAGAATATACCATTATGATCATCTCATCAAGATGAATTTAATGTCTAAAATTTTACAAAGAAATTTTTTTTCCCAAGAATTCTTTTTTTTTTAATATTTTTTCAAAAAAGCATTTTGAGCAATATTGTGCTGATGAAAATAATTAATTCTTCTTGGATTGCAAGTTACATTTTTTTTTCCCACTACTCTCAAAAGACATGCCTCACCAGACCCAAAAAAAATGCCACAATAAACCTACCCAAATCAAATCTCTGATACCACTTGTAATGAAATTACTTATATGTTCACGTAAAATGATATTATATCACATAGAATAAGCAAATATGAGAGATCACACAATAATAATTGATAGCAGAATAGAATACTAGATAATATAGCAAAGCCACTTTGAGGGGGAAACCTCCATGATAATTCACTCATAGTAGAATACTTAACATAATGAATAAATAATAACCACTACATCCTATATATAGTCTACTTAGCTAAGGTTATTCCATAGGCTAACCTATCTAAGAAAATAGAGAAATGTAACAAGTAAATAAAAGAGGTATGTAAGCCACAACTTGGACACACATATCCCTAAAAACACCAATGGTTAAGGGTATAACATCAAGTTTAATTCCTCAGAGAGAGATAATAAAGCCTAAAAGTTTTTTTGAAGTAATGTTAAAGGCACACTTCTTAGGATTAGGTCAAATTTTATACTTGTTGATGTAGTTTTTATGCACACCAAATCATAATGAGGTAGCCTCTAACATTTTATGATCTCAATAGAGGTGAACTCCACTCTATCTAGGTCATGAGTTAGAGGTATGCAATTTTAACAACCAGGTGATGGAATAGTAAGTAGGGTATGTAGGTTACTAATAAGAATTATGAATGGAGAGATGGTATCTAAAAGAAAGTCAAATATAGATGAGTTGGTGGCTATATGGTTTCTAATCTAGAGTGGGCATGGCTAAAAATAAATTCAAAAAAGAGGGAATGGTAGAGAGGGAAAGAGAGACTCTTATTGCTTAAGAATTACCTTTTAGGTTGGTTTCTATGTGGACAAGTGCTTTCACCACCAAAGTCTATTGATAGAATCTATTGTACACACACAGTTAGACATGGTCAAGTAGTCTAGGATAATTTTGATATAAGAAACTCAAAGGCCTTAGTCAAAGGTTTTTACTTTTAGACTAGCTATTACAAATACTTACTTAGGAGATTATGACTTGGAACAAGAGGTATCTAAGATAGCCATTTCACATACACATAAAACTACATCAATCAAATCACCTCTATGCACTTAGAACAATGAAACAATAAACTTACTTACCAATAATCAATATAATTTTCTAATCATTCAATAGCTATTGCAAATTTAAAAATATCATATCAATTATGACAAGAAATAATTCCTTACAGATTTTGTACACTAAGAATTATTTAATCATACAACCAAAAGAAGATAAGACTAATTACACAAATATTGGAAAGAAAATACACAAACACATAACCTAACAATAAAAATTGATTCTTCTCCTATATATTGAAATTATATAAACCTTGTAAATGTGGTTTACATATGATTAAATAGACTTGGGTAAGGGGTCACATCATCCTCCAAGCACATGAAAAATTGATTACATGGAGTAGTTAGAAATTTCATTCTAACTATAGTTACAAGACCATATAGAGTTATCTTACATTTTTTAATAGTTAAATTGAAGATTTACAATATCATACAACATCTGCATGTTTACAAAATAAATATGAAATTTTTACAATAAGTTCTAACCATAAGAGAACTAAAAGTACAAAATTAATATCTACATGGATGCATTGACTTTAGTGGGAGTGGTAATTGTAGATGTCGATGATGAACTGGATGTAGCCACTTTAGTTTGCTTCTTCTTTGATTCAAACTCAAGAAAATATTTGTGTGTTACATCATGTTGCTATTGTATAATATATAATTTTAAAAAAGAGGATCTATTTACCCTACCAACTTTCCCTAATATATTTTCATGTTCTATCTTTGTATTTGGAAAGTTTATTTTAAAAGTTTCAACTTCAGTTACCTTTTTCCTTATAAAAATCAATTCTACTTTAATGGTAGTCCTTATAAAATTTGATTAAAAATTTTATAAAATTATTTAATAATATGATCAAATTTAATTCTATTTATCACCTTTCTTATAGTGTCCTTTGCCTTTGACAACTTCAAATCATTCAAAACTTAAAAAATGATTACCTCATGCTCTTGGCATTTGGGCATCAATGCCCCAGGTATTGTCACCCACTCTATAGCTTATTTTGTTCTAAATACCACCAAATTGAGGGAACTAGATGCCTCTAATAGTGTCATTAGATCTAAATGGTTGTACACCTTATTAGTTGTGTACAAAATTAATAGTTTTAATTTATTGTCATCTCCTTTAAAAGGATTAAATATTGGTGTGTTTAAGCTATGTGAAGGGATAATTTAGCATGCATTACTTCTAGTGCCTCTAAAGAATTATAAAATTTTGACGTATCCCACTATACTTTAGCCTCAATTCCTACTAGAATGTGAACTATCGAATATGGTTCCTTTATTTTTTATAGTTATGCTTCCATCTCCTATATTTCCATTTCTATCCTTTCATGTAGTGATACCATGGCATGTTTATGGGATTCATATATATATATATATATATATATATATATATATATATATATATATATATATATATATCTAAAATATTCATTATAGGGGAACTACTCCAATTGTCTTTTCTACCTTTTAGATAAGGCATAAACCTCCTTCCTTTCTTGAAGAACCATTTCCTTGCTAGCTTCATCCTCTAACTTCCTATTTCTCACCCTTTAAATGATCTTAGAAGGCTTATAAAACAATTTTGTTATTGATGGGATCTTTGTAATCTTGAAATTGGGAATTTGGGAAGCGTTATATCTCAAATAAATTACCCATATGGGAATCACCAACTGGTTACGGTCTATTACTTGCATTTATTTAGCCATAACCTCCTCTTCAACATGTTTTGATGACTATTGATTTTTATCTCCCCTTGATGAATGTGTCAAGAAGGGAGGACTAAATAATCTTAGACCAATCCACACCTCCATATTGGGGGAGTGGATGGATTGTAATAACTTGATTTTCCCTCTTTCCCTTGCCTAAGGTCATGGTAGTGGTTGTTGGGATAAATTGGGAGATGACATGTGAAAAGTGATTTGTGTAGATGAAACTTGAATTTGGGAAGTGGATAAGGATATTTCAACTTGCATGGTATCCCGTTTCTTCCTTATGGTTTAGACTTTGTAGTCCCAAAGGGAATACTAAAAGTATATGGAACAATGTATGTGGATGGTACTATGGGGAGAGATGGAGAAATGGTAGTGGTAAAATGCTTCTCTACCTTGGGACTGAGTAGGGGAGTGTGAAAGAGAGAAGAGGACAATGAAACATCAGGGGTGGATGTGAAAATTTTTACCCTAGGATTATTTAAAATAGAGGAAATGAAAATTGAACCAAAAATAGGAATAGATGCAAAAACTATGGAAGTAAGATCTGAAGGCTTAGAATTCTTAGCTTTTAAATCATGTGTGGTTGGTGCCTTCCTTTTATCAACCATAAGTCTTAATTCCTTTCATATTTTTATCTCTTTTTCTTCTTCAAGTTCTTGCACTTATTTCCCCTATTATTGAGGAACTAAGGGTAGGCTCTATGGTTGATCTACCATTAAAATATCTTATAGGGAAGCCCTTGGTTTCCTCCTATAAAAAATGGTGGTATTTGCCTCCAAGAAGGAGGCTTATTGAATTGAGGCTAAAAATTCCTCTATAAATACCCCTTATACTATATATTCTTGCAATTGGGGGTAGATGTAGGCATTTGTAATGCATCTATAACTGTTTATTCTTGTTATTCCTCATTAGAGGAATATAGATCAATGGGATCTTGTGGAGATCCCCTAGGATCAATCTTGGTCAACCTAAACTCTTTATTAACATCTTTTAACAAAAATGGAAGTTCCTATGAAATCTCACCTTGTACCTTTTCTACTATGGGGGTTGGTCATTCAAAAAATCTGAAGCTGTCCATCTTGCAGTAAGTGGCAACCGAGTGTTCATTTCCTTCACTAAAATTAAAGGCTCTTACTAAATTATCCTTAGATGATCTTCTTTTAGTCCTAAAACTTATATCATTTCTAATACCTGAGCATCATCCTTTACATTCAAAAATAAGAAATCATGGTCATAAGGGACATATTGTTTTGGGATACCAAAACCTTGGATATGCCTTTGTATATGGTCATGGGGATCCCAATATCTATGTGGCATGGTGGGCATGTGATAGTTATTTATATTATTTCCTACCTCTCTAAAACTATTCCTATATGTGTAACACATTCTTTCAATGATCATGTGTGACCCATTCTTATTTTTTTATCGATTCCTCTTTAACATTGTAGTAGAGTTGATAAATAATTTCTTGCTCTATTAGCTTATTTGGTACATATTTTGGGAAGCACATGGGTGGAACTCATGATTGATAATCATGATTTTCATATAATCAGTGTATAACCAATAGTAATTCCTTCTATCTAGTGTTTTTTCTATGATTTCTCCAATTTTTGGTAATGGATTGCTTGCCATACCTTAGGATATACATCCTTGGTAATTTGGAACATGTGATTTGTGTTTAAATACATATTCATGAACTAATATTAGTCAAAAATGTAATTCTTAACACAATCTATGGAAAATATTCAAAGCTCACTAAGGACCTTATATAGCATGCCTATTATAGCATCTAGAAGATAATAAATCATATAGAAGTTTCTAGTTGGAGTGGGTCACCTGATCTTGCAAATAATTTGTTCTCTTAATGGTAAGATGATGATTTCTCCCAAGGAAAAATTTGCATCACTAGTCATTATCATATGGAATAATGAAACCCAATCCAAATTTATAAAATGAATGTTAGGCATGCCATACATCTTATTTAGTAATGTCATCCCTTATTTAGTAATGCCATCCGAGTCTACACCTCCATTATGAATTTTTTAATGGGGGTGGGATTATTTCCTTTATAAGTCATTATCTCATTAGGGAGATGCCATGAGCTCAACACATTATCCATTGAATTTTTTTGGTTCCTTGAAACCAATCTATGCTTATCAAAAAATGCATCTTTAGCTGGTAGTGATAGATACCTTTGAAACTCACTTCGATGATGCATGCCATGACTATTTGGTTATTTGTGTGGTGTAGAAATTCATTATGTATAATTTTTCTAGAAAATATTAAATCCCATAAAAGGTTGATACAAGGTATCACCTCACACTTTAATGCCACCAAGTGTAGTGCTTTTCTCTTAAGGGAGAGTGAGTTTGTAAAAAAAAATTGACATTTTGTGGTCACTAGATTTATCTCCAATGAAAACATGTCGACAACATCCATAACATCCCATAATTTTGAGTAGTTTCCATACCTATTTTCAAAGATAGTTGCATCATATACTATGTCTGTGAGCTCTTTTGAATCCTTGATAGAGAATGGGGATGATGGAAGTGCTCCCCTGAAGGTCTTAGATGATGATTCCATTACAATTATTATGAAGTTATCAAAGTTTGTTTACATTCTCTATGAAAAAAATTCCTCTCCACTAGTCACTTGTTTATTTGCAATGGATTCATAGGTAGCTAGGGAGTTCATTCATAAGATAGCAATCAAGTTTGAATTAAAATTGTGAGTAATGAATATGTTGATAATTAAACATCTTGTATATAGTATTTAGCATTCAATTCTAATTTATGTGTTATAAATGTCCAACATTCATAATTTTTTTCCATACATAATTCAAATCTCATTAGTTTAGTTGGTAGGTATCCTTGGTAAGTATTAGGAATTATTTTTTATTTATTAGCTAAGTCTAGTGGGATTTTGGTATTCAAGAATTGGGAGTCAGGTTTTGTGTTTATACTGGACAAAAAAAATGTCCAAATAAAAAACTAAACAAAAAACCTGAAAAAAAGCCAAAAGATCAAAATCTATCAAAACAAATGTTCTGAACACAATTTATGAATCATGTAAATATAATGATGATTTTTTTGGACAATTTATCTGATAAAAAATCCCAAAAAAAGTTTCAATAAAAAGGTTCAAACAAAAATCCCAATATGAAATTTTTGATAAAAGATAATTCCTTCAGAACATTTGTTTAAACAAAATGTACGATGCATAAACTTTGAACAAAAATTTTGATACAAAAAACCTGATGAGTAAAATCTAAATAAGTCTTCTAAACATAAAGTTCAAAAAAAATCTTTGATGAATAAGACCCAAACATAAGTTTCAAAGAACAAAATTCTTGATAAGAAGGCCTGAGCAAAATGTTTGAATACCAAGTCTGAAAAACTTGCATAGTTCATAAAAATATCTCAAAAAGCATTAGTAATTTAGTTAAAAATATGTATAATATCAATTATTTATTCTTCCAAGTGGAAATAATAAGGATAATTAAATAGAACTTACACAATTCTTAGAATAAGGGCTCAACAAACAAGGCCAAAATCCAAAAAAAAGTGGGTCTCCATTTCTTCCTTAAGAAGAGGGGCATGTTGGGTACAACAAATGGTGACTTATAGGGGAAATACTTCTAAGTATTTAATAACCCAAAACTTTTTTTAGTAATTTCAAATCAAACATGAACTATGCCACATAAAAATATTAGAATTATATATATGAAATAGACTCCCAACTATAAGCGCACAACATTCTTGCCTCTTATCCATGGATCTATGAGTGCTAAAAGTGAGGTTTATTAAATCCTTATTGTAATAATATTTTCAAAGGCTTGGAGTAGATATAGGTTTAATTCTAGTTCTTCCTAAATTAGGGGAGCTCAAGCATTAATTTTCTACCAACTAGGCATCCATAGCCCTAATAGAGATACCTTAGGTTCCTTCTTAGGAACTTCCTTCATTTTTTTGATCATGATGCATGGTACATTGACCTTATTTCATAATGTGAGCCTTTGATATTCTTTAGATGTTATTTTTATCTTTATTCATTTCTCTTTTTAACTTATTGGTGTTTTTTAAAAATATTTCAAATGGAAGGAAGAGAACCAAAACCCCTATGATCTAGTAGAGCTATAAAACAAATCATTACTAGAATGTCACTATTATCTACATCCTGACTAGTGATTATCACCTTAAAAAAAGTATATATGTGAAAAGTGTATTTAGTCTAATGGAATAATAAAAATTTATAAATTCATAAGTATTTTAGAGAAACTTTCACATACCTGGTATAAATATTTAATTATGACACACCTAGAATGATTGTGATTACATATCTAAATCCTGAAGACCCTAAACATAGAAGTATACATAGTTTGTGAACAAGCCCCAAGTTGTGAATCTCTTTACAATTTTCCCTTTCTATTATATATTTATATAATCATAAAATAGGGGTCCAACTAGTTAGATATTAGATTGGTCATGTTATAATAAAATAATTTAGATTGTCATAGGAAACAACAAAATACCTAATCTAAAAAATTGGAAAAAACTAAATTGAAAAAGTAGTAAAACTAACATAAAAAGTAATAAAATAACCTAAAAAGCAAAAAACCTACCTTAGAAAGAAATAAACTAGCCTAATCCTACCTATACTATGATATTTCATCAATTAGAAGTGTCTTTAGATGGTATAGCCATAAATTAATGTTTCAAAAAATATCCATTGACTAGATATATGAGTTCATTGCCCTGTAGGTACTTTAGATGGATTGCATTATTGCCTAGGATATTTGAAATCTGATATGGGCCAATCCATAGTGGGGAAAATTTGTCATGATGTCCTTTATTTTCATCAACTTTTTCTTCAAGAAGCACAAGATTTGAAATCCTAAATCATTTGACCTTTGCTCTTTTATCAAACCATCTCTTAACTACGTCTTGGTGTTTATTGAAAGTCTATAGGGCCTTAATCCTTGAATCTTCCATTTCTATTATATCCAGTAGGCAATATTCTAATTTGTCATTTGGTTCTATGTATTCTTGCATGAATTAGTTGATAATTGTAGCATGATTAGGAATATTAGCCTGCATCCATACACCAATAGATAGGGTGAGGCTTTGAAGGCCTGCTTATATCTTATTTGGTCTACCCAAAGGGCATACTTTAGTAGATTATGATAGTCCCTAGGCTTATCCCCAATTTTTTTAATTGCATCTACTAGATTATTATTTGTTTATTCAACCAATCCATTTTCCTAAGGGTAATCATTAGAAGATGACCTGAGAGTGATTTGGTTATCATGATCACATTTATTGAATTTAGCTGATATGAATGTTGACCCATTATCACAAATTAGAGAAATGGGAGTGCCAAATCTAGTCATGATGTGTTCTTCTAAGAATTAAATCACATCTTATGCTATGGAATTCTTTGTTGCCACTACCTTAGTCCATCAGTTATAGTAGTTTATGGTAGTGAGTACAAACTTATGACCTATTGAATAATTTGGGTTAATGAAACCAATGAAGTCTAAACCCCATTGGGAAAATGGCCTCCCCTCAATAATAGGTTTTAAGGGAATTAATGCACGTAATTTTCTCTTTGCTCAAGCCTAACATTTGTGTCATGTACTTACATGAGAATGAGCATTTAATATTCTAAAATAATGATGTAATCTCCTTCTTACTATTTGGTGGTATAATCTTCTAAATTCCCTAGATTCTATATGGATCAATGATGATCTCTTCTTTGGTAATAATGTGTCTTAATATCTTGCTTTTAATAACTCCAAATATGTTTTTTTTGGGTTCAAAAAGATGTAAGAACCTCTTTCATCTTTCATAGATTGACTGTATATGGCCTACATGATCATTCCTAGTTTTAGGAATCATAATAAGATCATCTATATAAATGATTATACATTTACATGTTAATCCTTTGAATGTGAGATCCATGGCTCACTAAAATATGGCTCATGCATTTATTAGGCCAAAATGCATCCTCTTATATGCATAAGTAACCCACTTTATAGTAAATTCACTCTTAATTATATCCTCTGATTATACCAATAACTGATTATAGCCTAAAAATTCATCCAAAAAGGACATATTTCAGAGCCACTAACTATCTATATCACCTCATCCAAGGAAGGTAGTGGGTAGTTGTCTTTATCAAAATATTTGTTCAAGTTTTTGAAATAAACACATAACCTGATCCCTCCACTCTTCTTTCTAAGTGGAACTAAATTGGCCACCTAGGTAGAATGTCTAATTGGGAAGACTATCCTTGTGCTTAGAAAATTTTCCACATCTTTTTGAATGAGAGGCTCCAAGATGGGATTCACTAGTCTCTATCTCTATTTAGATGGATTTTTGTCTAGTTTTAATAGAATTATATGAGTGATGACCTTTGGGTAGTAAACCTTCAAGTCTTCATATGTCCATGCAATCACATTTCTATATTGTGGGATTAAATCCTTCACATGTTATCTTTATTTTGGAGTACAACTGAGACCAATGTTGACATAGCACAAGCTATGTTCATCACCTAAATTCTCCCTTTTGAATTTAGGATCATTAACTTTGTGTTATGTTTGCTACTAATCTTAGGGATCTATATCAAATAGTCTTTCTAAGGATACCAAACTGGTTGGAAGATAATTCACTTTGAGCTAGAGGATACCTTCCTTATCTGACTCATCTTGTCAAAGATTACTAACTTCCTTGTCATCAATGATTTTGGACTCAAATTGACCTGATTTAGTTAAAGACTAAATGATTTGTTGGTAATCATTAAAGACTTGGAAATTTTCTAAATTATTAGGAATAGAAGGATAAGGTACTAGCTCAATGCAGAATCTCTTTACCTTGGATTCTTAGAGAGGCTCCAAATTGGTAGCATCAACAACTAGTTTATATATATATATATATATATATATATATATATATATATATATATATATATATATATATTTCTCTCTAGGAACTGATACTATGTTGAAAGCCTTAAATATCTAAATCAAATTCCATGATCTATGCTTATATCTTTTTATATAAGACAAATTGCATTGGTATTTGTTTCTAACCTAATTGACTACTAGCTTTGAATTCTTGAATACTAAAAATTGTTTAACATTGTTCTTGAGTGAAAAATGCAATCCCAAGATTAATGCTTCATATTCAACCCTATTGTTAGTGTAAGGGAATTTTAACTTGTATTCTTCTAATAAATTCTTCCCTTATGGATTAATCATTTCAATTCTTATGATTGATCCTTGTTTGGATCTAGTGATATCAAAGTGAAGAGTCTATAGCTGATTGGGACCCTCAAATTCTGGCTCTTGTATTTGATTTTACATATTAAAAGTATAGATACCAAGGTTATGGGATTCATACTTTATCTCTTCATTTTTAACATTGTACTCTATGATAAGATAATTCATCTTTTGTTCTGCATCAATGTAGAATTGATTTGCAATGCCTCTTCATGCTAGCCAAATGTGAGATAAATACATTTAGAGATATATTGAGCATTTTAAACTAGTCCCTACTCAACAACAATCCATAGCCTTCAAGTATGTCTACCATACGAATGTCGATAATCATCTAAACTCATGGTTCAAATTCTAGTTAAATGTGTATATTAGTCAATTCTCCAATCACTAGTACCATTATTTTATCCAACTTTGAAACTATTCTCTTTGAAGGGCTTGGATTTAGTCCAAGATTTTGACATATAAAAGTATGCATCATAGTTTTTTAAGCTCTAGAATTAACTAAAAAATTAATATTCTTACCAAATGCCTTGATAGTCAACAAAAAAGGTGGAACCTCTGGCTTGCTTTGATAAATGACATTGGTATCAGTAGCCTTTGTTTTATTTGTAGATGATTTTTTTATTTTCATAGGCACCTTCACTATGATAGACTTCCATAGTAGCTCCTTTTTTTTAGTGATCTAAGATAATTCATGAAGATTAATGTTTTCTTTGATTTTCTTCCTATCCTCAATGATGTTGTATCTTCCTTTGCTTTGTTATTCCTTATTTTGAATCTGATCATTCCATTTTGGGGGAGGTGGATTATTGTTAGCTTTCAGATTGGATGGAATGGTTGTGCTATTTGGATGAATACAAGTTGTGAAGGGCTGCCTATTCCTTATATTGTAACCACCTTTTTGGAATCGTTGGAAAGCATGAATGTCATCGGTGTTGTCTTCTAGTACATTATCATCTCCGCTTAGAAAAGGAAACTTGTGAGTCTAAAAGAACATGGTAGTGATTGAAGGGCTAGGTATATTGTGTGATTTTTGTGTATTATGTATCCAATCCTACCTTACTAATTATCTTTAAAATATTACAAATGATATACAAAATTTAACACAATCAAGCTCACCTTGTTGAGAAGTATTATGGATTTTGCACTAATTAGGTATAGCTATCTCTACCATATTGATCTCAAAAATATTTTTGGGTTTCTCTATGTTATTTATAGGCATATTTAATGGTATATTATACCTATAAAACCTAAAATTCTAATTACTACCTAGGCCATTAGCATTGCCTATCTTTCTTTACATGTTGAGGAAGTCATTACTTAACTTTTAAACCATCTTTTAAATAATATCTAGCTCTAACTTTATAGAGTTAGTTCCATATATAATAATGGTATAATATGTATCCTAATGTTGATTTTGATAGTCACCATTACCTTATGCATGGTTGTTTAAGAAACTATAATTTGGATGTGTTGTCTATGTTAGAGGAGGCAACATGTATGACTAATTTTGATTGAATGCAGGAATGTTTTGATTCACATGTGGAATTGGATTCAATGTTATGAGACAATTTTTGATAGTAGGTATTATAGAAACCTAAGGATTAAGTTACCTATCAATATTTATGGTGTCTTCATAGGCCAATTCTAAGGTGGTGACAGTAGCATCTCTTCTTAAGAAAATTTCAATAATTAGATCCATAGCATTCTTGTATATTTATAATTCCAATGATACTTTTGGTTTATATGATGGACTTAAATAGGTATACATATTATATAATATATAATTAAAAATGTGTCTTAGCTTTTTATGCTCCCTCTTCATGCTAGTAAAGTTCTAGTATATCAAATAGGGATTGATGACTTGTCTGAATTGTGCAATAAATATAGCTTGACATGTATTCCAAGAAGTGATGAAATTATTTTTTAGATTAATATAACAATAATAAGAATCATCCATTAGTATAAAATGGAAAATCTTGCATGCAATATCCTAATTAATAGCATCCATTAATTTCAAAGCAACTTTGAAAGACTTGATGTGTTCTACTATTATTCCTCCTAGAGGAGAAAAAGGATGATAAATACTTTTTAGGATTTGTGTGTAGGTCATTCAAATCCCTTAGGATGAAAATAGTAGATCCAACCAACCAAGGTGGTTGAGCCATGGGATGATTAACAAGGGAAGTATTCCTTACTAAGGATGATGTCCTAGGTTTATTATGGATAGGGGTAGTTGGTACAAATCTAGGTCTCTATGATTTGACAAGGTTGAAACTAGAAGACCAACCTATGAAATATATCTAGTGACTCTCATAGGTGACTCTAGTAAAACTCTATGTATAAACTAACCTCTTTTAATGGAGGTGCTATAATTCCTACCTTATAACATTAAAAAGAGTGTTGTTGTAGTTTTAATTCACACCAACTCATAACGAGGTAGCATATAATGTTTTAGGATCTTAATGTAGGTGAACTTCATTGTAGGGCATGAGTTTTAGGTATGTAGTTTTAATAACTAGGTGATGGCATAGTAGGTAGGGTATGTAGGCTATTAACAAGGATTATGAATGGAGGGATGGTTGCTAATCTAGAATGGTCAAGTCTCAAAATAAAATAAAAAATGAGGGAAATTAGAGTAGGAAAGAGAGACTCTTATGGCTTCAAGAATCACCTGTTAAGCTATTTTCTAAGTGGACAAGTGCTTTTATAACCAAATTCTATTACTAGAAGCTATTGAATACACACAGTCAGACATAGTCAAGATGTCTAGGATAATTTTGATAGAGGAAAATTAAAGTCCTTTGTCAAATTTTCTCCATTTATAGAAGTTATTACACATACTTACTTAGGATATTATGACTCAAACCAAGGAGGTATCTGAGACAACTGTTACACATACACATAAAACTACATCAATGAAATCACCTCTACACACTTAAAATAATGAAACAATCAACTTACCAATGATCAATATATTTTTCTAATCATTCAATAGATATTACACATATAAAACTAGAATATCAATTATGGCAAGAAATAATTCCTTGTAGCTTTTACACACTAAGAATTATTGTATCATATAACCAAAATAAGATAAGCCTAATTATAAAAATATTGGAAAGAAAATGCATAAACACATAAGATGACAATCAAAATTGATTATGATCTTGTATATTGAAATTATAAAAACCTTGTAAATGTGGTTTACACATGTTTAAATAGGCTTGGGGAAGGGGTCACCCCATCCTCCAAGGCTATGCAAAATTGATTACATGGCATAGTTAGAAATTTTGTTCTAACTGTGTTACAATAACATATAGAATTATCTTACATTTGTCAATAATTAATTTTTTCCTTTATAATATCATGCAACGTATGCATGTTTTCAAAATAAAAAGGCAATTTTTACAATAAGTTTGAACCATAAGAGAACTATGAGTACAAAATTAACATTGCTATTTGAATTTACATGCACAAAATTGGCCTTTAAGTTTGAGTAGACTTTTACATGGATGCATTGACTTTCGTGGGAGTGGTGACTATAGATTTCAATGTTGAATTGGATGTAGCCACTTTAGTTTTATTCTTATTTACTTATAACTCAATAAAATATTTGTGTGCTACATCATGTTGTTACAATATAATTTCTCAATTTAAAATTGAAGGTTTATGTACCCTGCCAACTTGCACTAATAGCTTTGCTTGTTCTATCTTTGTATTTTGAAAGTTGATTTTGAAAATTTTAACCTTAGTTACTTTTTTCCTTGTAAAACTCAATTATGCTTCAATTTATTCTAGTGGTAGTCCTTATAAACTCTGCTTAAAATTGTCAAAAACTTATTGAATAAGTTTATCAAAGTTAATTTTGTTTATCGACTTTCCTATAACATCCTTTTCCTTTGACAAATTCAAATCATTCAAAACAAGTAAAATGAGTGCCTCATGCTCTAGGTATTTGGGCATCAATACCCTAGATACTATCACCCACTCTCTAGCTTCTTGTGATTTAATGATGACCAAATTGATAACATTATATGACTCTAATGGTGTCATTAGATCTAAATGTTCTTATTCCTTATTAGTTGTGTAAAAAATTAATAGATCAATTTATTTTCATCTCCTTTCAAAGAATTAAATAATTGGTGTGTTTGAACTATGTGAGGGACTAATTTAGCCTGCATTACTTCTACTATCTCTAAATAATTATAATATTTTGATCCAGCCTCCTACACTTGAGTCTCAATACATGTTAGAATGTGAACTATATGCTATTTTTATTTTATTTGTTCTACTTCTACTTCTAACTCTTGCCTTGTCATTTCTATCCTTTCATGCAGTAATACCATGGCATATTTATGGGATTCATCTAGGGATATAAAATCTTCATTATAGGAGGACCTTCCCAATTGTTTGTTATGCATTTTAGACAAGGCATAAACATCCAACCTTTTTTTAAGAGCCATTTCCATGTTAGCTTCATCCTCTAACTTCCTCTTTCACACCCTTTGAATTCTCCTATAAGGCTTATCAAATAGGGTTGCTATTTATGGGAAATATATAATCTTGAAATTGGGAATTTGAGAAGCCTTACATCTTAGATCAATTACCTATTGAGGAATAACCAACTAGTTAGGGTCTATTTCTTATGTGTTTTTAGCCATAGCCTCATCCTCAAGATGTTATGATGATTATTGCTTTTCATCTCCCTTGAGGACTGTATTAGGAAGGGAGGTCCAAATGATCTTAGACCAATCCACACCTCCATATTAGGGGAGTGGATGGACTGTAATGACTTAGTTTTCCCTATTTACCTTGCCTAAGGTCATGACAATGGTCTCTTGGGATAAATTAGGGGATGGCATTTGAAAAGTGATTTATGTAGATGAAACATGAAGTTGGGAAGTGGCCAAGGTTGTTTCAACTTTCTTAGTGGCATTTCTTTTCCTCATGGTCTAGATTGTGGTAGTCCTATAGGGAATTATAGGAATAGAGGGAACAATGGATGTGGATGGCATTGTGGGGAGAGATGGAGCAATAGGAGTGGTAGAATCCTTCTTTACCTTGGGATTGAGTAGGGGAATGTGAAAGAGAGAAGAGGAGGACAATGAAACATTAGGGGTGGAGGTGGAAACTTTTGACCTAGGAGTATTCAAAATAGAGGAAATCAAAAGTAAATTGAAAATAGGAATAGATGAAGAAACTAGGGAAGTAGGGTCTAAAGGATGAGCCTTCTTAACTATTGAATCATTTGTGTTTGGTACCTTCCATTTATCAATCATAATTCTTAATACCTTATCTCTTTATATCTCTTATTCTTCATCAAGTTCTTTATTTTCTTCCCCTTATTTTTGAAGAAATGAAGGTAGGATCTATGGTTGATCCACCATTAGACTCTCTAATAGGGAAGCCCTTGGTTTCATCCTATAAAAAATGGTGGTAGTTGCCTTTAAGGAGGATCCTTATTGAATTAAGGCTACAATTTCATCTATAGTTACCCTTAGCACTATAGATTATTACAATTGAGGGGTAGTTTTAGGAATTTTTAATACAACTATAGTTAAGTGTTCTTGTTCTTCCTCATCAGAGGAATCTAGATTAATGATACTCCCTGGAGATCCCTTGAGATCAAGCTCAGTCAACCCAAGCTCTTTCTTAAATTTTTTTAACAAAAATGGAAATTCTTGTGAAGGTTCCCTTTATACCTTTATCTACTATGGGGGATGACTATTCCAAAAATATGAAGTTGTCCATCCTATAGCAAGTAGAATCCTAGTGTGTATTTCCTTTATTTAAATTGAAGGTTCTTATTGAATTATCCTCAGATGATATTATTTTAGGCCTAAAACTTATGTCCGTTATAATACTTTAGCATCATTATTTTCATTAAAAAATAAGAAATCATGGTCATAAGGGACATGTGGGTATGGGATACCAAAATTATGAATATGCCTTTATATATGATCATGGGGATCCTAGCCTATGTGTGTCATGGTGGGAAATTGATTTCTCTTTCTCTTTTTACCTATCTCTATAAAATTCTTCTTCTATGTGTAACAAATTATACCAATGATAATGTGTGACCCATAAAATGTGAGCTTATTATTTTTTATCAAGTCCTCCTTGACACTCCACCAAAGTCGATAAGCAATTTATTTCTATAATATCTTATCTTATACATATTTGGGGAGATATATGGAGTGGAATTTATTACTGATAATCATGATTACCATATAATCAAAGTATAACTAGTAGTCACCCATTCTAGCTAGTGTTTTTTCTATTCTTTATCTAATTTTGGGTAGTGGAGTCCCATGGATTGCTTACCATACTTGAGGATATACATCATTGATAATTTAGACCATGTGCTTTATGTATGAATAAATATAAATGAGTAGATAGTAGACGTAAAGGTGATTATTGACACAATATGTGGATAGGATCCAAAGATCATTAAGGACCTTATATACCATTCCCATTATGGCATCTAGAAGATAAAAAATCATATAGAAGTGGCGAGTTAGAGTGGGCCACTTACTCTTGTTCAAATTTTTTTTGCTCTACTAGAAGCTAATGATTTATCCCAGGGCAAAATTTTCATCACTAGTCATCATCATATGTAGTAATGACACCCAATCCAAATTGATAAAATAGATGCTTGGCATTCCATACATTGTATTCACTAATGACATCCTAATCCATACCCCCATTCTAAATTTATTAATGGGGGTGGGATTATTTCCTTTTTAGGTCATTATCTCCCTAGGGAGAAGCCATGAGCTTAGCACTTTATCCATCAAATTTTTTTGGTTCCATGAAACTAGTATATGCTTATAAAAATGCATCTAGAGCTTATAGTGATAAATACCTTTGAAACTCAGCTTCGATGATGTACACCATGACTATCTAGTTATCCATGTGCTATATAAATTCTTCTTATGTAATTTTATTAGTAAATAATAAATCCTATAAAAGGTCAATGTAGGGAATCACCCTAGGCTTGGATTCCACCAAGTGTAGTGCTTGTATCTTTAGGGAGAGAAAGACTATAAAAATTTGACATTATATGGAAGATATATTTTTTTATAGTGAAAACATGTTGATAACATCCAAAACATCCCATAATTATGATTAGTTTTCATACCTATTGTCAAAGATAGTTGCATCATAAACTATGTTTGTGAATTTTATTAAATCTTTTATAGAGAACATGGATGGTGGAAGTGCTCCCCTAAAGGTCCTAGATGATAATTCCATTAAAATTATTATGTAGTGCTCAAAGTCTATTTATGTGATATGTGAAAAAAAATCCTCTCTAATAGTCACTTGTTTGTTTGTAATAAATTCGTAGGTAGTTCGGGATTTCATTTTAAAGATAAAAATCAAGTTCAAATTCATTTTTGAGTAATGAATACATTGATAGATGTACATTATGTATATAGTATTTAGCATTTAATTCCAGTTCATGCATTATAAATGTCCAATATTTATATATTTGTTTTTCCTATATAATTCAAATCTTGTTAGTTTAGCTGGCAGGTATCATTGGCAAGTATTAGGAAGAATTTTTAATTTATTGGCTAAGTATAATGATCTTTCAGTAGTTGGGAATTGGGAGTTAGGTTTTGTGTTGGGATTAGACCAAAAAAAAGCTTGAATAAAAATCCCAAAGATCAAAATCCATTAGAAAAAATGATCCAAACAAAATGTCCAAATCATATAAAGCCAATGAGGACTATTTTAGATAATTTTTCTAATCAAAAATATCAAACAAAAGTTTTGATAAAAAGGTCTAAACAAAAATGACAATATGAAATGTCCAATAAAATATAAGTCATTAAGAACATTTGTTCGAACAAAATGTTTGATGTGTAAACTCTGAATAAAAGTCCAATATGAAAAATATGATGAACAAAAGTTGAATAAGTCTTCTGAACATAAATCCTGACTAAATTCTTTGATGAGTAAGACTCAAACATAAGTTAAAATTACCCTATATCCCATGCTACTCTTTAGAGTAATTTATCACCCTATCCTTCCCTGAGCCTTTATCCTATACCCTTTGGCCTTCCTCGAGCCTTTATCCTATACCCTTTAGCATTTGGCCTTTCCATTTACCCTTTCACCAGAGCCTTCCCCTTTACCCTTCTTCCCTAGCCCTTCATTTTACCCTTTCACCTTGTTAATCTATGGAGGGCACTGTCGGCATCCTCATCCCTTTTAGAAACATGGTTCTTGAGGCCATTGTCAGCATCCTCTCATGAGGTATACTGAGCCTTTCACTCACCTCTTTTGAGGTCATCACTTGTCATGTTGCCTCTTTAAGGCCACTATCAGCATCCTCATTGAGGGGTCTTCACTTCATGGCTCCTTGGCATGTTGACTCTTTGAGGCCACTGTTAGCATCCTCATTGAGGGGTATTCACTTCATGGATCTGGCTCCCTTGATCAATTATCAGATCTACTCAAGAGGGCTCATGGAGGGCCTCTGCTCAACACTCTACTCAGGAGGGCCTCTACTCAAGGCTTAAGGATCAATGCTTCCTCTCAAAAGGATACCATGAGAGGTTTCCCACTATGCCTTTTTAAGGCACTTTCCTCTCACATAGCTTTAAGGCACCATAGCCACTGTGCATTGATCATTTTTGATCCTTGAGTTATGTTTTAAAGCACTGTTAGCTTCCTATCACATACCATTGGGCCATCATCTTTGATTGTAGCTTCACATTTACCCCTACCATGGCACTATTCCTTGAGCATTACTGGTTACTTGAGTTATGGCACAAAGCCATCATGAGAGGCACTGTTGGCATCCTCTAACAATTCCCACTGTGCCTATCATGGTACAATATGGAGTGGGGATGCCTTTCCCTTTACCTTTTCACTCTATCATGGTATAAAGTTACCTTTCATGGTACAATATGGAGTGGGGAGGGATGCCTTTCCATTTACCCTTTCACCCTATCATAGAACAAATCTCCCATTCTAGGCACTAAACTATGGCCTTGAGTTAAAGCCTTAAAGCCTATCATGTCACAAAGCTACCATAATAGGCATACTCTAACGATGCTACTATGCCTTGAGCGTTACTATCCATAGTACAAAGCTACCATGATATGCACAAACAAACATACAAATGGGGATGCCTTTCATGGCACAAACAAACATACAAATGGGGACACCTTTCATAGCACTAAACTAACTATCATAGACAACTATACTATCATAGACAACTATACACTAAACTAACTATCATAGACAACTATACACTAAACTAACTATCATAGACAAATATAATAACTTTACCCTTTTCACCTATAATAGACAACTATACACTAAACTAACTATCATAGACAATTATACACTAAACTAACTATCATAGACAACTATACTAACTTTACCCTTTTACCTATAATAGACTAAACCTCTACTCTCTAAACTAAACCTAAACCTAAACCTCTAGTGCCTCTACTCTCTAAACTAAACCTAAACCTAAACCTAAACCTAAATCTCTAGTTTAGTTTATAGAGGAGAGTGCCTCTACTCTCTACACCTAAACCTAAACCTAAACCTCTAGTTTATTTTATTTTATTTTATTTTAGTTTAGTTTAGTTTAGCCTAGTTTATAGAGTAATAAACTATACCTCTCCTCTCCTATCCTCAATAAACTAAATAAAATAAATAAATATATTATATATATATATATATATATATAATATTTAGTTTATTGAGGAGAGGAGAGGAGAGGAGAGGTATAGTTTACTACTCTATAAAATAAACTAGACTAAACTAAACTAGAGGTTTAGGTTTAGGTTTAGAGAGTAGATGCACTTTCCTCTATAAAATAAACTAGAGGTTTAGGCTTAGGTTTAGTTTAGAGAGTAGAGGCACTAGAGGTTTAGGTTTAGGTTTAGTTTAGAGAGTAGATGTTTAGTATATTATAGGTAAAAGGGTAAAGTTAGTTGTCGTTTAGTATTCTAGGTAAAAGGGTAAAGTTAGTATAGTTGTCTATGATAGTTAGTTTAGTGTATAGTTGTTTATGATAGTTAGTTTAGTGTATAGTTGTCTATTATAGGTGAAAAGGGTAAAGTTAGTATAGTTGTCTATGATAGTTAGTTTAGTGTATAGTTGTCTATGATAGTTAGTATAGTGTATAGTTGTCTATTCTAATTACTATAGTTGTCTATGACAGTTAGTATATTTGTCTATGATAGTTAATTTAGTGATGTGAAAGGCATCCCCATTTTTATGTTTGTTTGTACCATGAAAGGCATCCTTATTTATATGTTTGTTTGTGCCTATCACGATAGCTTTGTATCATGGATAGTAAAGCTCAAGGCACAGTGGCATCATTATAGTATGCCTATCATGGTAGCTTTATGTTGTGATAGGATTCAAGCCTTAATCTTAAGGTTAAGGCTTCATCTTAAGCTCAAGGCTTCAAGGCTTCAGCTCAAGGCCATAGTTTAGTGCTTAAAATGGGAGCTTTGTACCATGATACGGTGAAAGGGTAAAGGGAAAGGCATCCCTACCCACTCCATATTATAATGTGAAAGGTAGATTTTTACTATGATAGGGTGAAAGGGTAAAGGGAAAGAAGTCCCCACTCCATATTGTACCACGATAGGCATAGTGGGCATTGTTAGAGGATGTCAATAGTGCCTCTCATGGTGGCTTCGTGTTGTAACTTAGGTAACCAGTAATGCTCAAGGAATAGTGCTATGGTAGGGGTAAATATAAAGATATAATCAAAGATGATGGCATGATGGTATGTGATAGGAAGCCAATTATGCCTTGAATCATAACTCTAGGATCAAAAATGCTCAAGGAACAGTGGTTGTGGTGCCTTGAAGCTATGTGAGAGGAAAGTGCCTTGAAAAGGCATAGTGGGCAGCCTCTCATGGTAGCTTTGTGAGAGGAATCCTTGATCCTTGAGCCTTGAGCAAAGGCCCTCCTAAGTAGAGCCTTGAGTAGAGGCCCTCCATGAGCCCTCCTAAGTAGAGCCAACAATTGATCAAGGGAGCCAAAGCCATGAAGTGAATACCCCTCAATGAGGATGTTGATAGTGGCCTCAAAGAGGCAACATGACAGGGAGACATGAACCAAAGACCCATCAATGAAGATACTGATAGTGGCCTCAAAGAGGCAACATGACAAGTGGTTAGCTTAAAAGAGGTGGCTGAAAGGCTCAGTATACCTTGTGAGAGGATGCCAACAATGGCTTCAAGAACCTCAATGTTAAAAGGGATGAGGATGTTGACAGTGCCCTCCACAAATTAATGAGATGAAAGGGTAAAGGGAAGGGCTAGGGAGAAAGGGTAAAGGGGAAGGCTATGGAAAAAGGGTAAAGGGAAAGGCCAAATGCTAAAGGGTATAGGATAAAGGCTCAGGGAAGGCTAAAGGGTATAGGATAAAGGCTCAAGGAAGGCTAGAGTGATAAATTACTCTAAAGAGTAGCAGGGGATATAGGGGCATTTTTTCTAAAAAAAATTCTTGATAAGAAGGCCCAAGAAAAATGTTTGAATACCAAGTTTGAAAAACCTACACAGTTAAAAAAATATATCCTAAAAGACATTAGTAATTTAGTTTAAAATATGTATAATATCAATGATTTATTATTCCAAGTGTAAATACTAAGGATAATTCAATAGAAATTACACAATTCATATAATAATGGCTCGATGAACAAGGCCAAAATCCCAAAAAAGTGGGTCCCCATTTCCTCTTGAAGAAGAGGGGTATATTGAGTACAACAATACTCATGAAGCCTTTCAAATATCTTACATAGTATGGCTAGATGATATACATGGATCTTAATGCCATAAATATAGTACTCAATACTATAATGCTATATCATGTAGTATAATAGTCATTTAACTTTGGTATGTTACCCCAACATTCTTTAGGTTGAATGGCTTGGCTTGATATTAAAAAATTTCTTGAGGAGTGGTGAACACTATTTTGTGTTGGTCTTCTAGCACAATCTTGATCTAGTTATATACTAAAAATACATCCATGAGGGAAAACACTTCGTAATTAGTAGTGGAGTTAACTATCATGTTGATGTTTGACAGAGGAAAGTCATCCTTTAGGAAGGCCTTATTGATGTCTCAGAAATCAATGCAAATTATGATACCTTCTGGATTTTTACTAGCAGGCACAATGTTGGAGATCCATTCTAAATAGTTGATTAATCTAATGCATCTCAATTCTAAGAGTTTTTCCAAATTTTGTTAACTAATATAATAGTCAATTGGTCTAATGCTTCTTAATTCTAAGATTATGTATAACTCTTTCGTAACTAATACAATAATATAAGGATGAATTTTACATAGTTTATACTTAATAGGTTTGGCATCAGGATGTATAATGAGATGGTGTACAACCAAGGTGGGGTATAAACTTGACATTTCTAAATAGGCCCAGAGAAACATGTCAAAAAATTCCCTCAAAAGGGATGTAAAAACTTCATGTTCATCCTTAGTGAGGGATGTACCTAATTTTCTTGAGTTTGGGTGATCTATAGTCCTAATGTTGACTTTTGTAACATCCTCTACTAGGAGAGTCGAGTCATCTTCTAGAATAGTTGGTAGAAAGTTAAACTGGCCAGCAATGGCAAAGTCATCTAGTCAGATTAGTTCTTCAAGTTCTCCCAAGTGGGATGAATCTAAATTTCATAATGGTAGTAAGGTCCATATAACTGACATTGTAGGACATTCTCAAAAAAATTTAGCAAAGGCATGTTGTTCCTTTGTACTAAGTATATAACCAAAAGTAGATTTATTATTGGTGGTCTCCAGAGCTTTATTCAAATAAGGGTGAACATCCCCATCTAGTGGCACCTGAAACAGGTTTCCACCAAGAGACTAGCCTTTTTCTTGACTTTTACCTTTGTCCAAAATCATCTTAAAGAGGTTTTCACTTTGGGAACTTAATGTTTAATTACTTTAATTTTGTCAAAGGGTGTTCACATGCTCTCTAAAATAGGCAACATGATCTAATTTGATATATAACTCTTGTTTATTGTGTCCCAAAGGAACATTATCTCTTAGGCCTAGAAAATCACAAAAGGCCTCATCATTCTCAAACTCATCTAAAGGTATTATGGATTATTATTGGTCATAGTCTATAAGTTAAGGATGATAAAGGGTAAGTGAGGAATGTCAAAGTACTAGAGTGATCGTACAAATGGTATACGAGTTGAATAATGTGGTACTATTTAGGTTTTCATTTATGCTTCACTGTCATTATTATCATCACTATTCATTAGTATAGGAACACAAATATGATACATGGGGTCAGTACCAGGTAGTTTAAATTCAATATCATGAGTTCTTTTTTATTTATTCATATAAATGATCTCAATAGTACCCTATTATTTATCCCCAAGCCTCTATCTTCATAAGCTAGTTATCCATAATCCTATTAGGGATGTGATAAATTTTACTTTAGTAGCAATCAACTAATTTGTCATTATATAACCATGAATCATCATTGGCAAGTGGGTACTGTTCATGGCTAGTGGTTGGTGTGAAAATAATAGGTTTTGGGCTATAAATATTTCCTTTTCATCTTAGCTTTAGGCCTTCGATGGGACTTTGGATTCTATGGAAGCTTGGATATATATAAGGTTTCATGGGTAAAATACTCTCCTAGACCATGATCCTAAATGGTAAAATGATTATAAATTTTAATAGGAAGCATATGTAAAGTTGAGGCAAGTCTATTAGGGTATATGAAATTATTCTCTGGCAATTTAAAAAGTATCTCTGTCTTTATCCTTATTTGGTACTAGGTTTAGACCAAAACAATAATTTTATCTTTCCTAGTTATCCTCCAAATGCTTACAATGTTCATATGGATGTAAATTTTCATGGATAGTCACCTCTATCCTAGAATGAGGAAACTTGATACACTGATGCAAGGTTAAAGGTATTGTACATATCTCATATATCCATGGTCTACCTAAAAGAAAATTATATGATAAATCTATGTCTAACACATGGAAAAGTGTATTGTGGGTCAAATGTCCAATAATCATTATAAAAATAATGCTTCCTTGTGATTCCCACTCTTCATTGTCATAGGCCTTGATAGTAATAGTATTTGGTTGAAGGTTAGCTATTGCATATCCCAGATGCTTGATTAAATTTAGAGACATAATATTTAGGCTTGATTTTTTATCTTGAGGACTTTAAATTTATACCACATGATAAAAAATTCAATGTAAAATGAGTTATTAAGGAGAGGGCCAAGGGACGACATATCATTTTGGTTGAAGGCAAACTATTGGCTTGGGGATAGATGTCCAACCAAATATTAAAATTTTTCTAGCATAATGTCATTGGGAAATTAGGATTGGCCTAAGAATTTTGTATGGATATTCTTGTAGATGGTAGACATACGTAACAAATACAAAATATAAATTTGTGCAGGTGTCTTTTAGATTTATTCCATAATATCATACATTATTTCCTTAATAGTGGTTATTATATTACTCATAGCCAACATAGTAGGTTGGATTGGCTCATTGGTAGGGGGTTATGGGCCTAGGATGGTGACTTTAGACCACTGAGTTGAGATTACATAATCTAAATTAGGAACAAGAGTGGCATGACTATTAAATTTTGGAGATGGGCTAGAGAGGGTAATTCTTAATTATTGACGTATTTATCTATGATCACAAGGAAACGAGAGTTATTGGAATAAGGACCTAATATGGTAATCCTTAGTTGTTAATTTACTTAGATACATTCATAGGTCAAGTAAGTATTACTAGCATTAGTAGGATGATGGGAATTATTAAGTGATGGTATTGGTTTTTTAGTATTCAATATAGGATTGATATTAATTATATATACATGACCACTAACAATATGACCTACAAATTTATTATAGTCATGTGTAACTCTATGAAAGGTCTATTTATTATTGGGGTCATTTTGGCCTTGGTTCTATCCATTTAGTGGTTGATGTTATTTAAACTACTATTTTTATTGTTGTTGATTAGTATTTTTGTGTTATGGAAAAGGATTTTGGTAGATACCCAGGTTTTTATTAGAAGTAAATGATCTATTATCCAACTAGATATCTTCATTTTCTATAAAATTCTTAATGAGGTACTTTAATTACAAAAAAAATGTATAAAATGTACATGAATATGATGGTAATCATATAACTCATGTTTTTTATACCAATTTAGATGAGGTAATCCTTCAACAAAGTGTTTATAACTTGACCAAATAATCATATTGGTAGTTTCAAAATTTACAAAACACTAGTTCCATAGGCTCACCAAGGTCACTTAAGACTCTAAGAGTGGGTATTAATCTTGGAGGAGGGGTTTTCAAAGGTGGTGGTTGTAGTATTTTAGGAGCTATATTAGGTTGAGGCATAGATTAAACTTGATAAATAGGTTGCATTTATGGAATAATCTGCATATGTGGGAGTGGTTGAGTAGATGGTGTTTACATCATTTGAATATGATGTGACTTAATGACTCCATTACAAAAAAAATTCTTGTTACAATTGTATGACTTAGGTTTTTCATAATTATTATCCTAGGTGGTTGAAAACACTTGCATTTTGACTAGGCTAGGGTTCTTACTTGGGCATGAATTTTGGTTTTGGCTCTATTTTTGGTTTGAAGAAGATAACTTAATAATTCCATTATCAAATGATGGATTTTTAAATCTATATACCTTTCTAAATGATTTATTTGAATGTGTGAGTGCACTAAAACTCCAAGTGATATTACTCTTCACTATTCAAAATTTTGGTAAACATAATTGCCAATTAATCTATTTAATAGATTATGGGTGAAGTGACTAGCAAGTGCTCTCCATCACTATAAGTAACTCACAAATCTCTCACCAAATTTTTGCTTATCCTAAATAAAATTAACTACTAAAATATCATGCTCGATATTGTAGGAGAAATGTTGTACAAATTTATCCAAAAGATCATTAAATTTAAATATGAAGTTCTCTGACAACTTAAAAATCCACTCCAAATCTTGTCTAACAAGACTTCAAGGAAAGAGAAGAAGTAGGTAGATGTCACTATAAGTCACTAGTTGGCAAGTGAAAAAAATATTTTAAATTGTCTCTAAGGTATTATTTACCCTTGTACTTGTCAAATTTTAGTGGCTCCTACTCCATAGGAAATAGTGTTTGGAGATACTCCATATTAAATGGGTATGAACACATCATCGATTTTGAACTTCTTAGTCTATTTTCCCATCTAAATGGCTATAATTGCATCTTTCATCTATTGTAGTTATTAGGGAAAGAAACTTTATGGCACAATTGGTTTTGGTTATGGTTGGGTGATAAAAGGTGGATTATATTGATCAAGGTATAGTGGGGCAATGGAGTATTGTGGAATGTTTGTTTAATGGACCCATCGACTAGGATATATGCATCTATTTATTGGGATTATGTTTTTGATACTACATGCATTGTTGGTAAATATTATGGTTTGGATTTAGAATATGGTTTTGAGTTATATGGAGTTAGGATTATGATGAAAGGATGTGACTTTGTGGAAGGTATTGTGCCTAATAAGTTTGAGTAGGAACTTGCTATAAAATAATCAAACTTAGTTGTATAAATGGTACTTATTGTTGATTAAGGCCATGTCTTTGAATATGTGGTACATTTTGAGTAAAAGGAAATTAATTCCTAATAGGTAGTTATAGATGTTGACACCTCTATATTGAACAAAAACCTATTTTGAACTATGCATTTATTAGGTGTTTGGTATTTATAATTGACCAATAAGAATGTGTTATTAACTAGACAATGTCTGTGATTATTTAGATACACTCATCTATATCTATTGAGGTGGAATATTTGTTGTGACTTGTTGAGGTAATTTAGTTGTTTCCACATATTCATGTGACTTAGTGTTCTACCTTTTATGGGGTGATTACGGTAGGGTAACATTCATTTCTTGTTGAGGTAAAACATTGGGTAATTCTTGATTACTTATCCCTTATTATTACATGCTTGAATAAGTAGTTAGTTGAGGAGTGGGAGTAACCTATTATTGTTTGGAAATAGGCATTACTACCCTCTATTATTGTGAACCATTAAATTTATTGGCAATTGGTATTTGTTGTGTATTTTTTGTGTGGTGTATTTAACCCACCTTGTCCTGAATTAGGAGACACTTGCATGTTATCCACTATGTTTGGCACATGGTAATGAGTATAAGACACAATAAATTATTCAATGAACAAGACATTAAACATGTAATATACTAAATTAATTTGGGAAAATGGGTCCACACTCAGATTAGTGTGACCTAATGAATCAACTAGCTCTCTTACTAAGGAGTTAGCTCTATAAGTAGGGTATTCAATATGGCCATAGTGTTGAAATTATTTTATATATTAAGATAAGTCTGATATTTTTATTGAATTTACATGAATTAGTCTACGACATGGTCCTTTACATTTATAAGAACATTCAAATCTTGGTTTGACATTGGTATAAGTGCATGATGCTAACTAGTCGAGGCTTGTTCAATGCTTCTAGTATAAGGTAAATTATGAAGAAATATAGCTATAATAGGTTTAGTTTCATGGGGAAATTCTTTCAAAAACTTGGATCTTATCTCTATGGCCCTAATAAAAACATCATCCTTATTTTTAATCAAGTTACAATCAAACAAGTATGGGGAATAACTTGATGGTAGGAAAACATAGTAAGGTTGTTGCTAGACTTGTTCGATAATACATGGAAAATTAGAAAGGTATTAAGTTATATATTATTATTCCTACCCTATATAAAGAGATATACTAACCAGGTATTATACTAGTGGATATTTTCCTTGTTCTACATGTTGAGTTGTGTAATGGGGATATGGATCCCTCTCGTAAACTACATCATCCCCATATTAGTCTTGAATAAAGGCATCATTTGTTACTATGATTTCATAATATATATTGTACATGGGCCCACTACATATGTATCAGGGAATATTCAAATCCATAAATTATGTCTCACAAATAAAAAGTTATTTTAATTCTCAAAACACTTTAAAAACATAGTCTAAAAATATTGGTCGATGCTTTCAAACCTATTGAAACTTGGTCTAGGTGGAAAATTTAATCTATTGATATAAATAGTCTAAACTTGTCCTAGAATAGATCTATTCTTGAAAAATATCAATGGAAAACTTGGTCTTAAATATATCTAATACTTTAAGTCTTCACACAAAAGAAAAGAAAAGACAAATTAAAATTCTAATCTTGGCAATGTGTTTCAAAAAAATATAATCTAGGTATAAAATGAAAAGTGCTAGGTATTTGGTAAAAAGGCACAAATATATACATAAAATGCATGAACTAGATCTAAAAAATTTAAGGCAATACTAGGATTTTGGTAAAAAGGCACAAAGTTATACTTTAAAACAAACTAGGTCGAGGTATAAAATTGAAATTAAACAACTCTAAGGCAAATAGTTTGAAACACTTGACTCAATCTTGAAACATGGATTTTTAAAACAAACTTAACGTTGGTATAAATCATTCACTCTAGGAACATGCCTAAAACTAATTGGTATAGTCAATCATAACTAATCAAAATAAGATTGATGAGTAAAGCATTCAAGCCCAAGTGATAAGAAAGGCTCCAATGTAAACTAAACACAATTAGATTTACAATTAAAAAATGATTTTTGAACTTATTTTAAGGAAAAAAATTTAATAAAGGTGCATGTAAATAAACCACTTCATTGACCTTGGAAAAATGGTCTTTAAATCAATCAAGGAATCAATCCAAGTTACACAATTCAAAGGTATGAGGTAAACACCTAAGCTATAAATTAAGAAAGATAGAGGTGTAGACCAATAAATTTTGAATCTTAATTTCATAAGACAAATTCCAAACTTGGTTTAAATTACTTGGATTTTTCAAATGGAGAACATCCTAGAATAAAATGGATAGCATAACAATACCATTCTAGACAAAAGATACATGTAATTTGTAACTTGGTTTGAAACAAGGCAATGTTTTTAGAATAACATGAATAGTATAATGACATTATCTCAATAAAATGGTATGGAAATGGATTTATATTCAAAATTCCAAGGAAAATTTTTGGGATAAAATGAGTAGTGTAATTTTTCCTCATTTAAACAAGTGACTCACATAAATGTAAATTCTTTTTAATAGCACCAACTTGAATTGTGTTTGAAATTTTGGCCCCTTGGCCTTGTTTTTAATTGTAAAAGATTTTAAATATTAAAAGATAAAATTTTAAGTGATTTTTAAGCACCTTAACCAAATGTGAATAAATTTTAACCTTTGTTGTGAAATCTGATTTTTCAAAAGGAAAAATGATTAAAAACACTTAAACTTACTTTTTCTTGGCTCAATTATTTGCAAAAAAGGTTAGTGGACTAATTTTATTTTCAATCCAAGGTAAAAATCCTACAAAATTAACTCAATAAGATATAAATTTAACTCTCTAGAATGATTTACCAATTACACAGTGACTATGAGCTATAAAAATTATTTAAGCATAAAAAACTATAAAAACTATAAAAAACCATAGACTTATGGAGATCAATTTCATAGTTATAGAATGATTTCACAAATCACCTCAAAATTTTCTTAAATTATCCCATCTATTTCATATTCAACCTCAATGATTTTACAACTATGGTAAAACTATAGAAAACTTAGAAAATAGAGAGTTGTAATTTCATAATTTGCTAGTGATTTCGCAATTATACTAATGATTTCACAACCCAAAATGACAATTTCACAACCTAAGAATATGATTTATATACTCAAAAATATGATTTCACTACTACAAATCATGATTTCACAAGTGAAAATGATGATTTCAATTTTTTTTTTAAAATCATAATTAACCAAAAAATAGAAGAAAAAATCATGGTTCCTATAGGATAAATTCATAGTTTGCCTTGATGATTTCATATATGTATCTACCAAATTCATAGTTTCACAGAGCTAAGTTCAAATAGGGATGATTTCATAATTCTTCAAGATGATTTTTTAGTTTTGTTCAATGATTTTGTAGTTTTCCTTACCAAATTTATAGTTTTGCAAAAATAAATTCATAGTTTTGTAGTCAAAGGCCAAACATGAAAAGCTACATGAAAACAAGAAATAAAGGTCTAAAATGATTGCTTCTTGGAGCTCAAAATATAATCCCATTATGCATGTGGGGTGCATGGTCCCGCCGAGCATGCCATTATGTGAGATATGAATCCAAAAAGGGAGTTAGTCAAGTATTATGATATACCTCAATAAAATCACATAAATAATCTAATACCTTAAGCCTAGACACTCAATGAGTAAGAGAAAAATGTAACTAACAATGGAAGATAAAACACATATTCTTTACCTTTTTTGAGATCAAGAGTTGCATATTCACCATGGAGGAATGCACTTATTGTATGCTCAAATTATCTTTGACAATGGTGATCCTTGCATCATTTCTCCTTATCACTTTGGTAATATTTGTCTTGGCTTTCGAAAGATGTATCAATCTGTCAATATTTTTGCATTATAGCATTATAATAATTCTTATCTCTCAATAATTGAACATTATAACATTACAAAAAAAGATCACTTTAAAATAACCTTGGCACTTCTATTTATAGCCTTTCAAACTAACTCAAACCCAAGTGAAATTAGGTTAGATTTAGTTTAACCCTATTTGAGTTAATTAAGAGATAAACAATTAATATTTGGGATAGTCATCCCATTTATTAAGCATGTTTCTCCATTTTTGAATTTAAGGCTTTAATGGAGATATTTTCAATTCCTTGACTTTGAGGATGATGACATCATCATGACCTTAATTTGATTGGAAATTAATTTTTACAAAACTAATATTCACTAATTGCACATGAAAATTTCACTTAAAGTTTTAATTTAATTTACCTAGTTAATTCATTCTACTTAGTGTTTTTGTATTTTATGAATTATTTAAGTGCCATGCTTAATGGCTCTAAAGGCTAATTTATCAATTTTATAGGTCATAACTTGACTAGAGATGAATCCATGAGAGGTTAATATTATGTATATGATAATACTCCAAATTTGAACGCCTCAACTTGATTTTGGGTACTAATGTCTGATGTGCAGACAAAATTAGGACATTCAGTGATTCATAATCTTAATTTGCATTGTTTGGTAGAAATCAATCTGAAGTTCATTTGGAACATTGTTTTTTCCAAAATGGGGTGTCTATACCTTCTAATCCTAAAAATATTCTCCACAACTATTTACATCCCCTTGTTTCTCCATTAACTTCAAATTAATATTGGATTTTATTTCTAATTTCTTGTTGTACAAAGGCTCTAACCTAATTCTAGGGCTCAATATTTTTAAGAATCTGGTATATCAACCATGAATCCTCCAAAAATCTAACACTTTTCCCATTTCCTACTTTCCATTTACACCCATTTAGAATAAAATCTCTATTAGAAACCAAAAAATTCTAGAAAAACCCATTTACAAACTACTCTTCATCTAAAAAGAAAAAAACCTCTCTTGACTCCAAATATTTAGCCTAAAAAATTCTAGAACAGTACATGGGGAATGTGATAAAATGAAAATTAACTTGAAACCAATAGATTTGATTCATCCACTTTGTTATCCTTACTCCTAAACCCCTATTACTCTTTATAATGCAAACTCTATCCCAATCCACTATAAAAAATTATCTTTATCTTATGTTCTTGACCATAAAAATATTCTCTAATTTTTTTTCTAGTTTATTTACTACTCCTTTAGGCATTTTTAACATGGACATTAATACATTGAGATGCTTTGAAGGGTGATCTTATTGAAAGTAAGTTTAATTTTTTAGGATAGTAGATTACCTTTCCATTCAACCATATTTATCTAAAATCTCTCTAATAAAGGATTCCATGCCAATTAATAAAGTTTCATATTAGATATAGGCATGCCGAGGTAAGTGAAATGGATCTCTTTTATCTAATAACTGAAAATATTAGCAATCATGTTATTCCTAAGAAAAGGGGTATTAAAACATAAATAGAGCTTTTCTCAAAATTAATATTGTACTTTGATTATACCTCATAGCTCATAATGATTCCTTTCATCTTTTTAGCTTCCCTTATAAAGGAATCTACAATGATGATAATGTTTTTAAAGTCCTATTGAGAGACTCTACCATAATTGTGAATACAAAGGGAGATAACATATCACCTTATCTGATCCTTCTTATACTTCATAAAAATTCTTTAATAACCACATTAATGAGATTAAAAAAATTTACACTAGATGTACAACTTATTATAATTTGTCTGATCTTATCTTGACAACTAAATTATAGTAAAACTTTGTCCAAAATTTTTCAATCCAACCTATCGTATGCTTTATTCATATCCAATTTGACAACCATACCTGCTTGATTGCTTCAATCCATGGAATAGATAGTTTATTAGACTAAAATGATGCCATCCTAGATTTATCTACCTAGGACAAAACCCCCTATTGAATACTAATGATATTTTCCAAAATTGGTTACACCCTAATGTAAATAACCTTAGTGAAAATATTATAGACAACATTTCATAGACTAATAGCCCAAAAAATATTAAAAATAGAGGTTCCCTCCTTTTTATGGGTAAGGACTATAAATGTGTTATTAAATTCCCTTAACATTTGTTTAGTTGATAATAATTCATTTGTATCTTCCACCACATCATCCTCTATAATTTATCAAAAAGTCTAAAAAAAATCAATGGGGAAAAATGGAAATAACCTTAGTGAAAATCTTATAGACAACATTTCATAGACTAATAGCCCAAAAAATATTAAAAATAGAGGTTCCCTCCTTTTTATGGGTAAGGACTATAAATGTGTTATTAAATTCCCTTAACATTTGTTTAGTTGATAATAATTCATTTGTATCTTCCACCACATCATCCTCTATAATTTATCAAAAAGTCTAAAAAAAATCAATGGGGAAACCATCAGGCCTAGGCACCTTATCTTTGTTCAAAAGGAAGACTGCTAATTTCACTTCATCTTTAGAAGCTAGAGCTATCAAACATAAGTTTTCATCTTAGTTTATAAGTTATTGGATATCATGAAACAAACCTTATTACATCCTAAAATTATATCTATAATTCTTCTCAAAGAGCCTCTTAAATAAGTTAACACTCTCTTCCTAAATGACTTCCTTATCCATGATAACTTCCCCATTAGAATTTATGATTTCCCTAATATGATTTTAAGCTATATATTTAAGATTTTTCATATTAAAAAATTTAGTATTTTTGTCTCTGCCATTCAACCATATAGATCTTGACACATGTCTCCACAAACATTCCTCTCTAGCAGCTAAAGTATGATAGTCACAAAGAAATTGCTTTTCCTTAAGGGATGTTTTATGATCATATCCATTAGCATCCACCCATGTTTCTAAATTTGATAACTCTTATCTTAACACATGATTTTTATAGAACACATTTCAAAAAACTTCTTTATTAAAAATTATTTTATTAAACTTGACATTATTCATTTTAAAAATCAACCGGAACATGGTTGATCTTTGTACATTAATTATCCACCAATCTGATAATGTCATTTATCCATGGATGCTAGAACCACATATGTTCCATGTGGAATGGATTTATTATTATTATTATTATTATTATTATTATTATTATTATTATTATTATTATTATTATTATTATTATTATTATTATTATTATTATTATTATTACTACTATTACTATTACTATTATTATTATTATTATTATTATTATTATTATTATTATTATTATTTATCAGAAATTATCAGATCCAAAGGATTATTATCTTAGCCCATAATTGGGAGGGAAGATGAGCAAAAATCCTTTTGAGGAATCTAATCCAAAGAAATCAAAACTCTATTTAATATTACATGAATTATATTCTACCCCAATATTTTATTTTTCTAAGTGAATGTTGATTCCATTATGCCAACATAAATAAAAATATTAGAATAAAAATAACTATGAGGGGAGGTGAATTCGTGTCTTAAAAAAATTCTTTTAATTATGCACAATCAGTCATGAACTATGAAAGACACATTGAGATCTAGCAAAGCATAACGAACCATTCAGATAAGATAACATGTCTATGAGTGGGAAAAACTCAAGTGAAATAAAACCCACTATGATATATGCAAAGGTAATATATTAATATTAAAAAATACTAAATTATATCTATCATTGACTTAACTTGGAGCACCCACTTGACTAGGCTTTAACAAGTACTTACTTGCAAAGAAGCACCAACTCCCTAAGAGACTCAAATCCAACTCACCCAATTCATTAATTTTTATAACCAAACATATGATATTATATTATATTCTCATTTAAATATCTCCTTTTTCTCAAACATGAAATATTTTATTTGCTCATATTACATACACATAATTAGGCCTAAACTACCTTGTATATATATACTAGTATCATGATAACACACCACTTGGTTAGCCACACACCTTAAAACTCTTAGGTAATACATAAAATAGGTATTATAACATATTATTAACACTATTATAATGTAATTTTAACCCCTTTTGTTTTTTAATGACTCAATTAAGCCTTACTCATCCTTTGTGACACCAAAAATTGATCTTGGTGGGTCAAAATGGATTTATAAAACAAATAAAAACCATTAAATTGATTATTTAAAGAAATATTATGACATACTCTATTATTTATTAGAGATATATCCTTTGTTCATCTCATGAAATCTTCTTTAGGATAAACTACCCTATTAGGGTACCTCAAAAGTCTATCTTGAAAAATTGAAGATTTAACACTCTTTAGATATTGAGATATGAAAAATGAAACATATAATAATATTATCCATGAAATTATGGTCATCACAAAATTATTATATCACTTTTTATTAGGATATAAAGGCTTAATAACATCTCTACAACTCAATTACTCAGAACTGCCAATTCACCTTAAAACCTAGTCATAATGAATTAGACCTAAAACACTTGTGTAGACACTTTTCATGAATAGTTATGAATTTAAATTTTCATATTATATATACAAAACGTACTCAAATATAAATTTAATATGGTTTAATTTCAAATATTTATCTTTTAGACAAATTTATTGACCTTATATCACACAATCTTATCTGAAATGGACAGGTCATTTTATGAGCAACTTTTTCACTACGTAAACTAACCCAAAAAGATTATAAAATAATGATAATGAATTAAAAATAATAAATAAATCATTCATGTCCTTTTTTTATTAATATATCATGCACATACCCTCATATCTATCTCTTCATCTCTGCCTAGGTTTTACACTATCTGCACCATTAGGTTTGTCTACAAGTGGCTAACGTGGATGACCAAATTCATAAATTTTAAGGATATAAACTATACATAAATCATCATGGACGTGTAAAATGAGTCTCTAGATTCTAATATCATCTATTTTCTTTTCTTGATCAATAAAACTTTTTAAAACTAGAACTTCTTGATAAATAAGCATGTACATATGCATTTTCTCTCTCATCTGACTAACCAATAACACCTAGAGGTACATGGGAGAGTTTAATACATAATAAAATAGTTTATATAGTTATTTTAATCCATTTGGATCTATTTTAAATAAAATCTTTCATATCAGGTCCTTATTAGGGTTTTATGGAGGTTTAACACAAGTTTTGGTGTTTATGATTATTCATAAAAGAATACTCCTTAAATCCAAAACTAATGAATAGATAAATTATATATGACACTTAAAAATATATCCTTAATATCTAATATTCCAATGTAGATGTTACATATGCCAATGAATGATTGAAAGTGCTTTTTGATTTTGAGACCTCATTTTGTGAGCTCAAGAAGGCCTAGAATAGTGATTAATACATTTTATTTCAAATATTGACCTAAAAATTTATGATCATGCATAATAAAACTTATCTCACCTCTGTCCATACTCACATATGAATATTTACCTTTAAATCTTATCTTCATACCACATTAGGCAAGGTAGGTTCTAAGCGAGGTTTAGGTGTAGACATAGATTGAAGGTCCTACCTTTATAGGTTCACCATATAACTATCATGAATGCTTATAAACTTTAATTAAATGATCATATAGTGTTATAAAAACTTTATATATCTATGTTTATTCATTTCACCATGCACATACCTCTTCATGTCATGACTAGGCTTTTTATGTACTTTGACATAAATGACCTATACATTCATGCAAACATAAGACATTAGTTGCCTTCAAATTATATCTTTATCTTTCTATCATGTCATCAATCTCTCATGACATCACTTTCTCAATGCACCTTATCACGTCACATACTACCAACTGGGCTTAGTCACCTTTGACATTAATGATAATTTTCAACAATCTCCCCCTTTTTCATTGATTGAAACCATTTTTAGAAATTTATCTTAACATGATATTTATCCATAAATATGAAATTTATCCCACTTTGACATAAATGACAAAGAGATGCCTAAAACTTCTTGGGTCACACCTCTTTCAACCAAAACACTCAAAACACATGATTATGAGTTTATGAAGAACCATACAAACATGCTCACCTATCTCCATGCATACCTTCTTGGAACTAATCACCTAATCTTGGATATAATGAACCAAATAATTAGTTACACCTAATAAATTAACTTCCTTAATGACTGCTAAGGGTTGGAACTACTCCTAATTACTATCTTAGATGTTCAAATGTTTCCTTTAGAAGTGGCTTGGTTAAAATGTCTATAATCTGATCCTTTGTAGAATTCAAGTTTAACACTTTGTTCACTTACCTAATCTCTTTATAAATGATAATTTATTTTAATGTGCTTAGTTCTTGAGTGCATGATGATATTCTTATGGTACTTGTATTATCATAATATATAGGGCTAGGACAATCATAATCCACCTTGTAGTATTTTAAGGTTTTTATCATCCATAGGACTTGAGTGAAACATGAATTTGATGCAATGTATTCAACCTCACAAGTAGATAATGCCACAGATGGATGCTTCTTGCTTATCCATGATATTAGACATTTTCCTAAGAAGAAATCTCAACTAGTTCTCTTCCTATCATCTAGACTCCCTACCTAGTCTGCATATGTATAGGTTATTAGGTTAAACTCCTTTATCCTTGGATACCATAACCCAAAATCCATCATCTAATTAAGATATATAATTATCCTTTTGATTTATTGTAGATGATTTTCCTTTGGTTTTTATTGCAATCTTCTAATAATACCTACTACTAGAATGATGTTAGGTTTAGAGGTAGTAATATATATCAAACTTCCAAACATTAACCTGTATGATGTTTGATTGACCTTTGGAGATCCATCCTCCTTGCTTAACTTACACCTTATAATCATAGGTGTGTTAACTACCTTGAAATATTCCATCTAAAATTTATTCAACATATCTCTTATATACTTATCTTGTGAAATGAATATACCCATTTCTAATTGATTGAATTGTAACCCAAGAAAGAATGATAATTATCCCAATATGGACATCTCAAACTCTTTATTCATCACATCTGTAAAGGCCTTAGTCATATTCTCACTATTTCCATAAAATATGATGTCATCCACATAGACAACTACTATCAAATAATGGTTATCTTCTATCTGTATGTATATATTACTATTTGTAACTCTACATTTGAATCCTTGATCTAATAGATATCTATCCAATCTAGCATACTAAGCTCTAAGAGCTTGATTTAGATAATAAAGAACCTTTTTAAATCTATAAACATAGTTCTTATTACCTAATAATAAGAAACTAGTGTCCCCAAAATTTCACACCTAGAAATATTGGGTTACCCCTTTTAATTAATTTTGTCTTTTGCCTTATGTGAGTCAGTTATCCTTGCCAAAAAACAATCCCCTGAATAATATTTATATTTTTTTGGTTTTCACTATAATTGATTTCATCAACAAAATTTCTTTAGATTTATCTAAAAGCTTAAAAAATGTTTTCTTGTGTCATTACCATAGAATCCATTTATTCATCTTTTCAAGAAGATCAAAAAATATAAATATGTGGGCTCACTTCTAGGTCAACTCAGGTTCTCTAAGTTACTTTACTTATCATGTGAGAAGCAAGCAGTTATCAAAAACCCAAGTTACATCATCCAATTTAAATTGACATTATGAAAAAAATTTAATTATCATAAAAAGCTAAGTAAATTAGGTTCATAAACCTACAAAGAATTACTTAAACCAATCCATAGTTCCCAAGAAGCATTTCTTACCTAGATTTTTGACTACTTTTTAATTCTAATTCATCAGGGTTTCCAAACCCAGTAACTTGCTTAGAGAAAACCAAAGTTGTAAGATGAGAGAAACCTAAAATTTTAAGCTTAGAGAAACCTAATGTTGTAAGCTAAGAGAAACAAAAATTTGTAAGCTTAGAGAAACCCAAAGTTGTAAGATTAGAGAAACCCAAAGTTGTAAGCTGAGAGAAACCTAAAGTTGTAAGCTGAGAGAGCTGAGAGAAACTCAAAGTTGTAAGCTGAGAGAAACCCAAAGTTATAATCCCAAATAAACCAAATCACTTAACCAAACCTTCCTCAGATTATGATACCTTATTACTTAGATTGAATTTCTTATAGTTTTCAAGGCTTTAATACTTCTTAGATTTCCTAAATACCTAAATCTTATTATTGTTACATAAGACAACTACTTGAATCAGTTGTTTAAACTTTTATAAAACAAGAAGAACACATTATATCTTTTCACGTGCACATTTTTAGATCCATTATTAAATAAATAAATACCTTGGAATAAGATGCTTGAAATATAAAAATAGATCTGGAGGACTGTATCTTTTATCTCACAAGTATTTGGTCAAGTGAGTAGCTCATAACACCTAATTAGTTTCATCAACAAATCAAGAAAAAATTTGAGAAGGCATATACTTTATTCATATAAAAATATATAAAGGAGTTAATAAAAACTCAACAAGATGTCAAGAGGCTAGAACCTAGGATTGAGAAGGTGAAGGCATATTTTAGGAAGCTAGGAAGGGAATTATTGAGATACAAAATGGAAAGTCAATTAGTTGCCAAATCAGATGATACAAATATCTAATTCATGATGTTTCAACACATGAAATGTAGAGAGAATTGTATAAATGAATTTTATGAATTCAAATGATTTTTATTGCTTCTCTTCTCAACAATTTTTTTTTTCTTTGCAAATATATTTTAGGTATTACTTTGTAAGTAATGTCATTTGAAGAAGTTAATTGTAAAAGTAAGTTACTTTGTAAAATGTAAGACTTAAGTAAATTGACTAAACATCATTCCTTGAAGTCATTTTTTGAAAAAAAATAATTGAGAAAATAATGCCTAACATACAAAGAAATTATATTTAATTCAAATAATGAAACCAATACTACTACATGTCACCAACCATTGCATGCCACACTAGATAAATTCAAGGAGGACGTCTCTTATCATTTTTTAGTTTTTAAAATAAAACATAGGAATTTAAGGAGTTATCTCCTAATTATTTTCTGACAACTTAAATTTTATAAATATAGGTGAAGGCCTACATGCCGAAGGATGGTAATTTATTATAAGTAAGCAATTATAATTGTTATATATAAAATTTCAAGCAATCTAAAACTTTGGGTTTATATTTTTCCATGTTGTTTGTATGAACTTTGTTGAAAGTGAATAAGAGGAAAATTTGGTTTCTAAATAGCTTTGAAAGTAAGGAGATCATTCTATGCATTTTGTGAGGATAAAATGGTAAACTTTGTGTTATGTTTTAATCTGAATATGAGTTTATATATTTATTAATCATTTGATGAAATGATTATCACACTTTATATGTTTATCTATTTTCACAAATTCAATAAGTTCTTTAAAACTACTTGTTATGAAGTGCTATTTCCTTCTTTCTCACACATTCTAATCTCTTATTTACTCTATAATGTCCCCAAACTTCTTTACATATTTTATGAATCAGTTACTTACTTGATTTAAAATCACTCTGTTATGGTTTATGAACTTTGTGATTAAAGTAATACCCCAAATAAGATAACTCACATGTGATTTTTATAAACTATGAATAAACTATAAGTTGTGAATATTTATAAGTAGATAGACATAAGCATCTAGGAGCTTCACTATTGAATGAATGGGATTTAATCCCATTACTACCTAGGTAAGTTTTATAACCTATAAAATATCTAGCTAATAGTTTCTTGCAACTCCATTGAGGATACACAAACTTAACTAGACGATAACTAAAATTAGATCATTCAAATAAGACAAAGTGAGATGTGCACATACTACCATTTTTACTAACCATCATTTAAAATGATGCATGCAAGTAAAGGCATATTTGTCTTATTGAAATGCATTATTCTATGAAGTTAGCTTTACTTGTGTAAAAAAAAATGCATTATCTATCTTGAGTTGATTCATGTTAAGAGAAACATTTGATTTTTCCTAAACTTCTACATGTTAAGCAACTTCTACCTAAGTCTTTGCCTATAAACCTAGTTACTAAAATAAATCTTTACAAAAAAAACACCTTAACACTTCAATCTAGCAAATCAACCTTTTACTAGGGTAAGAAGAGACCAAGGCCAAACTGATGACTTCTTTGAACTTTAAGAATGGTTTAATTTCATCTTTCTTACCCAAGCTATAATGAGAGGAGAAAGTCTCTTGCCTATCAGACAATCACAAACTTGAAAATCCTTAATTTATTATTCTCAAAAGAATGGCACACCATCTTCTTATCCCTTGGGGGTAATGATTGGCCCTTTAAATCTAAATCCTTTTCTCCATGACTTGTCTAAATGGTCAAGGAAGAACTCTCATAAGTTCATAGGGGATGAAAAAAAAGTTTGGATGAGAACTTGGTTGCTTTATTTGTATCTTATGGAGTGATTGGCATTGATCATGAAGACATCTCAGTTAGGCTCTTCATTGAGACCTTGCATGATTTAGCTACATAATGGTTTTATCATTTAGATCCTAGAACCATAACCAATTGGGCCACTATGTGTGAGTAATTTAAGATAAGGTTTAAAACTACTAAAGATTCACACATATTGCTCACCTAATTGACTCAGCTCAAAAAAGAATCACATGAACACATGTGGGACCTCATTACTAAGTTCAATAGATTACTCTACAAAATAACTTAATATGCTCTACCCACTAGAGATAATCAAAAGTGTTTCTTCATCAATGCTTAGTTACTATAGGTAAGTTATTAGTTGAATAGAGCATGTCCTATTGATTTAGCAATAGCTCAGGACATTGTTATAGATATTGAATATGACCTTATCATGGTTGGAAAGATTAAGAAGACAACTTTTAAGGTTGATGGCTTTGCTTCAACAACCACTACTAATCTTTTGTTGAAAGAAAATGATAATGACTTGTTGTAATTTAAAAGGCAAATTTCTCAAGGTGCTCATTTTGCTCCTATCAAGAATGCACCTGCACATAATTTTAATAATCAAAATTAGAACCATATTACTGAAGATCATATAACTAATGATTATAATCAAATATATATTAATGATGATGATTTTTTAGATCTTGTTTGTGACTCCAATATAGGCTACTTAGAATATGAATAAAAAAATGACTATGATCTAATGCTTTAATATGATCATATTCACTCTTTTATAGTATTTACAAGATCACAAACTCAACAAACTACTAAAAAATCTTCTAAGGAACAAGGGAAAGAGAAATAAAACCTCAGGATAGATGTTAACATCCTAAAAAGAGGTAGTCCTTTACCCAATTATATTTCTCTAAAAGATAAGTATGTATCATCTTGATCTCAACCTCATAAGCTAGTTACTCATACTTTTGAGGCTAATCTTACTCTATCTGTGTCTATCCCTTCTTTTGACATTATTGAGCATATAAAGAAAATAAATATTCAAGTGTCAAAAACTATGAGAGATGAAAGAAGACAAATGAAGCTTATTTATAATCAACTTAAGAGAGATATGATGAGATATAGGTTGAGTAAACAACCAAGTAAGCAAGTAGTAGAAGAGAAACAAAAATTTGAGATGGAAGAGATGAATGTGAGTGAATCCAAAGAAGATGGTTACAATGAGATGAGTGATGGGAATGATAAATAAGAAAGAGATCAATTTGAAAGCCTCATAGAAGGCCTAGAAAATGAAATATAGACAATGGGCAAAGGTATGGACTTTTATTGCAAGTTTATATATAAAAGCGATGAGCAATTAGAGATAAAAGTGACAACACTTGAACAAGCATTTCAAGGTGATGAGATGGAAGAAAAAGAGGAGGAACAAGTTGCAATAGTTGAGGGTCACATGATAGAGAACAAAGAGCATAAAGATAAATCCTTCATAACATTAGGGCAATAAATTGAAATAGGTAATCAAGTAGTTACATTTTTCTTTATAGCAATCATGAAAGTCTTGTCAAAAGAAGGCAAGAGTAAAAATAAATTAGTAGTACATTTGGTCATATAAAACCCATATGAAAGAGGGAAAGTTGAAATAATGAGTGCACATAAAGTGTAAGATGATGGAATAAGTAAACATTACAAGCAAAGAGGCAAGATAGTTTATGACAGAGGCAAGGCTAAATTTAAGGAGGAATAACACTTGAATCTTTACAAGAACTAGGAAGTAGGGTAACACTTGTATGTATATAAATAAAACCTTAGTTTTTCCTTTTGTGTTGGTGTTTTTCTTTTTCCTATTTGTCTATTTTATGGTTTTTCATGATTGAATTTTACATGACTCCATACCCAATAGATAAGACTCAAAATTAGATATATTGGGATCTCATATTTGTTTCATTCTTTCTAATTAAAACAAATATGTCCTTAGTTATAACTAGCTGGTGTCCCAAAAATTTCACACTTAGAAATTTTGGGTCACCCCTTTTTATATTTTTTTATCTTTTACCTTATGTGAGTCAGTTGTCCTTGTCAAAACTTAATCCCCTAAATAAGACTTACATTTTTGTGGTTTTCACTATAATTATTTTTTTCACCAAAATTTCTTCAAATTACTCTATAAGGTTAGAAAATGTTTGTTTGTGTCATTACCATAAAACCCATTTATTCATCTTTTGAAGAAGATAAAAAAGGTTAAATATTTGGGTTCTCCAAGTTACTTTAATTATCAAGTGAGAAGTAAGCAATCATCAAAAACCTAATTTACAACATCCAATTCAAATAAAAATTATGAAACAACTTTAATTATAATAAAAATCTAAGTAAATTAGGTTCATAACCCCAAAAATCATTACTTAGACCAATCTGGAGTTCCTAAGAAGCATTTCTTACCTAGAGTTCTAACTACTTTTTACTTTTGCTTCATCATGTTTTCCAACCCCAATAAATTTCTCAAAGAAACTTGAAGTTGTAAGATAAGAGAAACTAAAATTTGTGAGCTCATAAAAATGTGAAGTTGTAAGCTGAGTGAAACCCAAATTTGTAAGCTGAGAGAAACCCAAAGTTGTAAGCTGAGAGAAACCCAAAGTTGTAAGCTTAGAGAAACCTAAAGTTGTAAGCTAGGAGAAACTCGAGTTGTAAGCTAAGATAAACCCAAAGTTATAAGTTAAAAGAAACCCAAAGTTTTAAGCCCAAATAAACTTGATAACTTGCCTAGAATTTCTTGGGATTGTGATACCCTATTACTTAGATTGAGTTTCCTAGAGTTTTCAAGGCTTTATGACTACTTAGATTTCCTAAATACCTAAAGCTTACTTAGGATTGTTACATAATAAAATAACTTCACTCAATTGTTCAACCTTTTCTAAAATAATAACATCACATTATATATTTTCACATGTGAATTTTCAAAGCCATGATTGAATAAATAAAAACCCTAGAAGAAGATGCTCAAAATATAAAAATAGATCTAGAGGACTATATTTTCTATCTCACAAGTTTTTGGTCAAGTGAGAATCCTAGAACACCTGAGCAGTTGCATCAACACACAAGAAAAAATTTGACAAAGCCTCTACCCTATTCACAAAAAATATATATAGGAGTTAATAAAAATTCAACAAGATGTCAAGAGGTTGGAACCTAGGATTGAGAAGGTGAAAGAATATTATAGGAAGCTAGAAAGGGAACTACTGAGATTCAAAATTGAAAGGCAATCAATTGCCAAATTAGATGATGAAACTATCCAATTCATGATGTTTCAACATGTCAAATATAGAGGGAAACATACAAATAAATTTCATGAATTGAAATTATTTGTATTACTTCTCTTCTCAACAAATTCTTCTATTTTATTTGTAGATGTATTTTAATTAATTTCTTTTTAAGTAATTAATATTTAAGTAATGTCATTCAAAGAATTTAATTATAAAAGTTACTTTCTAAAATGTAAAACTCAAGTAAATCAACTAAACATCATTACTTGAAGTCATTTTATGAATAAACATTTCTTGAGAAAACACTACCCAACATGTAAATATATTGTATTTGATTCAAACAGTGAAACCAAGAAGTGCTACTTGTCACCAGCCATTACATGCCATACTAGATAAATTTAAAGAGGATGTCTCTTAATAGATTTTATTTTTTAATGCAACACATGGGAATTCAAGGAGTTGTCTCCTAATTGATTTTGACATCTAAAATTGTATAAATATAAGTGAAGGCATATATGCCAAAGGATGCTAATTTCTTGCAAGAAATCAATTGTAACTATCATGAGAAAATGTTTAAACAATATAAAACATTGGGTTTATATTTTTTCATGTTTTTTGTATGAAATTTACTAGAGCATAATAAGAGGAAAAGTTGGTTTCTAAATAACTTTGTATCTAAGGAGATCATTCTATGCATTCTGTGAAGATAAAATGGTAAATGTGTGTTATCTTTTAATCTAAATATGAGTTCGTATCTTTCTTAATCATTTATTGAAAGGATTATCACACTTTATATGTTTATATATTTATATGGATTTAATAATATATGTAAAACTACTTGTTTTGAAGTACAATTTCCTTCTTTCTCACACATTTTACTCTTTTCTTTACTCTCTAATCTCCCAAAAATTCTTTACATATTTTATGAATCAACTACTTGCTTTTTGTAAAATCACTCTATTATGGTTCATAAACTTTGTGATTAAAGTAATACCCCAAATAAGATAACTCACACATGATTTGTATAAACTATGAATAAACTATAAGCTGTGAATAGTTATAAGTAGATAGATATAAGCATATGGGAGCTTCACTATTAAATGAAGGAAATTCAATCCCATGACTGCTTAGGTAATTTTTTTAGCCTAAAAAATATATATCCAAAAAAAAATTGAGGTTACTTTGTGTACACCTCCTCTTCTAATTTCCCATTGAAAAAAGTTGACTTAACATACATATGATACACTTTAAACCCTTTGAATCTTGCATATGCTAGAAATAATCTTATAACCTCCAATATTGATAATAGAGAAAAGGTCTCCTCAAAACCTACCCCTTAAAATTGTGCATAAACATTGCATAACAATCTATCCTTATTACTAGTGACTTCTACATCTTTATTAAGCCTATTTCTAAACACCCATTTTGTGCCATTGATATTTTTGTCTTTAGGCCTAGTAACTAGTTACCAAGTCTCATTATTTTCTATTTGGTCTAACTCCTCATTGATATCACCTATCCAAAACTATTCTTTGATTTATTATAAAAGGTTATTAGGTTTAATCTTTGACAATAGAGAAACATTCTCTTGATTTATGCTACTTACTAGTCTTCTCCTTATTTGTATACCTCTATCCTTATTACCAATGATTTATGATTCAGGATGGTCTTTCTTAATCTATCCTAAAGGACTTTTTAAATCTTATCTTTCCTCAACTTCTTCTTCTTACTCATAAATATCTATTGTTTATTCTTCATTATTGAAGTATATATTCTTTGATGTATCCTTTGAATATGAATGTGATTTCTTAGAACTTGTCTCATCAATCTTCACATTAGTGCTTTCCACTATCTTTTGTAACTTTGTAGTAAAAAATATGTAGGTTGAGCTCACTAATGAGTATCCAAAGAATATAACTTCATTATACTTAGAATAAAACTTACCTAAGTCTTCCTCATCTCTTTTGATGAAGCATTTTCTGCCAAACACTCTTAAGTGTTCCACATTATCATGTCTACCATTCCATAGTTCACAAGGGGTTTTATTGACATTAGTCCTTATCTATCCTCTATTTATAATGTATAAAATAGTGCTTATTTACTCTTTCTATTATCCATTAGTGAACCATGGCCTATTTATCATAGTTCTTTCAATATCTTGAATTGTCCTATTATTTCATTCCACTAACCCATTCTACTGAGTTGTCCTAGTTGTTGAGAATAATATCCTTATCCCATGGACCTCATAAAAGTCATCAAATTAATTGGACCAAAACTCTCCTCCTATATCAGATATTAAGCATTTGATCTTTCCATTCTTATAATTTTTAAAAAGAGCCTTGAATGCCTTGAAATTATCAAGAGATTCTATATTTTCTTTTAAGAATGTTACCCAAGTCATTCTTGTGTAGTCATCTATGAGTAACATGAAATATCTATCCCTTTGAATGATTTAGATTCTTATAGGTCCATAGAGATTATCACCTATTAAATATAAAGGTTTTGTAGTAGAATAATCCTTATATTTGAATTTTCTTTCAATTTTCTTACCATGTTGACATGCTTTATAAAGTGTGTTTGTAGGTTTGGTGATTTTAGGCATATTATTCACAGACTTATTAGAGCTTATATTGAACATATTATCAAAATTTAGTTTTCCTAACCTTCTATGCCATAGCCAACATTCATCCATCTTGATCATAAATCATTTTTCCTTCTATTGATGCTTCTAAGTGAACCAAAGGTTCTCTCTAGTATTTAAATAACACTTCTCATTTTAGAATCTAAAGGATTCTAGGTGTGAGTTGCATGTATTTGGAAATTAGAATGACTATGGTGAAATAGAAACAAAGAAATGTAGATTGTTCCATAATATTTATAAATTTTGATGGTTAAGAGCCATCTTAGTGTCTTTTCTCAAGAATTTTGGTGCTAATCTTGGAAAATTGATCTAGATCTAAACTACTGACTAAACCAAAAGGCTATGAACAATGTTTTAAACTAAAGTGAATTATTTAAATAAAGGGAAAAAGGAAAGGGTAAAGTAAGAAATAAATGGTGATTATTGATCTTTGATTGTGAACATAATGATAAAGTTTTAATAATTACCAAGCATGATCTTAACCAACATATAGTGTAAAGTACCCTAAGCTCACATTTCACTACAAACCAAGCATAATTCTAAAGATAGGATGAAAATACAAGTAAAAATTGGATTAACTTTTAAATTTTTACACCACATACAGATAGCTAATACACATATTTGTTTCACAAAAAATAAAATGAAGTAAACTCAATTTCATTCAACTAACCTAGCATCACACAAGTTAGCAACCCTATAATTAATGATCTAACTTAGTATTCCTAGAAACTATTCATATTCAAACTTTAGACAAGAAATTGAGAAAATTAGAAATTCAAACACATCAACCTAGATAATTCCTATATAATTCCTTGATCTTTTTTTATTAATTTATTAAAAAATGGTATAAAATAGCTTGAAGTCCCTCTCTTTTACAAATGGTAATACATGCCTTTACAGATAAGCTGGGTAGTATACTGGTTAGTCTAAAAATATAGGTGTATAAAGATAAATACAATTGTCTTTGTAAAAAAATATAATACACGTGCCTTTTACAATCATGTTGACCTAGAGGCAATCACACTAACAAAATAGTATGTACCTTTACAAAATCATATGCCAACTCTCAAGTAATCCATAATTAGGATATTAGAGGTGGGGCCCTTTACTATTTAATGATACTCATATCTCTTTCATGATGTTTATCTACTAGTCCTAAGTCTATGATAGGCCTTGTGATACACTCCTCTTCTTGATCAATCAACTCATCAAAATCATTGTCATTCCTAGCCAAAGCTTCCTTAATGCTTCTAGCTACATTGATCCTTTCCCTTGCATTAAATATCATGTCTAATATTCTACTATTATCTCACCCTAATTTCCCTTGAATTATTGAATCACTAAATTTTCTTTGTGCCAAAATTCTTCATCATTAATAATTCCTATGGTAGTGGACTATTTAGGATCCTCGATCATAGTTCCCAAGAGACTCTCAATTTTTCCCATGAGCTCTTTCTCCTTAATAAGTTCGTCCACTTTGGTATGCTAAGCACTCACTAATTTCACTTTATCTACAACAATTCATAAAATGGTACTTAGGTGTCCCATGCTAATGGATTTAAAATTTGGTATTTGCTTCCTAACCTAGATGTTAAGATGTTGGGAAATATTATCTTCATAAGTTTACCATTGAGTAACTAGTTCTTTTGCTAAGGTGGTTTGGCCTTCTAGTGTATCCTAATTCAATTCCATAGACTTCAGTGCCCTAAACATGTCATGGAATCACTCCTCAATCATCTTTATCATGGATTCTAGCACTAAGATAATTTCTTAAGTTTGTAAATTCCCTTTCTCCTTCTTTAGGTTCTAGATTATTTGCTTTAATCCCTAGACACCAGACTTAAATTGCTTAGATTTAGCCTCAATTAAACTATCTACATCTTCTTCATGGATGGGATCCTCTCCAAGATGTTTCAATTCAATTAGGGTTAACCTTATGAATGGTTCCACCTTTTTAAAGGTGAAATACTCTTGACCAACCATGATTACCCTTGTGGTGGTCCTTTCTAATCCTACTGTGTCTAGGTTAAATTGGATTTTAACCTCTAGATTCTTGAACTTTGGAGGCTCAGGAACATCCCCACTTTCACTACCAGAGGCTCCTAGGGTGTCAATCTTCTATCCTCCCTATATATGATGAACTTGTATTCTTCTCTCTTCTTCCTTCTTTACTATGTCCATGATCCATGGTTTGATGTGATCATGTTGAGTCAAGCCAAATTGTGTCAAGGACCATGAAGGAGAGAGGGATGGTATCTTATACAACTTCCCATAGATAAATTAGTTAGGGATGACTAGTCTATGGATTACATTCTCATCATTAAATAGGTTGACTTCACTGGTAGGGTGAGTGAAGTTCAACCTAGGCTTCTTCTTTGGAGTCATAATAACCAAGGCCAAATTTGATTTCCTCTTATCTCTTTCTTATGGAATTAACTCCTATCTTACTTCTCTAAAGGGATCCTCCTCTGTATCTAAACCATATACTATTACTATTTCAATGAGGGTACCCTCTAATGTCTCCTCTAGATCAAGATCTATCATACCAATGGCTTCCATGGGAGAAAGAAGTTTTTATGGGAGTACTGAGGGTGGGGAACCTTCCTCAAGCCTCTGTTCTAATATTTATTCTCCAAATTTCTCCTTACCTTTGCCCTTTACATCTTGAGGCTATTTATCTTGAGCCTCTTACTAGTGGGGTTGAGGTTTAGATACCTGCCCTTTAATAGGTGTCTCCTAAAGAGTGGTTCTATATGGACCTAGTAACATGTGATATTACAAGGGATGAAACTACCATACCTCCCTAGAAGGTTTATTATCCTTGGTCAGTCTGTGCTCCAACTTGATATTATAGTTTTTGGTCCTAGATAGTACTTCAAAATTCTTTGATTTAATATATATGTCATCACCAACACCTATCTTATGTTCATATTAAATCTTTAGGAATTTTATATCCTTAATTTGGTTAACCACCCTACCCCTAAGGTCCCACATTTTAAGGTCATATAATTTTAAATCAAAAGAATTCATATGTGTTACCATGATTTCCAGTTGCTTCCAATCTTTGATTACAACTTTCGCAATATCGCTGCATGCCCTATCTACACCTTAGATGATTTGGGAGGAAATTTATTACTCATTAAGATTGTTAAGGACATGGAATAGTAGCTTGTAAGGTTAGGTTAGGATCCCCTCTATCTTAATGATAATGTGGTCTAGATAATACCATACATCTCCCATTATTTCTATCTATCTCTTAATAAGGGGATGTAATCTCGGCATAAGAACTCTTGTGATGGATTCATATATGGATGGGAAAACACAATCATAGATGAATTGCATATGGTTCCTATACTTGAATATGTGAAATTTGGAATAGTGGTGAGAAATTATGGCTCTAGCATTAGGGGACTAGTTCCTAATGCTAGGGAAGTTTACAAAGGCTAGAAGGGAATCCAATACATGGGAAATCATATAGAATGATATAACATCATATAAAATTATTTATAGGTCCACCTTTTGATGGCTATGAATTACTTCACCAAGAAGAAGATAATTAGGTCTCTTATTAGAGGGGTTAATTTCTCTTTTATCATGAAGTGGATATAAGACTCCTAGACTTTGTTTACATATATGGTGGAATGGGCACCAAAGGTTTGATTCAATAGGGACATGGATATTATAATTCCTTACCTAAATAGATAATGGGAATCATGCCATATAGGGTTCTAAAGACATGGGTTCCTTGGATTAACTAGGGTATGAGGATTGAATCAAGGTTTTGGATGTTAACCCTATCTCTCATATATGTGAGGTTGAGATGGGGTAAAGGGATCTTGTAATAGATTTTAAAGGAAATAGGAGAGATGTATACCACCCTTTTATAACTACCATCCTAAATGATCCATTCCCCATCTATCCTAAAATCAAAAAAGATGGGTGCGAGGGCATAAATGTACTTTATTACCTCTAGTTTTATTAGGGCATGGTGGAGACCAATCGTTTGAATTTTAACTAGGTCATTATACCTTTGATTTATTATGGAATTCATCTTTTCATCTTGAGAGATATGCTATAATTAATCCACTAAGAAGAAAAATTCAGACCAATTCCTCACTCTATAGATGTTTAGGGTCACCAAGTCCATCTTTGTATCCTTGAAAATCCTTCCATTCACTTTTAGAGGTTAGATAAAATTCTAGCCTCCATCTTTAATTATTGCCTACTAGCCACAATTTTTGATGTCATTAAATTTCCCACATTGGATTTCCAAGGGTTCTTGATATAACACTCATTCTTAGGAGCATAATTATCCTATCTTGATCAAATCATAACCAATTGATCCAATTTAGATCTTCTTTATATAGGGTTTAGGGTTTTAAGATTTAATGGTAGGAGATATTTAGACTTTAACTTTATAAATGTTTTGGATTTGATGGAGACCCTTTTACTTTATACCCTTGACTTTTCAAGTTCAAAATATTTTTGATTTTATCTTTTTATACTTATGTGGTGTCTATGTGGCACCATTTTAGGCTTTTCATGGCAATATTCATAAGTTCCATTTGAATACTAGCCATTGAAATCTAAAAGATTATTTTATTTCATGTCATAAGATCAAAATCCCAAAATTATCATGATTCATCAGTCCAAATCTAAGTCCTTACCCTTTTTTTATTCCATTGATCTCTAGGTTTGTGGTCATGACACTTGGAATTCTCACCTATCTTTCTCATGTTACGTATCTTTTATTAGTTATCACCTTGGTCAAGCAATAGCCACATGTCAATCTCATGGAGTTTTGATAATTCACTGATCCTTTTGCACCATTGGAGCAAATATAGTGAGCAAGTGATTTGTGTTGATCCTTGTGGGCCCTGATCATTTAATTAGACATATATATAAGGTGGGCCCCTTTATTTCCTCCTTTTGATCAATAAGCCACTATGTATCTAGCCCTTAGGGCCTTATGCTCTTTTTAAATTTTCCTCTTATGCCTTGCACCATTGGATCAAATCTAGTGGGTGAGCAATTGTCATTGATCTATCATGGTGCACATTTTTTAAGCCAAAGCCTTTCATCCAAGATACCCCATCTAATCAAATCTAGTGAGTAAGTGTCAATCATAGGATCCTTTAAATAGTGAGGGAGATAATTATTAGACCCAAGGACATAAATAAAAGCACTTAGCATAGATTATTAAGGCTAAGGTTGAGATGATTATCAGGGCCTTAGTATTAATTACCTAGGCTAAGTTAGGTAATGTTAAAAGTGACCTCATGGAATCATGATAAATTAGACTTGAGGAACTTAGGAAAAAAATGAGAAAGAAATAAATAAGAGTTTAAGTTATGTTATGAAAACATGACTTGAACCCATGTAAACCCCTTATTTATAGCTTCTATTTAATTGGTTCTTGCCAACTTGGCTTCCTCCAACATTTGAATTTGAATCAAGGGCCACCCAAGGTTTATAAAAATAGAACCCTAAATACTCCATGGAACCTAAAAAATGACTCACATAGCCTTATTATTAGGGTTAGTCTCAAAAAAGAGGAATAAATCACACAAGCATGTTCCTTAATAAAGTGGATGATCTTCAAATTTTGTTAAAGAATTTGATGTTGAGATGCTTCAAAACTTGGATAAAAAGACTTCTCAAGGGTCCTAATTTTTTAAAAAATGAATGGGGATGTGTTGATTCTAAAAAATGGTGACCTTTGGAGGGAAACATAACAATATGTTAGAACTTCCATACTCTAGGTTTAGATAAGCTTTGAGGTCATCATTCCACTTTCTCAAATAAAATACCATCTAGATCCAATTGTGGTTGAAAAAAACCTTGATCTTGTAGATTTAAAGTCAAACATTAGTACATACCTAAGATATGTGTGTGTTTGGATTCCACTTACTATTTTCCATAGGATTCAAGAATTAGTCCTTATCCTCCTACCTTCAATCAATTATACTGACCTAGGGTACACTAAACATTTATTATGATTCACATTTTTGCTTGGGGATGGCTTGGGCATTACTCTTCTACCATCCAAGCACCCATATCCCTAATAGATATACCTTTTTCTCTAATCATGCTCTTGCTCCATTGCTATTTAGACATCCATATCCCTAATGGAGGTGACCTGAATGACCTTTATATGAAAGCTTTACCTTTTGCCTTGTATTCTTATTCCTTTTTTGTGTTTTTATATCTTTATGCTTTCAGTAAGGTTGGGAACCAAGATATCCAGGTTTAAGATTTGGTCAAATATTTTATTTCGAGAGGATTAATTAGGGTTATAACTCTTGTCTTAGGTAAGGATTTTGATTAAGTTCTAGATAATGGCATACTCTTTATAATTAAGTATCCAATATTTGAGTACACATCTTCTTAAAACTAGTGTGGATCCAAGGTTATGACTTAGGTCTCATGGAATGACTTTCCCTCCATCTATTTATACTCAGTTTACCTAAAATATATCATATTGATAGGATCTTGGACCATGGTTTCTTTTGTATTGGATTAATGCTTTCTTTTAGAATTATGGCACATCTTGAGCATGTTTCATAACTTTTAGGCCTGAGGATGTCTCCAAAGACATCCTAAAATCAAGGAAAACAATAAGAAAGAAACACACAATAGAAGGGAGAAAGGAAAACAAGGACACAAAAATAATACAAAAAAACATATATATGAACTAGGGATAGGAAAATAAATATTCTAAAATGAAACTAACTAACCTACCTACTCTAATTTAATCACCTTACATATTACTCCATGAAGACCTCAGGAGGGGTGGTAGAGAAGTAGTGCTTGATGTATTTCCCATTAGTAGGAAATATGAACTCTACCCCTTATAAATCTTTGAGCCTGAAGGTGTTATTCACTAGGGTCTCTACAATTTGGTATTTTCCAATCCACAAGTGTGTGAATTTTCCATTCTTACCTTTGGGTTTGGATTATTTGTCCTAAATAAGGACTAAGTATCCCTAGCTAAACACTTTAACCTTAGACCTTTTTTTAAAACATCAATTCACCATGGCTTGGTGTCTACTAAAGTTAGAATAAGCCTTTTCCCTATCATCTTCCATTTGGATGATGTCTAATAGCTTGGAAGTGGAATGTTATTGACTTTATTCCATGTATTCTTGCATAAATTTATATGTAGGAAATTTGAGAGTGATGGGAAATATGGGCTCTTATCCATACACCATTAGAAAGGGTAAAGCCCTCAAGGCTTGTTTTATCCTTATTTTGTTAGCCTAGAGTGAAAATTTAAGTATTTTATTCCAAGTTCTAGGTTTGTCTTCTACAAACTTCTTGATTGCCTTCATTAGGTTCTTATTTGTAGATTCATAAACACCATTCCCTTATGGATAATGATTAGAAGTAAACTTGAGTGTAATACCATTGTCATAAGCCCATTAATTCATCTAAATTGAAATAAATGTAGATCTATTATACATACTAAAGAGATTTGGATTCCAAATATAGTACATATATTATCCTCTAAGAGATTGATCACTTCTTCTATTTTACACTACTTGGTGGCCACTACCTCAGTCCATCTAGTGCAATAATATATGGTGAGCAAGACATATTTTTGACATTTAGATGATTTGGGGTTGATTACTCCAACAAATTATAGACCCCATTGTGTAAATGGTTTGTCAACCATAATTTGTTGTAGAGGCATAGCTGACTTTGGCTCTTTGGTGTTGAATATTTGGCAAGAGTGACATTGTCTCACATGATTATGCACATCCTTGAAGATAGTAGGACAATAGTACCCAACCCTTAGGATTTTGTGAGTTGTCATTATTTCATATGGATTTACACTACATATATTTTAGTTAAAGGTGGCCATAATTTGGGTGGCCTCTTCTTATGAAACACATCTTAGGTAGATTCTTTCAAAGTTCTTTATATACAAGATTCCATCCTTGATTAGGTAGTGGGATATTTTGAGCCTCAAGGCTCTCTTTTTATCCCTAAATATAATTGTAGGATAAGTTCCATTTATTATCCTATGTATGATTCAATCATACCATTAATTATTTTGAAAACTATGCTGGCCTACTTGTAGATGCTAAGCCTAGGTCTAATATTAGCAATCCTATGAATCAAACCTTAGCACCTTGCCAAATTTTATACCTTCATCTCCAATTCAAACTCCTAAAAAATTGACATCCACTTACGTCTACATTCCCCTAGATCATTTTGAATCAACATAAGCTTAGTGGTAGGGTCAGGTAGAATAGCATGCACCTTATTTCTAAAGATATAGTGCTGAAACTTATTTACTACCTTTACTAGTGCATATGCCTGATTATAAATCATGGAAGAGTTTAGTTAAAAATTATTAAAATTAGTACTCATAAAGGCTATTAGGTGGTCACACCCTTCAAATTTTTGACTCAATATAGAAGCCATAGTGTCATCAGATGCAAAAGAGTAAAGGTATAAATCTTTTGAGAAATATAGACTTATAAGCACTGGGGCCTGGCCAACTGCTTCTTTGATGTCACTGAATACCTTCTTGGATTATTAATTCCAAATTAACTTGGAATACTTATTTATCATGTCATTCAATGACTTGAAAATTTCTACAAAACCAAAAATAAACTCCCTTACAAAATTTACTTTGCCAAAGAATGACTTTAGTTCCTTCCTACTATTTAGGAGTTTAATTCTAGATATGGCCTCTACCCTTTCAAGGTTTATGGATATGCCATATTTAATTATAACATGTCCTAATAGTTTACCTTTAATTACATAGAATATGATTTTCTTAAGGTTAAAGGAAATTCCATACCTTCTACATCTTTTAAAAAATTCTTGCAAGTGTATGAAGTGATCATTCCCTATTTTTAGAGAAAACTATTAGATCATCCATATAAATGATAACACACTTACCAATTTGACCTTGGAAGGCATGGTCCATGGAAATTTTGAAGGTATCTCCTACATTGATTATTACAAAGGGCATCCTCTTGTAATTAAAGGTTCCTCACTTTATTGTGAAGGTTGTCTTCATCTTATCTTCTCTATCAACTAGTACTTGGTTATAGCCTAAAAAGCCATCACGAAAGGACATTGTAGCTAAACTTGAAATATTTTGAATTACCTAATCTATATAAGAGAGAGGGTAATTTTTCTTCTTTGATGCTATATTTAAATTTATGAAGTCAATACAGAGCTCAATCTCACCATTTTTCTTCCTAACTAGCACTAAATTGGCCACCCAAGTTAAATATCTGAAAGAAATACTATCCTAGTATTTAGTAACCTTTTGACCTCTTTGAATATCATAGGCTCCAACATGGGTTTTAATAGTCTTTATTTTTGTCTAAAAGGTCTACAAATTTCTTTGAGGGGTATGGTATACATAATGACCTTTAGATCAAATATATTTAGGTCATCATAGGACCATGCTATAACATCCTTGTACTTGGTAAGGAATTATTTGGATTTCTCATTTTCAAAAGTTATACAAGCCTTTCCAACATTCACTAGTTGGAATTTCTTTTGGATCCCAAGATTCATAGTATTGCAATCTTTTCCACTCACTTTGGGAATTTTGAAAATATCAACTAGTTTGTCTTGATCAAATAGTCTTTCTAGAGCAATCATCCCCTTAGGGATTTTCTTGTCATTCAACTGAATGACCTTTCTATCAAACTTTTTCCCTCTAGTTATATTTTCATTAGCTTCATCAATGATATGGGTCTCAAATTCCCTAGAATTTGTCAAAAAATATACTATCTATTGGTCATCATTAAAGACTTGGAAATGATTAACATTATCAAGAACTGATGGACATGGGACCAATTCAATACTAAAATTAGGGGAGTCTAGATTAGGCATGAGATTTACTGTAGTGGATGAAAACTCATGTGTAGCTTGGTTTTCTTCCTTATGGATGGAGGCAATGTTAAAGTCATCAAAAAACTCAATCAGGTCCTAGACTCTAAACTTATACTTCTTAAGGTATGAGAGTTTACATTGGTACCTACTCTTGACTTGGTTGACTAATAGGTTTGAGTCACCAAGAACTAGTAGTTCCTTAGCTTCATTCTTGATAGCAAATTGAAAACCAAAGATGAGATCTTCATATTTAGTAAGATTATTAGTGAAGGGGAATTGGAATCTATAAGAGGCATGGTACCTTTTATTGGTGGGATTAGTTAAGATAATGCCAACACCTAATCCAAACTTGCATCTAGCCCCATAAAATTGCAATTCTCATAGCCCAAGGAGGGTTTACATTTCCTTCAGATCATCTAACCTATTAGCTTCTATGGTTAATACCCATAAGTTTGAGTCAATTTTGTTAACCCTTTCATTTATATCATTTCACTCTATTATCATATGTTTCATTCTTGGTTCCCTCTCATCTCTAACATGATTTGGGACTCCTTTCCAAGGTAGCCATAAGTGGGAGTAGTTAGTGGACACATATCCATTTAAGGCCTTAGTCCATTACCTACTCAATAAGATTTGATAGGCATATAGCATGTCAACCACCTGAATGTCAATGAATTTTTGTACCCTAGGCTTAGACTCTATCTACATGTGAATTTTTAGAAGCTCTCCAATTAATTTTACCCTTGACATGTATAACTAGGTGACAATCCTATCAAACTTGATAGGGGTTAAGTGAAGCTATTTAAATATGCTAACATAAATGATATTTTTATAGGCACCTAAGTCTAACAAGCAATTTTGTAATTTTTTGCCAAACATCCTAATTTTGAGAAAGAAAGGGGGGACTCAACTTTAGCCTTATGCACTTTTACATTAGCATGATTAGTCTTAGGAGGTTTTCTAAATTTCAAGGAGTCCAACAGTAAATATTTTTTCTCTATGATCTATTTTAACTCATTCAAGGTGATGTTAGCCTTTATTTTCTTCATGTCCTCAACTATGTTGTAACTAGTTTTGGAAGGACTAGGGATTTTAAAGTTATGCTTAGGAATGTTTCCACTAGGGGGGTCAAGATTATTACTTGAAGAGTTATCTAGGGGAGATCCAAAGTTATTTGGGGGGGTTGAAGTAGTCAAGGGTTACCTCTACTCTCTATTCCTCAATGGGTAAGTATTTTTTAGGAACTATTGAAATGCATGGATTTCTTTAGGGATCTCATCTGGTTCATTTTCCTTTTGAAATGGGAAATCAAAGGTTTCTACGATGAAGGCCTGGTCAAAAGGCTTAGGGCCAAGTATATTTACATTGTTTTACTTATTGGAAACTACCTCAAATGTATCCAAATAATCTTAGAATGATTCAAATTCTTTGTATAATTTGATGAAATCAATATCCCCTTGTTTAGTTGTGAAATGCACCCTATAATAGTCACACAATGTAATATTTGTGAGGTTGACATCCATGGTTTTCTTTTCTAAGAAGGGGTCATTATTTATATTTTTGAGGAAGATATAATTGTAAAACCTATTGCCTAGTTTGCTATATCTTAGAAATGAGAAGTTTCTTCATGAACTCTAAATAGTATTCCCCACTTTTTTTTCAACTTAAGGAAATTAGACTTAGTTTCTAGACCATTTTTAGGATAGATTAATTTTCACTGTAGGGGTCTTAAAATTATACACCTAATTATTGCTAACATTGGAAACTGTACTAATTCCCTTTGATCTCTTATCTTGAAGTCATTATTGGTGGGATTACTCAATAATCTTAAGTTTCTATTAGGGGTAGCATGACTTAAAGGCAACTGAGTGAGGTTCATAAGTTGGTTCACAATAGTCATGTTTTGGTTATTATTGGGAAAAAAGTTCATCACTGGCATATGGGGTTAACATTTGGTACAAAATAGGCCATTTGTCCTTATGGTTACATCTAATCATTGATAGTTACTACCTCAAAATAAGCCCTAGCTAGTGAGTTTATGACTGGTACAGATCTTTTTAAGAACATCAAGGTTATATGATCTACTACATCCTTGTAGATCTCTGGATCTAGAATCTCATCTAACATATATGTATATATGGTTCTACTAAATATCTTTTAAAACCTACTATTAAAGGACCTAATAGGCTAATTATCATCCCTTCTAATAGTTGTAATTTGATGGTAGATGATATAAGGACTGATAATTTTCCCAAATTGATCTATGAACACATTATTAAAATCATCCCAACTAGTGATATAGTTATTAGGTAGGTTTAAAAACCATTCATATGTAGCATACTTAAAGGTAAAATGGAATAACCTACATGCTACATCTTAATACACAATGTTAATTAGTATTAAAGTAGCCTTGAAAGACTTTATATGTTCTATTGTAGTTATTATACATGTGGGGATAAATGTGGGCAAGTATTTTTATAGATTACATGTGAGGTCATGGACCACCCCATGTACATTAATGGAAGAATTACCCAACTAATCCATTCTTTTATAAAATTCAAAATCAAGTGTACCTTGAATAGGTGATGTTGGAAGGGATTTGGATTTCCTACATCTACCATTGTCCCACCTAGCTCTCCTATGTTTTTTAATCTCAAACAAAGGTTCCCAAGTCTCTGACTATGATCTTGTCCTGATCCTAAGAAACTCCAAAGTGAGATTTGAAAATCTTACCTGAGATATAGTATATCACACTAAATTTTCATGAGAAGGGGGTTAAGATCCAATGTAGGGATTTATTTTGCAAAAGGAGTATGAAAAACCATAAATGACATGAATGTTTAGTTAAACCTATTAAATATGTGCCCAATTTCATGAATATACACTATCTTAATGTATTTATGATTTAAATAATTAAAATACACCCCATACATATCATTTTTGATCAAAATAAGATGTCTAGTTCTAGATTTTGATAATTCCCATAGTTTATACTAAATATATTATAATGAGAAGTTTATACCTTGAATAACATCAACTCCCTACTTATAATATCCCTAAATGTATGATAGATAGTCAAGATATGAGACCTTTTGAAACTTTAGATAAGATCTCCTCTTGAGAGGCCCTCCTTCTAGCACCAATAAAGATTCTCTCTATTGATTCTTCCAAGTGAACCATAGGTGCTCTCTCATGTTTAAAGAACACTTATAATTTTATAATCCAAAGGATTGTAGGCATGAGTTGTAGGTATTTTGAAATTGGGATGCATATTGTGAAATAGTAGCAAAGCAATGTAGATTGTTCCACAATATTTATGAAGTTTGATGGTTAGGAGCAATCTTGGTGACTTTTGCCAAGAATTTTGGTGATAATCTTATAAAATTTATCTATATATGAACTAATGAATAAACCAAAAGGTTATAAATAATTTTTTAAACTAAAGTGAATTGTTTAAAGAAAGGGCAAAAGGAAAAGGTAGAGTAAGAAAGAAATGGTGATTATTGATCTTTGATTGTGAACATATTGATAAAGTTTTAAGAAATACCAAGCATGATCTTAACCAACATATAGTGTAAAGTATCCTAAAATTATATTTCACTACAAACTAGGCCTAATTATGAAGATAAGATGACAATAGAATAAAGGATTTGATTTACTTTTGAATTTTACACCATATCTAGATAGCTAATGCACATATTTATTGTAGAGCAAATAAAATGATGTAAACTCAATTTCATTCAACTAACCTAGCATCACACAAGTTAGAAACCCTATAATTAATGATCTATGTTAGTATTCCTAGAAACTATTCATATTATAAATTTAGACAAGCAATTGAGAAGCTTAGCAATTCAAACACATCAACCCAGATAATTCTTGTAGAATTCCTTGATATTTTTTATTAATTGTTTAAAAATTGGTGCAAAACAACTCAAATTACCTCTCTTTTACAAATGGTAATACACGCCTTTATAGAAAATTTAGGTAGTATACTCATTAGTCTAAAAATATAGGTGTACAAAGATAAAGATAGTTGTCTTTGTAACAAACTATAAAACACGTACCTTTTATAATCTTGCTGACCTAGAGGAAATCATGGTAACAAACTAGTGTGTGACTTTACAAAAGAATATGCTAAATCTTAGGTAATCCATAATTAGGATGTTGGATGTGGGTCCCTTTGCTATTGAATGATACTCATATCTCTTTCATGTTGTTCATCTACTAGTCCTAATTCTATGGCAAGCCTTATGATATGCTCCTATTTTTGATCAACCAACTCATCAAAATCTTTGTCATTCCTAGCCAAATATTCCTTAATGATTTTGGCTTCATTGATCCTTTCCCTTGCATTGAATATCACGTTTAATATTTTTTTATTATCTCACCTTGATTTTCCTTGACTTTTCCCCCCCTTAATTTTTTGAATCATTAAAGTGGATATGTGCTAAAATTATTCATCACTAATAATTCCTAGGGCATTGGGCTGTGCAGGATCCTCGAGCATGGTTCCCAAGAGCCTTTCAATTCTATCCATGAGCTATTTCTCCTCCTCAATAAGTTCTTCCACTTTGGTATGCCAAGCACTGAAGGCTTGGACCTTGTCTACATTAATTCCCAAAATGGTACCTAGGTGTCCCATGCTAATGGATTTAAAATTTGGTATTTACTTCCTAACCTCGATGTTAAGAAGTTGGGCAATATTGTCTTCATAAGTTTTCCATTGAGTAACTAGTTACTTAGCTATGGTGGTTTGGCCTTCTAGTGCATCCTACCTTAATTTCATAGACTGTAGTGCTCTAAACATGTCATGGAATGACTCCTCAATCATCTTTATCATGGAGTCTGGCAATAAGAGAATTGCTTAAGTTTAAAAATTATCTTTATCCTTCTTTAGATTATATATTGTTTGCTTTAATCCCTATACACTAGCCCTAGCTTACTAAGATTTAGCTTCAATTAAACTATCTACATCTTCTTCATGGATGGGAACCACTCCAAGTTGTTTCCCTTCAATTGGGTTTAACCTTGTGAATGGTTCCACCTTTTAAAAGGTGAAATCCTCTTGACCAACCATGGTTACCCTTGTGGTGGTCCTTTCTATTACTTTTGTGTCTAGGTTAAATTGGATTTTAACCTCTAGCTTCTTGAACTTTGGAGTCTCTTGTACCTCCACACTTGCACTACTAGAGGCTCCTAGGGTGTCAATCTTCTATCCTCCCTAAATATGATGAACTTGTATTCTTATCTCTTATTCCTTATTTACTATGTCTAAGAATATATGTGTACAAGAATAAATATAGTTGTCTTTGTAACAAACTATAATACACGTGCCTTTTACAATCATGTTGATCCATAGGCAATCATGTTAATAAAATAACATGTGCCTTTACAAAAGAATATGCTAACTCCTAGGTAAGCCATAATTAGGACATTTGATGTGGGGCCTTTTGCTACTAAATTATACTCATAACTCTTTCATTTTGTTCATCCAATAGTCCTAAGTCTATGATAGACCTTATGATATGATCCTCTTCTTGATCAACCAGCTCATAAAAATATTTGTCATTCATAGACAAAACTTCCTTAATGCTTTTGGATTCATTGATCCTTTCCCCTACATTGAATATCATGTCTAATATTCTTTTGTTATCTCACCTTGATTTTCCTTGACTTTTCCCCTTAATTTTCTTTGACTTTTCCCTTTTATTTATTGAATCACTAAAGTGGTTTTGTGCTGCAATTCTTCCTCACTGATAATTCCTAGGGTAGTGAGTTATGCAGGATCCTCAATCATAGTTCCTAGGAGCCTCTCTATTCTACCCATGAGATCTTTCTCCTCCTTAGTAAGTTATTCCACTTTGGTATTCCAAGCACTCAAGGCTTTAACCTTGTATACAATAATTACCAAAATTGTACTTAGGTGTCCCATGTTGATGGCTTTAAAATTTAGTATTTACTTCCTAACTTAGATGTTAAGAAGTTGGGGAATATATCTTCATAAGTTTTCCATTGAGTAACCAGCTCGTTGGTTAAGGTGGCTTGGAATTTTAGTACATCTTGCCTTAATTTAATAGAATTTAGTGATCTAAACATATCATGTAATGACTCCTTAAGCATCTTTATTAGTGAGTCTGGCACTGAGATAATTGCTCGAGTTTCAATTTTTTTCTCCTTATTTAGGTTCTAGATTATTTTCTTTAATCCCTAGATACCAGCCCTAGATTACTAATATTAATCCTAAATTAAACTATCTACATCCTCTTCATGTATGGGAGCCTCTCAAAGCTATTTACCTTTAGTTAGGGTTAACCCTGTGAATGGTTCCACCTTTTGAAATGTGAATTCCTCTTGACCAACCATGACTACCCTTGTGGTGGTCCTTTATAGTCCTACTATGTTTGGGTTAAATTAGATTTTTACCTCTATATTCTTGAACTTTGGAGGCTTAGGCACCTTTATGCTTGTACTACCAGAGGCTCTTAGTGTGTTAGTATTCTATCATCCCTAAATATGGTGAAATTGTATTCTTCTCTCTTCTTCCTTATTTACTATGTCCATGATCCATGGTTTGATGTTATCATGATTAGTCAATCCAACCTATGTCAAGGCCCATGAAGGAGAGAGGGATGGTATCTTATATAACTTCTGATAGATAAACTAGTTAGGGATGACTAGTCTATTAATTGGATTCTCATCATTGAAGAGGTTGACTTCACTAGTATGGTGAGTGAAGGTCAACCTAGGTTTCTTCTTTGGAGTCATAAGAACCAAGGCTGGCTCTACTTTCCTCTTCTCTATTTCTAATGTAATCAACTCCTTTCCTTCTTCTCCAAAGGTATCCTCCTCTCTATCTAAACCATATACTACTACTATATCAATGAGAGAGCTCTCCATTGTCTCCTCAAGGTCAAGAACTATCATACTAATGACTTCCATGGGAGAAGGTAGTTTCTATGGGAGTATTGAGGGTGGGGGACCTTATTTGGGTCTTTTTTCCAATATTATTTCTCAAAATTCCTCCTTGACTTTGCCCTTTTCATCTTGAGACTATTTAGCTTGAGCCTCTTACTAGTGGGGTTGAGGTTTAGATGGCTACCCTTCAAAGGTGGCTCCTCATGAGTGGTCTGAGATGGATGTAAAAAAAAGTCAAGGGATGTAACTACCATACCTCCCCTAAACATTTGTTATCCTTATTCAGTTTGTGCTCCAACTTGATATTGTAGTTTTTGGTCATGGAGAGTACTTCTTCAAAATTCTTTTCTCTAATATAGATGTCATCACCGACACCTAGCTTATGTTTATTTCAATCATTGGGAATTTTATCTCATTAATATGGTTAACCACTGTACCCCTAGGGTCCCAAATTTTAAGGTCATCCAATTAGAAATCAAAAGAATTCTTATGTGTTACCATGATTTCCAACTACTTCTAATATTTGATTACAACTTTCCCAATATCCAATGGGAGGGGGGATTTGGCCTTTCCTCTTCTCTTTGTATGCCCTGTCTACACCTTGGATGATTTGGGAGGTAATTTATGACTCTAAATTTTTTTTGGGGACATGGAATAGTAGCCTATAAGGTTGGGTTAGGATCCCCTCTATCCTAATGATAACTCACTCTAGATAATACCATACATCTCCCATGGTTCCTATCTATCTCTTTATAAGGGGATGAAATCTTGGCATAGGAACATCTATGATGGCTTCATATATGCCTAGGAAAACACCATCATAGATGAATTGAATATGGTTCCTATACTTGAATATGTGAAATTTATGATAGTATTTAACCATAATTTCTCACCACTATTATAAATTTATGATGTCCTATCTATTAGATTCCTAAGGAAGGTTACAAAGGCCAAAATGGAATCTAATAGATAGGACATCATATAGATTGATAGGAAATCATATATAATTGGTTATATTTCTACCTTTTGATGTATATTAATTTCTTAACTAGGAAGAAGATAATTATGTCTCCTACTAGAGGGGTCAATTTCTCTTCTATCATGAAGTGGATATAAGATACCTAGACATTATTTACATATGTGGTGGAAGGGGTACCAAAGGATCAATTCAGTAGGGTCATGGATATTCTAATGCCTTCCTTAAATGGGAATCATGCCATCTAAGGTTTTTAAGGCATGGGGTCCTTATATTAACTAGGGTGAGGACTGAATCAAGTTCTTGGGTGTTAACCCAATCTCTCACGGATAACAATTTAAGATGGGGTAAAGGGAGATTGTAATAGGTTTCAAAGGACACAAGAGAGATGTATGCCACCCTTTTGGAACTACCCTCCTAAATTATCCATTCCCCATATATACTACAATCAAAAAAGATGGGTATAAGGAAATCAATGTAGTGAATTACCTTTGGTTTCATCATGGCATGGTGGAGACCAGCCATTTGAATTATAACTAGGTCATTATACCTTGAATTCATTATGGAATTACTCTTTTACTCTTAGGATATAAGATACAATTCATCCACCAATAAGAATAATTTGGGCTAATTCCTCACTCCATAGATGCTTAGGGCCACTAGATCTAGCTCTGTATCCTTAAAAATCCTTCCTTCACTATCAGAGGTCAAATAAAGCTTGGTCTTCATCTTTAATTATTGCCTACTAGCTACCATTTATGATGTCACTAAATTACCCACACAGGATTTCCAAGGGTTCTTGCTATAACACTCATTCTCAAAAGAATAATTATGTTATCTTGATTGAATCATAACTAATTGAACCAATTTGGGTTTCTTTATAGAGGGTTTAAGGTTTTGATCTTTAATGGTAGGAGATATTCAGACTTTAACTTCATACATGTTTTATATTTGATGGAGAACCTTTTGATTTATACTCTTACATTTTCAAGTTTATAAGATCTTTGTTTTTATCTTTTTATGCTTACATGGAGTCTATGTGGCACAATTATAGGGTTTTCATAGCAATATTCATAAGTGCCATTCAAATACTAACCATTGGATTTTAAAATATTATTTTATTTCATGTCATAGGATTAAAATCCCAAGTTTAGCATGATTCATCAATCCAAATTTGAGTCCTCATCATTTTATTGGTCCATTTATCTCTAGGTTTGATATCATTACACTTGGCATTCTCACTAATCTTTCTCATGATACATATCTTTTATCAATTGTCACCTTGGTCGAGTACTAACCACGTGTTGAGCTAGTAGATTTTTGAAAAGTCATCAAGCCTTTTGTGTTATTGGATCAAATCCAATGAGTGAATAATTGTCATTGATCCTTATGGGGCTTGATTATTTAATTAGATGTCTTTATTAGGTGGGATCCCTTATTTCCTCATTTTAATCATTAAGCTACCATGCATTTGACCCTTAGGGCCTTATTCTCTTTTTGACTTTCCTCCTATTCATTGTGTTGTTTTATCAAATCTAATTGGCAATCAATTATCATTTATCTATATGGTGCATATTGTTTAAGCCAAATCCTTTCATTTAGGGTACTCTATCTGATCAAATCCAATGAGTAAGCATTGATTATAAGATCCTATAAAGAGTGAGGGAGATAATTATTAGACCTTAGGACATAAATAAAAGCACTTATCATAAGGTATTAAGACTAAGGTTGAGATGATTATCGGGGCCTTAGTATTAATGACCTAGGCTAAGTTAGGTAATGTAAAAAAGGACTTCCTATAATCATGCTAAATTAAACACAAGGAACTTAAGAAAATGTAAGGGGAAATAAATAAAGAAAATTTTGAGTTATGTTATGAAAACATGACTTGAACCTATATAAACCCCTTGTTTATAGATTATCTTTAATTTGTTCCCACCAACTTGGCTCCTTCTAACATTTGAATTTGAATAAAAGGCCACCAAGGGTTTATAAACATATAACCCTAAATCCTCCATAGAAATCAAAAAATGAGTCAAGTAACATTATTAGTAGGGTTAGTCTAAAACAAGAGGATTAAATCACACAAGCTTGTTCCTTAATAAAGTGGATGATCTTCAAATTCTATTAAAGACTTCAATATTTAGATGTTTCAAAACTTGGATACAAAGACTTCTCAAGGGTCCTAATTATTTAAAAATGAATGGGTGTTTGTTGATCCCAACACCTTCTTGATCTTTTTAAAACATATAAATTTCTCTTAGTCCTCTTATCATTGTCAATTAGCCTTCCTAATTTGGCTCTCCTTATATCACACCCTATGTCATGAAAGGTTAGTATGTGTAATTGGTTACACAATTGAATTACACTACGTAGGTTATGTTTAAAACATTACACATAAAACACACTCTCTATATTGGTCTTCCCATTATCCAAACTCAAGATAATTTAGCAAAAATATTGGTAGCTATTTTATCTCCAAATCTCACTATTCCTGCAACATTCTTTTTCAATGAGATGAACTTTTTGTTATCCCCTATCATGTAGATTGAGTAACCACTTTCTATATACCATTTCATGCCTTAATATTTGATTAGAATGGAAGTCTAAGATATCATAGATTCCTCTCCTTTAGTATTCTTCTCCTCCTTCACCTTGTCCATAGAGTCTAACTAATTGATCCACTTCTCAGTGGTATGACTATATACCCTTATGTCTTGATTGATATTCGTCATATGCCTCATATTTTAATCCATTGAAATATGTCATCTATTATAACACTTAAAACACATAATTTTTATTTTACTATTGAGATTAGTATTCATCCTATTCCTCCAAGAGGAATTGATTCTAGCATGATGTTTATAATCTACAACCCTATGTGCATATTGATTGCATGAGAAATAATAACCATTAAAATAATTCACATACCTTATATGTCTGATGTTCAATGATGCACCTCTACTTTTTTTGTCTTTTAGATGAGTCACATCATTCTTGACTTGTTTATTATCAATTTGAGTCTTAGATTTGAGATTTTATGCATAGGTCTTTACTATATCATTAATGTTATTTATTGATGATAAATTATCATTTGAGGTCTGACACTCATTTTTTTTGGTCTTCTTTGAACCCAATACCTATATTATCATGTGGATACCTTTAAATATTAAAAATATCACTAAGGACTTTAGTGATATTTTCAAATTTATGATGTGTCTTCAACTTGATTATTTCTTGGTCTAATTTTACCTTCAAGGACTCTATTTTTATTCCAAACTTGATGCATTCTTCCTCCTTGGTCTTAAGACTTGCAGTGACAATATCAATATGATTTTCTAGATATTTGATGATCTCCTCATGTTCATTGGTATTTTTTCTTAGTCTTTCTTCAAAGAGATTGATTTTTTCCTCATAACTCTTAACCAATGATCTTAGTTTTTGATTATTCCTTTTTTAAAACTTTAACTCCTCTAGATCACTGACCAATTCTACCTCAAGGTTCACTTTAGCCTCTTATTCAAGTGATTATTCATCATCCATAAGAATTTTCCCTTTTGAACAACCTTCATTATATATTTCTATATCCATGAATAAGGTTTCATTGCTATCATGATCATTACTATCATCATCACTATTAGATGCACTTGTGCCACTTATATTAAAGGAGATACTATCCTCCTTGGTATGAAAACTTATCTTATTTTTGAATGACCTTTTTTTTGCCTTCATACTTCTTGAATTACTTTTGGCTCTTGTAAGGATTATATACCTTCTTATCATCACCATGATATTCATCATGCTCATTTCTATCCTTGTTAGGAAATTTATATGTAAAGAGACCAATATTACCATAATTAAAGAACTTTAATGATAAATTACCCTTATACTGACCTGATCCTTTCCTTAGTTTTCTTTAAAACATGGATTCTATCTTATCATCATCAATGTCTATGTCAACATCATCCTTGGCCTTTTTACCTTGTGAATTTTTCTTAGATTTGAATGTATGTTCCTTATTGGAAGGTCTTATATCAATTATTCTCATTTAATAAACAATCAAGATGCCATGAAGCTCATCCATTTGTAGTATGTTAATATATCTGATCTCCTCCACATTAGACAATTTTGAATAAAAATTAGATGTCATGAATATTTATAGATTTTTTACTACTATTGATTCTTCCAATTTCTCTCCTAGACCTCTGAATAAATTTACCACTTCATATAATCTTAATAGATAAGATGCAATGTTTTCATCCTCCTTCATTCTCAGGATTTCAAAATACCCTAAGTGGGTATACAACTTTGCTAACATGAATTTGTTTTATCATTTATAGATGGTTTTAAAATTTTCCCAAATCCCTTTAGATATATCAAAATGCATGACCTTTATAAATTTTTCCTATGAAAGGACACACAAGATGGAATTAATTTCCTTAGAGTTGTTCTCACTTTCCTTCTTGCTTGTTGCATTAGTTGGTAGTGTAGAAGATGGAATGAATCCATCAAAAACAAATTTCCATATGTCAAATCCTAATGAAATTAGATAGGTATTAATTATAATGCTATAAAATTCATAGTTAGTCCCACTAAAGAGAGGATTTTTATTGGTTGAGAAACCTCCTTATATTTGATGACTAGACATGCTTATGATTATAGGATCTCCTTTATGTTGTTAGGCTTACTTTAAAGGACTATGTTATGATATTAATTTTTTAAAACATAATCACTAAGAGGGGGTGGGGTTTATATTATTATTTTTCTAAATTTCTTTCAATTATACACAATCATTCATGAACTATGAAAATAACATTGAGATCTAACAAAGCATAAAGAACCACTGAGACATGATAATACATATATGAGTGGGAAACCCTCAATGGAAAGAAAAAACACTATTATATATAAAAATGGAAAATATTAATATTTAAAAAAATACCAAATTATGTTTATCACCAACTCAAATTGGAGTGCCAACCCCAATAAAGTCAAGCACCCACTTGACTAGGCTCTAGTAAGCAACTACTAGTAAGGAAACAATAACTCCCTAAGTAACTCACCTCCAAATCAGAAACCTCATGAATTTTGATCAAAAAATATATAATTTTGTATTATATTATGATTTATATACTTCCTTATAATCAACCATGTAATATTTTATTTTCT